>JAWLRI010000310.1:2559-57618 GCA_034781795.1 Crypturellus tataupa
CTTCTGGTGCCCACACCATGCAGGGGAGATGCGCAAGATAGGACAAGGCAAAAATAGCCTTGGTCAGAAGGGAATTAAAAACCAAGAGCCTTTTAGAGCCCTTGCAGCCTTATCAAAAACTACTTAGTTGTGCTTGAGATGATAAGGAACTTTTCCCCCCCCTTTTTTTTTTCTTAAAGTAATCTTACTGTGCAATTTAGGAATGTCACATGTAGTTAAGTAAAGAAGTACTCATGTGGTGCTTCTAGCCAAGTACATTAGTCATAACAGGTTAAGCTGAATGTTCTTGTGAATAATTTATTTTCCCTCTTTACTTTGCAGGCTTTTTACCCAGAAGGAAATCCAAAAAGACATGAGGGAGAGCGCAGGGGGGATGCGCAAGATGACAAGACAAGTTCTGAAAGTACTAATTTGCGTTTTTCAAGTAGGCAGGACCCTATTCATTAAATCGTTCAGCCCTGGTTCTGACGTTTACTCAAATGAGTCAACGTGGGCATCACGGGCTGGTTCCGAAACCCTGGGTCTGCACTGGGATCCAGCTAACTCCTGTGAACTGAAGAGAGCAGAGCACAGAGATCTGCATGCGAGCTTCATGCCTAAGCTCCTGTTCTAATCACTGGAGATGGAGAATGAGAGAGTCAGTTGCTCATACACAAATACCCGGTGACAGTGGAAGAGAATGAGGTGGTGCAAGGCATGTGCCGGTGTCTGCTCTCTCTGATGCAATTACCATGACACCTGCGTCATCTTAAAGCATGTGTTGGGAGCAAGCTGGAGAACTGCCTTGGCCGTCTGAAATGATCTCAGATGCTGACTACAAGAGCTCCACTTACTATGAAGTTGAGGCTTACGAATATTCCAGTATTAACAAGCAGCAGTAGAGCAACAGAGCCAGCCTGAGAATACAAACCCCCTAGTGCCATTTTTGCACTGCCCAGTTCTGTTTCTTCTTGTCCTAGGCATTGAACCAGAGGGTTTGCTGTCTCACTGGGACCACCCTTCACTATTCCATTGCCACCTGACATTGATGACTGCATGTCAAAGCCTTTTTATACATAAGGTCCTTTTTGACCTACTTCCTAGGGACTAATCTTCAGCTGAAGTGCTGAAGCCAAAATGGATGCAAACATGCACAGCCTGGGGTGCAGCCAGGAGCAAATGGAGATGTCCAAGCAGTCACAGGGGTGCCTTATGGCTGGAATAACTGAGTTAGTGGAGCATCCCTGGGGACTAGCCTTCAGAGTAAAGACTGAAGCAAAGAAGCCATTTAGAAGGTAGAGTTCTACCTTCTCTGTGTCCTCCATCACCAAGGCACCTACCCTGCTCACCAGCAAGCCCAAGTTTTCTCAAGTCTTCTTCTTGCTGCTGATGTATTTGTAGAAACCTTTCCTGTTGTCCCTGACATCTCTTGCTAACTCTAATTCCAGATGGTCTTTGACCTTCCTCGCCATATCCCTGCATTCTCTGACAATATTCCTCTGTTGTTCCTGTGTGGTCTGGCCCTTCTTCCACATTATGTATGATCTCTTTTTCATTTTTCCCAAGATATTCTTGCCCATCCACACAGGTCTGCTGCCCCCTTGTTCAACTTCTTTCTTGTAGGAATGCACTGACCAGGAGCTTGGAGAAAGTGGTGCTTGAATATTAGCCAACTCTCCTGGAGCCCCTTTCCTTCTAGGACCCTGGTCCAGGGAATTCCTCCCACTCTCTCATCCCCAACACTGCTGCTGCTCTGGCAACAGTGACTTCAGCACCAGCGCTCGCCGTGAACCTCCTGCTGGCCCAGCAGCTCCTTGGGCAGTGGGACCTTGTACGCGCACAGCCCAGTGTGGGCTGTTGCTGCTGCGGGCTATGAGGATACCAGGTTCCTCGGCAGAGCTGCACCGGCCAGGAAGGGGCTGCTGACCTCACAACCAGCTGCCCGGCCTGGCCTATCGGGGCTACGGCAGCAGTGATGTCACTGTTCACCTGTGCTGATTCCCACGCATCAGCAAAGAGCCAGCCCTGAAGAGAGAAGGGGCCTCCCTGCAGTGTCCCCACAATGGCCTCCTTGTCCTTGCCTGCTGCTGAGACATGTCTGGCCTCACAGACAGCGCCTGCTGCTGCCCAGCAGCTCTGCTGCAGGTCTGCACCAGACCCCGCTTACGGCCACACTGCTGCTGGGACAGGAGAAGTCTCAAAGTCTGTCCCCAGCTCCATCGGCCAGCTCCAGCCTTGCAGCTGCTCTGGCAGCAGGGACCTCCCAAGAACTTCCCAAGCAAGTGCCTCTTGCTGGCCTGCCAGGGACTCGGAAAAGAACAGAGCTCATGGTCACCCTCACAGCCTTGTGCCTGTTAATGCTGGCTCCTGTCCAGGCAGGAGCACAGAAAACGGGACCTCCCAACCAGCAGCAGTGCCATGTGCCTGCTGCTGATCTACCTGCTTACAAACATCAACTTGGCAAGGCTCATTTTCTGGCAGAGCTGCTGTAGAGCAGCCAGCAGGGCTGCAAACTGGTGCTGATCCTGAAGTTGCTCAGATGCAGGAGAGCTGCCACAAGGCGACCTGCACTTTCACTCTACTCAAAGATGTCTTCTCTCTTGGAGGCCTTCTCTGACACACATTTGCCCTCATGAAGCCTCCCTATCCTCCTGCAAACTGCTGGTAGAGCAGTCCTTGGGGTCAAAGGGGATCCTAGGCAGAACATGCCCTGAAGAAGGAGCTTTGGACAGGCTCCTTTGGCTTTTCCCTCCAAAGGAAGGGGGAAAAAAAAGAGAGTTTCCCTCTAAAGGAAACTATCATTTGGCCTTTGGAAAGGCCTTTGGCTGGGAAGGAGCTTTGAAGAGAGGGACATGGGTGTGTTAGTAGACTACAGCCTGAGCATGAGCCAGCAATGTGCCCCTGTGGCCAAGAGGGCCAGTGGACTCCCGAGGTGTGTCAGGAAGTGTGTGACCATCAGGTTGAGGGTGTTCCCATCCTCTACTGATCCCTGGGGAGGCCACATCTGGAGTCCTGTGCCCAGTGCTGGACTTCCCAGTGCAAGAGGGACATGCAGCTACTGGACAGGATCCAGTGTGGGGCTACAAAGATGATGAGGGGACTGGAGCATCTCTCCTATTAGGAGAGGCTGAGAGAGCTGGGCCTATTGAGCCTGCAGAGAAGGCTGAGAAGGAATCCCATCAGTGTGTACAAATGTGTGATAGGAGGGTATCAAAGGGAGGCAGCCACACTCTTTTCAGTGGTGACCAACAAGAGGGTAAGGGGCATCAGTTACAAAGTGAAGCACAGAAAGTATCGCCTGAATTTGAGGAAAAGCTCCTGTGAGGGTGCCAGAGCAATGGCACAGATTGCCCAGAGAGGTTGTAGAGTCTCTTTCTCGGGAGATATTCCAAACCTGTCTGGACTTGATCCTGTGTGACACTCTGTAGGTGACCCTGCTTATGCAGGGGGGTGGACTAGATGAGCTCCAATGGTTCCTTACAACTTTTATCATTCTGTGATTCTGTGTCTGCACTGAAATATTTTAGCTTTTTGAGCTGTAGGGATCTACCTGTTCCTCATCTTTATACTGAGAGATACTCTAGTAGAAAAAGAAGTCCTCCAGGGTCATCTGAGATAGCCAAGGAAATTCACCACCTGATCTCCAGATGAAATTCCAAAAGGAGTAGGGTATAAGGCTTGCTCCCTCAGATCAAGAGCACACTGACACATGCCTTTGGGTCACCACTATCTCCAATGATTCCATTAGAAGCTTGGACAAGGAGTTCGCATGCAGGTGTCTGTGTTGTACACCCTTGTTTTGGTAAGGGGAATGACACCTCCTGTGTATTTGGGAGGTTCATGACAGTTAGCTGGATCCCACTCCAGGACAAAGACTTCTAATTAGGCAGGTGGTGTGCAGAGTCATCTGAATCAACACTTGCACCATGTGTCAGTGAGCTCCCTCTTGTCCCATCTAGGTTTGCTGCCTAATTAAGAGATGTGAATCAATTCTTTCAGAACATTTCCAACTTTTCTAGATAGTCATCCTTTGAGGAATTACACACTGCAGTGTTGGAATCTTTATCGCTCCAATCATTAGAAAAAGACCACAGTAACTATTTCAGTTTATTGAAGTAAACTGTTCCCAGGAGGAGGATGCACAGAGGACAGAGAAATTGGTTAGTTCAGCTGGGCCTCTGCCCCTGAGTGGGGCCAGGCTCCTGGGATGGAGGCAGCTGGTGGCAGCCTGGCAGCAGTGCCCAGAGACAGCCGTGTGCAGGAGCAGCTCCTGTGCCAAGAGCAGCAGGGCTGCGGGCACTGCCTGTTGCTGCGGATGGGAGAGGAGAGAAGGCAACGAGAGGTGAATGGCAGTTGTGAGAGGGAGCACAGGGCAGAGCTTTTTCTAGGATAAATCTATACGACCTTTGACATGGTGAGTCTCTGACTGCAGGGCAATGCTGCTGAAGTTCCTGCTGGTATGTGCTAAACTCATCCTATTCCCTGTTACGGCTTCCTGCCTTGTTCTTTGCAGAGGAGGAGGAGATGGTATAGAGTAGGGATTCTCTGTCATACAGTCACAGGAACATAGTGTCCTATTCCCTTTTCTCAGGGCTATCTGCAGGGGAGTGAAGCTGGGTGCACACCCACGTCTGCATGGATAATAATTCAGAGCAGTGTCCTTGTGGCTGCTGTGTGCCTGGGCAGTGATTCTGCTGCCTGTGCGATTCAGCACTCAGCGTGCCCAGGAAGCTCCCCACTGCACTGCACTGCATGAGAGGGAAAGACACCTGTCAGGGCAGCTTCATTCTCCAGGTGAGAGGATACTGCATGGGTCTGGGCTGCTCACAGCTTTTGCTAATGCACAAGCCATGTTGGGTGGGTCCTTCACAGCAGGTCAAGTGAAGGGCTAAATTCAGCAAAAGGAGTGTGTGCTAGTCAGGCAAACGGCCTGCCTAGCTGGCTAAGGTAGAGGCTTTCCCAAGCATTCTTCTGTCTTGCCTGGCTTCGCTTGGCAGCAGAGCCACAGTGTCACTCTGTGTTTCCCCTTTGGTCCATGCTGCTCATGTTTTCTCTTGCATTCACTGGGTTTTCAGCTGTGGTTCATTTACTGATGATGCAAATTCTGGACATAGGGTCTACATGGGAGTGAGGTTGACCTAGACCGCTGTGCAGCTGCAGGAAATGCAGTCCATGGATTTGGGTAATAACCTAATTCTCCCTTAAGGAGAGCGCATCTTGAGGGCATACAATCCTCTGACTGTTGCCATGTGGCATCCTGGCAGCTTGTGAGCTGCCCTCTGGAAAGGATTTGTTGTCTCATAGCATCAGTGTGATGACTGTGAGCAGTAAGTAGAAATCGAGAATTTCTACCTTCAGGGAATACTTCCAGGGGTGACAAGACCATCTAAAATAAAATAAAATATCACTGAAACTCTGTTCCTCAAAACTTATTCTTTAGAAATCAGAGTGAAGTTGCTGAGAATCATAGAATCATAGAATCATAGAATGCCTAAGGTTGGAAGTGACCTCAAGAGGTCATCTAGTCCAACTCCCCTGCACACGCAGGGCCACCTAGAGCACATGGCACAGGGCAGCATCCAAACGGATCTTGAAGATCTCCAGGGAAGGAGACTCCACAACCTCCCTGGGCAGCCTGTTCCAGTGCTCTGTCACCCTCACTGTCAGAAAGTTTTTCCTTAAGTTCCTGTGGAACTTTTGATGTTTAAGTTGAGAAACCCTTCTTCATGTTGAGTGGATTGCCCCTGATAGAAATGCCAGAGCTACTCACACTCATTCCCTTGTTCCCACTGTTCTACAGCAGAACTTTGGGGTTTTGAGGAGAATTGCAAGATTTGGAGTGTGGGCGGGCTGTTGCTCGGAAAGTCTCTCTAACTTCTCTATGTCTTTTCTTCTTTGGAGAGTCTAGAGTGCCCAGAGACAGAATAATGTCCAACAACAGTTCCCTCAACGAGTTCCTCCTCTTGCTCTTTGCATATATGTGAGAGCTGCAGCTCTTACACTTCTTGCTCTGTCTGGCCATCTACCTGGCTCCCCTCCTGTCCAACATACTCATCACAACAGCAATAACCTGTGAACACCACCTCCACATCCCCATGTACTCCTTCCTCCTCAAGCTCTCCCTCCTCAACACTGGCTCCATCTCCACCACTGTCCCCAAATCCATGGACAATTCCCCCTGGGACACCAGGACCATTTCCTACTCAGAATGTGCTGTCCAGGTCCTCCTTGTTGTATTCTTGCTTTCAGGAGAGTTTTCTCTCCTCACAGTCATGGCCTATAATTGCTATGTTGCTGCCTGCAGACCCCTGCACTGCCGGACTCTCCTGGGCAGCAGAGCTTATGTCAAAATGGTGGCAGCTGCCTGGACCAGTGGGTTTCTCAATGCTCTCCTGCACACTTTTCCATACTACTCTGCCGAGACAATGTCTTGGGCCAGTTCTTCTGTGAGATCCCCCAGATCCTCAAGCTCTTCTGCTCTGATGCCTACCTCAGGAAAGTTGGACTTCTTGTGGTAACGCCTGTTTAATGTTTGTGTGTTTCATTTTCATTGTGGTATCGTATGCGCAGATCTTCAGAGCTGTGCTGAGGATCCCCTCTGAGTAGGACCAGCACACAGTCTTTTCCATGTGCCTCCCACACCTGGCCATAGTCTCCATGTTTGTCAGTATTGCATTTTTTGTCTGTCTGAAGCTTTCCCTCCATCTCCTCCCCAACTCTGGATCTTGCTATTCTGTATTCAGTGGTGCCTCCATCAGTGAACCATTTCATCTACAGCATGAGGAATAAAGAGTTCAAGGCTAAAAGTTCTTTAGCACTTTGCGCTATAATTAAAAGCCCTTTAGACCTAAGGCCTTTGATCTTTAACTAAAAGCCCTTTAGTCCTAAGCCCTTTGCCCCTTAACTAAAAGTCCTTTAACTCTTTTCCCTTTAGCTAAAAGCCCTTTAGCTCTTTGCCCTTTAACTAAAAGTCCTTTAGCCCTTTGCTATTTTTATTAAAAGCCCTTTAGCCCTAAGCCCTTAAACTAAAAGCTCTTCACTAACTAAAAGCCCTTTATCCCTTTTCCATTGAACTAAAAGACCTTTAGCCCTTTTCCCTTTAACTAAAAGCCTTTTATCCCATTTCCCTTTAACTAAAAACCCTTTAAATCTTTTCCGTTTAATTAAAAGCCCTTTAGCTTCATTTTCCTTTCATTTTCACTAAAATCCCTTTATCCCTTTGCCATTTAACTAAAAGCACATTAGACCTTTTCCCTTCAAATAAAAACCCTTTAGCCCTGTGCCCTTTTATCCTAGCCCTAGTCCTTTAGTCCTAAGCCCTAGGCCTACCGTTTAGCCCTAAGCATTAGCCCTTTAGCCCTAGCCTCAGCCCTAGTACTTTAGCCAAAAGATCGTTAGCCCCAAACCTTTTAGCCTTAAAACCTCTAGCCCTTAAGTCCTAGGCCTTTAATCTTGAGCATTTTTACCATTTAGCCCAAAGCTCTAGCCCTAAGTCCCTTAGCCCTAAGCCCTTTAGGCCTAAGCCCTAGCACTTTATTCCTAGCTCTTTAGTCCTAAGCCATTTTCCCTTTAACTAAAAACCCTTTAGATGTTTTCCCTTTAACTAAAAGCCCTTTAGCCCTTTTCCCTTTAACTAAAAGTTCTTTATCCCTAAGCCCTTTAACTAAAAGCTCTTTAGTCCTAAGCTCTTGGCCATTTAATTAAATGTTCTTTAGCCACAAGCCTTTTTTTCCTTAAACTAAAAGCCTTTAGCCCTAAGCCCTAAGCCCTTTGCCATTTAACTAGAAGCCTTTTAATGCTTTTCCCTTTAATTAAAAGCCCTTTAGCTCTTTTTCTTTTAACTAAAAGCCATTTAGGCCTAAGCCCCTGGCCCTCTAACTAAAAGTCCTATGGGGCTTTTCACTTTAATAAAAAGCCCATTAGCCTTAAGTCCTTTAACTAAAAACCCTTTTCCAATTAACTAAAAAGCCCTTTAGCCCTTTGCCCTTTTCCCATTAACTGATATCTCTTAAGCCCTTTGCCCTTTAACTAAAAACTCTTTAGCCATTTGGCCTTTAACTAAAATCCCTTTATCCTTAACCCCTTTTCTCCTTAACTAAAAGCTCTTAAGCCCTAAACCCTTTCATTAAAAGCCTTTTAACCCTTTTCCCTTTAATTAAAAGCCCTATAGTCCTTTACCTCGTAACTAAAATCCCTCTATCCCTTTGCCATGTAACTAAATGCCCTTTAGCACTAAGCCCTTTGCCCTTTAACTAAAAATCTTTAGCCCATTCTCCTTTAACTAAAAGCACTTTAACACTTTTCACTTTAACTGAATGTCCTTTAGCACTAAGACCCTTGACCTTTAACTAAAAGCCCTTTAGCCTTTTCCCCTTAATCTAAGATCCCTTTAGCCCTAAGCCCTTAAATTGAAACCCTTTTAGACCTAAGCCCTAGGGTCCTTAACTAAAAGTGCTTTAGCCCTTTTCCTTTTAGTAAAAGCCCTTTCTCCTTTTCCCTTTAACTAAAATCCCTTTTGCCCTAAGCCCTATGCCCTTTAACTAAAAGCCCTTTAGCCCTTTTCCCTTTAACTAAAACCCTTTTAGTCCTTTGCCCTTTGCCCTTTAACTAAAAGCCCTTTAGCCCTAAACCATTTGCTGCTTAAGTAAAAGCCCTTTAGCACTAAGCCCTTTACTCTTTAACTAAAAGTCCTCAAGCCCTAAGTCCTTTAATTAAAAGCCCTTTAGCCTTTTCCCTTTCCCTAAAAGCCCTTTAGCACTAAGCTCTTTGCCCTTTAACTAAAGACCATTTAGCCCTAAGCCCTTTGCCCTTTAACCAAAGGCTCTTTAGTCCTGTGCCCTTTTATCCTACCCTTGTTATTCTAGCCCTTAACTCGTGATATTTTAACCCTAGCCATTTAGACTTTTGGTCCTTTAGCCCAAGCCTTTTAGCCCTCTAGCTCAAGCCCTTTAGGCCTTAAGCCCTTTAGATGCAGCACTAAGCCCTTTAGCCTAAAACCCTTAAAGTCCTAAGCCCTATGCCTTTAGCCCTAAGATCTAGCACTTCAGTTCTAGCCGTTTAGCCCTTAGCCCTGTAACTCAAGCCCTTTGGTGCTGGGTCCTAGGCCTTTAGACATTTAGACCTAGCCATGGTTCTCTACTCCTTGCCCTTTTGCCCTACCCATTTAGTTCTAAGCCCTAGCCCTTAGTCCTAGATCTTTAGCCCTGGCCCTTTGGCCATAGCTCTGTAGCCCTAAGCACTCTAGCCCTTTAGCCCTAAACCATAGTTGTAGCACTTTACACCTAAGCATTAGCCTTTTAACCCTAAATCCTTCAGACCTAAGCCTTTTAGCCCTAGCCCTTTGGCCCTGCAACTTTAGACCTTAGCCCCAGCCCTTTCCTGAAAGCTCTTTAGCCCTGCCCTGACCCTTTGGCCGTAGCCTTATAGCCCTAAGCGCTTGAGCCCTAAGCCATTTAGCCATAGTCCTTCAGCCTAAGCTCTGGTCGTTTAGTGCTAAACCCTTTAGCCCTAAGCCCCTTTCCCTTTAACCATGAGTACTTCAGTCCAAAGCTCTTGGAATAGCCCTAGCCCATTAGCCCTAAGCCATTGAGCCCTAGCCCTTTAGCCATAAGCCATTTAGTCCTACCCCTTTGGCCCTAATCCTTTGGACCTCAGAACTAGCACTTTCACCCTAAGCCCTGTAGCCCTAGCTGTTTAAGGCTCAGTCCTTTAGGCCTAAGCCCAATTTAACACTTTTAGTCCTAAGCCCTTTAACTCCAGCCTTTAAGTCCCAAGCCATTTAGGCCTAAGCCCTTTAGTCCTATCCCTGTAGCCCTGACCTCTAGCCTTTTTACCCTAGCACTAAGCCCCTTTTCCCTAGGCACTTTAGTACTAAGGACTTGCAAGTTATTCCTAGCCCTTTAGCCCTAAGCCATAGCCCTAGGTATTTAATCCTAGCCCTTTGACACTAACCCTTTCATCATAGCCTTTTAACACTAGCCATTTCTCTTTTAAGCCCTTTAGTGCTAGTCCTTTAGCTCTAAGCACTAGCTGTTTATGCCTAAGCCCTTTACCACAAGCCATTTAGCCTTAGCCCTTTAGACGTTTAGCCCTAAGCCCTTTCGACGTAGTGCTTAGCCCTTGAGCCTCAAGCCCTTTAGCTCTAAGCACTAGAACTTTAGTCCTAGCCCTCTAGCCATAGGTGTTTAGCCCTACCCATTGAGTTCTAAGCCCTAGCCCTTTAGCCCTAGCCCTCAAACCCTGGCCCTTTGACGATAGTCCTTTAGCCGTGAGAGCTCTAGCCCTTTAGCCCTAAGGATTAGCCCTTTAGCCATAGCCCCTTACACCTTAGCCCTAGCACTTTTAGCCAAACCCCCTTTAGCCTAAAGTCTATTAGCCCTAAGGGATAGGGCTCCCTTTACCCTAAGGTCTAACCCTTAAGTCTTAGAGCTTCACCCCTGAGCGTTTTTGCCATTTATCCTGAAGCCTTAGCCCTAGGTCCCCTTTAGACCTAAGCCCCAGCACTTTATTCCTAGCTCTTTAGTCTAGTCCTAAGTCCTTTTTCCTTTAACTAAAAGCTCTTTAGTCCTTTTCCCTTTAACTAAAAGCCTTTTAATCCTAAGCCCTTTTCCCTATAATAAAAGCCCTTTAGCCCTAAGCCCTTTGCCCTTTAACAATAAGTTATTTAGCCCTTTGTCCTCTAACTAAAAGCCCTCTACCCCACCCTTGAACTAAAAGTTCTTTAGCCCTTTTCCCTTTAGCTAAAAGCCCTTTAGCCCTTTGCACTTTAACTAAAGGCCCTTTACCACTTTGTCCTTCAACTAAAAGCCCTTTAGCCCTAAGCCCTTTTCCTTTTGAATTAAAAGCCCTTAAGCCCTAAGCCCTTTATTAAAAGTATTTTAGCCCTTTTCCCTTTACCAAAACTCTTTAGCCTTTTACCTTGTATCTAAAACCCTTCTAGCCTTTTGCCCTGTTCATTGAAAGTGCTTTAGCCATAAGCCCTTTGCCCCTTTAACTAAAAGCATTTTAGCCCTTTGCCCCTTTAACTAAAAGCATTTTAGTCCTTTGCCTTTTATCTAAAAGCCCTTTACCCTTTGCCCTTTAACTAAATGCCCATTAGCCCCTCGCCCTTTAACTAAAAGCCCTTTAGCCCTAAGTCCTTTTAACTATAACCCTTTAGCTCTTTTCCTTTTAACAGAAAGCCCTTTAGCCCTTTGGCCTTTAACTAAAAGCCCTTTAGGCATTTTCATTTTCACTTTAACTAATAGCTCATTAGCCCTAAGCCCTTTAACTGAAAGCTCTTTAGCCCTAAGCCCTTTTCCAATTAACTAAAAGCCCTCTAGCTTTTTGCACTTTAACTAAAAGCTCTTTATCTCTTTTTCTTTTAACTTTCACTGTAAGCACTATCCCTTTAACCCTAAGCCCTTTACCACTAGCCATTTAGCCTTAGCCCTTTAAGCTTTCAGCACTAAGTCCCTTAGACGTAGTGCTAAGCCCTTCAGCCCAAAGCCCTTGAGCCTAAAGCACTTTATCCCTAAACACTGTAATTTTATTCCTAACCCTCTAGCCCATAGGCCTTTAGCCTTAGCCCTCAGGCCTATGCTATTGTTATGTACCCTAAGTCCTTTAGCCCTAACACTTTCCCTTTAGCCCTACCAATTCGAGTTCTAAGCCGTTCAGCTGCAGCCCTTAAACCCTGGCCCTTTGTCTGTAGCCATTTAGCCCTAAGAACTTTTGCACTTTAGCCCTAGTCCTTTAGACCTCAGCCCTAGTGCTTTAGCCTTAAGCCTTTTAGCTTTAGCCCTTTAGCTCTAGTCCTGTAGTCCTAAGTTGTAGCTCTTTAGCGCTATGTCCTTTTCCCTTTAGCCATAAGTCCTTTGCCCAAAGCCATTTAGCCCTAAGATGCTCAGCACTAAAGCATTTAGCCCCATCGTCCTAAGCCCATCAGTCCTGAACGATAGAACTAAACCTCAAATACTAGCTCTTTAATCCTAGCCCTTTGGCCCTGGCCTGTGGCCGCAGGCTTAAGTGCTTTAGCCCTTTAGCCCTTAACCCTATCCCTTAGCCATAGTCCTTTAACTCTAGCACTTTAAACTTAAGCACTATCCCTTTAGGCCAAAGCCCTTCGGCCCTTAGTCCTTTAGTCCTAGCCCTTGTTCCTAGCCCGTTAAGATGAAGCCCTAGCTCTTTAGTCAAAAGCTCTTTTAGTCCTAGTACTGTAGCCCTAAGCACTAGCACTTTATAACTAAGCCCTTTTCCCTTTAATGATAAGCCCTTTAGCCCTAAAAGTTTTTAGCACTCAATCCTTTAGCCTGGTAGCCCTAAGCACTTGAGCCCTAATCCATAGTCCAAGACCTTTAATCCTAGCCCTTAAATCTTATCCCTTTACTCCTATCCCTTTCACATCAGACCTTTCATCCTACCCTTGTAGCCCTAGCCACTTAGCCTTATGGATTTTAGCCCAAGTTCTTTAACCCTAAGCCCCTTACCAATAGCCATTTAGCTCTAGCCCTTTAGCCCTAAGGTCTAGCATTTAGTCCCTTTAGCCCTATCCTAGCCCTTTAACCCCAGTCCCTTGGTGCTAAGCCCTAGCCCTAAGCCTTATCCATTAGGCCTAAGCTCTAGCACTTTAGCTCTAGCCCTTTAGGCCTTTTGCCCTAGTCCTTTAACCATAAGCCTTGGCCCTAGTGCTTTAGCTCTAAGCATTAGCCCTTTAGCTCTGGCCCTTTAGCCCTAGTTCTTTAGCCCTAAGCTATTTAGCCCTAGTACTGTAGCTCTAAGCCCTAGCCCTTTAGTGCTAAGCCTTTTTCCTTTTAACTATAAGCTCGCAACCTTAACGCATTCAGCACTCAACCCTTTAACCCTAAGCCATAGCTCAAACCTTTTAATCTTTCCCTTTTTGACCTAGCCCTTTTAGCCCTAAGCCCTTTATACGTAGCTCTAAGCCCTTTAGCCTGAAGCTCTTTAGCTTAAATTCCTATAGTCCTCAGCCTTAGCACTTTAGTCCTAGCCCTTTAGACCTTAGCTCTTTAGGTCTAGTCTTGTAGCCCTTTAGCCCAACCCCTTTGGTGCTAAGCCCTGTAACCCTACAGACCTTAGATGTAGCTCTTAGGGCCTAAGCCATAGTTCTGTACCTTAAGTCCTTTCGCTCTAAGCCCTAGCCTTTTAGCCCTACCCATTTAGCTCTATGTCCTAGGCCTTTAGCCTTTGCCCTTTAGCCCTAAGTGCTTTAGCCCTTTAGTCCTAAGCTCATGACCTTTAACCCTTCCTCTTTAGCTCTAAGCCCTTTCTCCCTAGCCCCGTAGACCTAACCCCTTTAGCTGTTTAGCCTTTTAGACCTAGCACTAAACACTAGCCCTTTAGCCCTAAGCCCTTCCCTTTAACCCCAGCCCTTCATCCCTAAGCCCTCCCTAGCCTGTTATTCCTAAGCCATAGCGCTTTCGCCCTAATGCTTTAAGCGTGAACAGCATATACTTCAATAAAGGCAACAAAAAGAACACCACTATCTTATTTGAAGGGAGAGACCACACAATTAGCTTTATTTGAAAGGACAGACCCCACAACTATTTTTATTTGAAATAAGACACTACACAATCATTTTTATTTGAAAGCAGACATGCTCTCTGGTATATTTACTATTGTTATTGCTCAAAAAATACACAGCCATGCCATCCTAGCAACCTATTTCGCAAATCTAAACTTGCCCTCATCCCAGGAGGATTCTATAGGCATGCTATAAGGCTTAGGGCTATGGCCTCCCTAAAGGGCTTACGTGTACAGGGCTAAGGCGAAGGCTAGGGCAAAGAGCTGGAAGGCTTAGGCCTATAGGGCTTAGGATCCTCCCTCCCATCCGGGCTCTCATCTTCTGCACCTGCAAAACAAACAACATGTCAGTTACACTCTACATTAAAAAGGAACCCGCACAATACCAAACTCCCAGGCTACATCAGCAGCACTTACCCCTCAACACCCACCTCCACAACCTTACCACTAATACTTACAACCACCAGCACACACTCTGTCTTCCTGCTCTAACGGGGTTTGGAACAGGGTTATTGAGTGCTTCTGAAAACCACCCTGCTTGGAAAACCCCAGCTCCGGGACCCAGCTCCATGCAAATGCTGGCGACAATTGTCGCCTTGCAGAGCGGCCAGGACTGGAGAAAAAAAATTGCCCTGGAAATAAAAAAAATAGAAAAAGAAAAAAGGGAAAAAAAAAAAAAAAGAAACTCCATCTCCTTCTTACCAATTTTTTAAATATTTAAACAATTCTAAATGCTATCTACAACCTGGAAAAGAAAAAAAAAAGAAAAAATCATGCATATGAGGTTAGACACATTCAAGAAAAACAACCTGCAACATCCATCCACACAGTATCACAGCCACTATCACACACACTGTCTTCCTGCTCTAATGGGCAAACACCACCAGCTTTGCAGAGAGCACCTGCTAATGGGCTGACCAAGTGCCTCTGAAATCCGTCCTGCCTAGAAAACCCCAGCTCCAGAACCCAGTGTCTGTATGTGCAGACACATACAATACCAAAAGCAGCCAACGCACAACTGTCCTCCTAAGCCAAGCATCACTCTTACTATTAGAATCACCTTCTTTCAGCATTTGCTTCATGAAAGTATATTGGCATGATGGGGAACACCCCAAAATGACAACCAAAGATCAATCAATCAAGCAGACAAAAAAAAAAAAAAAAAAACAGTTTAACCCTAATCTGAACCCCAACCTAACCCTATCCCTAAATCCTAATCCTCCAATGGGTTTTGCTCCAAGGCAAAAAGGGTAGTGATGCTGCTCAGTTCTTCTTGTCTGGGAAGAAGGATCATTCTTCTGCTGACCTGTGGTCCCACTCATCACTCTCCAAAAATCCACAGCACGTTGACTCCTGAGGCACCAAGACCGATGTGCCTGCAAAAAGAACACCACAGTTACAAACCACTGATGAGTTAAAGCTTCTATTTACAAACCATCTTCCTTACAACAAAAACTTCGTTGTCGTCAGGGGGGCACAAGACCAAAGAGAAACCTAAATGGTGTCCCGCGTGCTTGCGTGTACCCAACTTGCACAGTAGTACAGAACGGCTGCCCTTACTTAAAATGCGAAGAGGAATTTAATTCCATCACCATTGTCCCACTGCAGCAGCCTCATGGCACCTCAGCACTTTAAAGCTGCTGCTCAGCTCTCACCAGCAGTGCGAGGGAGCGCCCTGGGCCACACTTACCCAAGCTTGTCCAATTCTCTGGTCTTGATGATGTACAGGAACATGAGCAAAGTGTGGAGCAGGTTGTTTCTGCCCTGAATGCACAGGAAGAGAGAAGACTTCAGGATTGACAGCAGGGACAAGCAGTCATACCACTATCTTAGAGAGAACGTCTTATTTAAACCAACAGACACATCCTGTCCTCAGCTTAGCTAGAGCTTTGCAATTTTTCCTTCAAATCTTTTTGCAAGATAGATATGCAGTGGATGTGCACCATAATAGAAAAGGTTGAATAATCTGAGATGAGTAAAGACTATAATAGAAACCTTGTAAAATGATATGACAGGCTGGGGGGTTGCCTCAATACTTACTTCTCACTTAGCCAATCAGAAAAAAATACTTTTTTTTAAAAAAAAGGATTATCATCCTAAAATACTCAGGATTTTTTACAACATTTTTCTGAAACTGGTGATGAAAAGGAAAGATCAGACTTGCTGTGATTCAGGAATAACAGCTCACACCAGAGCTTACAGAAGTTAAGGTCGTAGAAGTCATGAGAAAATATACAGAAAGCTATTTTCTGCATTGAGCCAGCCTACATCTATACATGGCATAGAGGTCGCTAGTTACAATAAGTAAATAAATAAATGAAAATAACAAAACCAAACCCAAATCAGTTCTGCTGAAGATTTTTCTGTCAGCAGAACACACCTAACATGCTCCTACCTGGGGCAAATTGTAGACACGGTGGTGGTAGATGAGCTGGTAGTGGGGTGGGTTGATGCAGAACAGTTTTTCACTGGTCAGGTCTGTGAATGAGAATCAGAAACGAAAAAAGGGATTTTAAGGGTGCTGATGGATGGAAGTGGCAAACAGCAGCTAAAGCAGCAGCCCAAGAATGCCAGTACCTGTTTTATGTGGTGTCTGCATGAAGTGTTGGGCAGTGGAGGTTTTGCCATTGGGATATTTGGGGCTCCACGACAGTCTGGAGTCCAGGTAAGTGCAGAGGATGCGCATAAGGATTTGTGCAAACAAACCCAAATCTCACTTAAATGCCATCAAAAAGACTGAGGAACCAAAAGCTACAACACAGCAGCCATAATCTCAGGCATGAGACCAAACATGGGACACAGACAACTACATCACTGATTTAATACTGGTTTAATGCCTTTTTTTTATTATTTTGTATGCTGGTTTCCCTTCAAATATGGCAAAGAGTGATAGTGTAAAGATATTTTTTCCACTTCCTGGCTTGTTCTGTGGTCTCTCTTTTAGCTATTTCAGGTGAATTATGTCAGACTCCTGCCCACACAGTTACCTGTGTGACATCTCAGGCAAGTCTAAAGAAGAGGCTGGCCTCAGGCTATCACACGCAAGGGCATTTTGTGATCTGTGCAAGGTCCAGGCCCCTTTGGATTATTCAGAAACTACACTGCGATTCTGAGGATAAACAAGGCAAAGGGGACTTGGACTTTTTGCAGCCACCCACAAAATGCCTGATGCCAAAAGACTAGCAACTTTAGGAAGTTTTACCAAGCCCTCTTTAAAAACTTATAGCGCAGTCGGTGGGCAAGACAGGTCCCCACTGCCAGCCTCTGAAATCCCCTCCTCTGTCCCATCAGAAGATGCTTATGCAGCCTCCCTGGGAGAGCTCTGGAAACAACAACGTTGATTCAGTTGCTGGCGGTGGAAGGTCCAAGAAAGACCTCTTTTGCACTAGCTTTGGGAATCCCACACCTCAGGGTGCATTTCCAGAGCACCACATTCACTGGGAGGGAGAACTGAACTCATTAAACACTTATATATATTATATATACTCAGGGGAGTTTACAAGATAAGTTTCATTTGTAATTAGCGAACGGACTGAATATGGCACTTCTTGCCCCAGTTTGAGTGAAATGGGAAATAAAATCTTCTAAAAATATTCCTAGGCCCATACCACAACATTGCAACAAAAAGAGAAAGCTGTCAAAACAAACTACTTCCTAAGCTTAGAACTAAAGGTCACATTTTATGCAGTGCCCTGAACGCGCAGTGCCCTGAACGCTCAGTGCCCATCCCCATGACGCACTTGCTATCTCCCTCCCAGCACCGGGCAGAGACCCTGTGCAGGGCTAGACAGGTACAAAAGACTCCCTTGAAGGGCTGGCCTTGCATAAGGGAGAGAAACAGAGAGGGTGAAAAAAGGGAAGAATCAAAATGAATTTGTAACAAAGAGCAACGGGAGAGCAGGGAGGTGCACAAGAAATGGCTCAGTTCTTCACAGACACCGCAACAGATGCAGGTCTCAGGGGAGACTACAAACCAGACCAAAAAAAAGCAGCCGGTGTTCCAAAGCAGTGAATCGAACCCTACTCTTTGGGAAGGAGACATCCATGTGAGCTGCCCATGAAAGCTACCCATTGTTCAACCTTCAAGGGCTTCCGTGTTCATGGGACAAGGGGGGCCTCTCGAGATTTTATGTGGCCTCCAAGGGTGCCATACAGGCTTTCATGCAGCCTCCAAGAGCCTCTGTGCACACTGGGCCCGGGGGGTCCTATGGGCTTTCATTTGGAGTCCAAGGGCTTCTGTGTGCACTGGGTCAAGGGAGCCCTATGGGTTTTGTGCAACCTGCCTGGGCCTTCAAGCGCACAGGGCTGGGAGGGCCCTATGGGCTTTTGTGCAGCTTCTGAGTCCTCTGAGTGCACTGGGCTGGGGGTGGTCCTACAGGCTTTTGATTGGCCTCCGAGGGCTTCCATGTGCATTGGACCCAGGGGCCCTATGGACTTTTGTTTGGCTTCCCGGGGCATCCATGCGCATTGGGTCAGAGGGGACCTACGGACATTCATTTGGCCTGCAAGGTTCTCTATGCACACTGGGGTGTGAGAACCCTATGGACTTTAGTTTGGCCTCCAAGGGCTTGCGTGTGCAGTGGACCAGGGGAGCCCTATGAGGTTTCATTTGCCCTCCAAGGGCCTCTGTGTTCACTGGACCAGTGGGGCCCTATGGTTTTTTTTGTGGTCTACAAGGGCTTCCATGCGCACAGTGATGGAGGGGCCCTACGGGCTTTCATGCAGCCTCCAAGGGCCTCTGTGTGCACTGGACCGGAGGGACCCTACGGGCTTTTATGCAACCTGCCGGGGCCTCTGTGTGCATGGAGCCAAGGGGCCCTACAGGCTTTCATTTGGCCTCTCTGGGCCACCATGCACATCGGGCCAGGGGGCCCTACGGGCTTTCATTTGGCCTCTAAGGGCCTCCGTGCACACTGGGCTGGAGGGTCCCTAGTGCCTTTTGTGCAGCCACCCAGGTGCTCTGTGTGCACAGTGCCCAGGGGACACTACGGCTTTTGTGTGCTCCATGTACACGGGACGGGGGGGCCCTGTGAGGTTTCATGGGGCTTCCATGTGCATTGGGCCGGAGGGGGCCCTGCAGGCTTTCGTGCAACCTCCAAGTGCATCCATGGACACTGGGTTGGGGACACCCTACAGGGTTTCGTTCAGCCTCCAAGTGCATCCATGGATACTGGGTTAGGGAGGTCCTACAGGCTTCCGTGCACTCTCCAAGTGCATCCATGCACACTGAGCCAGGGGGCCTTATGGGGTTTTTTTGGCCTTCAAAACCTTCTGTGTGCACTGTACTTTCATGCGGCAGACTTTCATGTGACCTTCAAAGGCCTCCATGCACACTGGGTCAGGGGGCCCTATGGGCTTTTGTTTGACCTCCAAGGACTTCCATGTACATGAGGCCGCAGGGGGCATACAGGCTTTCATGCTGTCTCCAAGATCCTCTATGCACACGGAGCCAGGGGGCCCTACGAGTTTCATGTGGCTTTCTGGGGCCTCCATATGCACTGGGCCAGGGGGCCTCTATGGGTATCCATGAGGTCTCCCAGGACCTCCATGTGCATTGGGCCGGGGAGGCCCCACAGGCTTTCATGCGGCCGGCCTCCAAGTGCATCCATACGCAATGGGCCAGGGGGGCCCTATGGGCTTACGTTTAGTCTCCAAGGACCTCGGCACGCATGGGACCGGAGGTTACCTACAGGCTTTCATGAGGCCTCCAAGGGCCTCCAAGCACACTGGGCCAGGAGGGCCCTATGGGCTTTCGTTTGGCCTCTGAGATCCTCTGTGTGCACTGGGACAGGCGGACCCTATGGACTTTTCTGCGGCCTCCAAGGGCCTCCATATTCACTGGATTGGGGGGGCCCTACACACTTTCATGTGACCTTCCAGGGCCACTGTGCATATGGGATCACAGGGAATCTCCAAGTTTCGTTTGATCTCCAAGAGTATCCATGTACAGTGGACCAGGGGCATCCTATGTGCTTTCATTTGGCCTCCTGGGGCCTCCATGCACACTAGACCAGTGGGGTCTGACAAGCTTTCATTCGGCCTCAAAGATCCTCCATGCAAACCAGGCCCTTGGGGCCCTACAGGGTTTCGTGCTGCCTCCAAGGGCCTCTGTGCGCACTGGGCCAGAAGGACCCTACGGGCTTTCATTTGGCCTCCAAGGGCTTCTGTGTACATGGGCCTGGACAGGACCTACAGGCTTTCATGCACCCTCCTGGGGCCTCCGTATGCACTGGGGTGGGGGGAATCCTACAGGCATTTGTTTGGCCTCCAAGAGCTTCTGTGCACATGGGGCTGGACAGGACCTACAGGCTTTCATGCACCCTCCTGGGGCCTCCGTATGCACTGGGGTGGGGGGAACCCTACAGGCACTTGTTTGGCCTCCAAGGTACTCTGTGCATACTGGGACGGGAAGGCCCTATGAGCTTTGGTGCGACCTCCGAGTGCCTCTATGCACAGTGGGCTGGAGCGACCCTAAGGGCATTTTTGTGGTCTCCAAGCGCCTCCATGCACACTGCCCTGGGTGAGCCCTGCAGGCTTTTGTTTGGCCTCCAAAGGTTTTCATGTACACTGGGCCAGGGGGACCCTAGGGACTTTCATTCAGCCTCCCGGGGCCTCTGTGTGCCTGGGACCATGGGATACATTCGTGCTTTTTGCATCCTCCAAGGGCCTCTGTTCCCAGCAGACCAGGAATGCCCTGCAGGCTTTCTTGTGGCCTCCTGGGGTTTCCATGTGCACTGGGCTGGGGAGTCCTATGGGCTTTCATGCGACCTCCAAAAACCTCCATGCATAGCAGTCTGGGGGTCCCTACTGGCTTTCATGCAGCCTCCCAAGGCCTCTGTGCATACTGGGTCGGGGAGGGGGCCCTATGGGCTTTCATTCAACCTCCTGAGGTCACCATGCACCCTGCCTGGGAGGGACCTACAGGCTTTCGTGCGGCTTCCAAGGGCCTCTGTGCACACAGGAACAGGGTGGCCTTATGACCCTGCACACTAGGCTGGAGTGCTCCTATGGACTTATGTGGAACCTCCAGGGTCCTCCATGTGCACAGGGCTGGTGGGGGGGCCCACCAGCTTCCATGTGTCTTCCCTGGGCCTCCCTTACCACTGGGCTCGTTGAACCCTACAAGCTTTTTTCAAGCTCCTGGGTCTTCCACGTGCATGGGGCCGTGGGGTCCCTATGGGTTTTCGTGCATTTTCCCAGGGAGTCTCTTGCCTCTTGCCCTGGGGGGGCCAACGGGCTTCCTTGCCTCTGTGCACATAGGGCATTGGGGGCCATACAGGCTTTTGTTTGGTCTCCGAGGGCTTCCATATGCACTCGGCCAGGGGAACCCTACGGGCTTTCGTTTGTCGTCCAAGGGCCTCCATGTTCACTAGACCCAGTGAACATGGAGGCCCTAGGGCACCTATAGGATTTCGTGTGGCCTCCAAGGGTTTCCATGCACACCGTGCCAGGGGGGCTCTACAGGCTTCCATGTGTCCTCGTGAGGCCTCCTTTGCCTCTAGGCCTGGGGGGCTTATGGGCTTCTCTGCAGCTTCCTGGGGCCATTGTGTGCATTGGGCAGAGGGGGCCCTACAAGCTTTCATGCGCCCTCCAGGGGCCTCCATGCACACCGGGCTGGGGGGGCCCTACAGGCTTTTGTGCAGACTCCAAGGGCTTCCATGCGCACTGGGTTGAGGGGGCCCTATGGGCTTTCACGCAGCCTCCCAGGGCCTCCGTGCAAACAGGACCGTGGGTCCTTACGTGCTTTTTGTGGTCTCTCCCAGCAGGCTGGGAAGGCCCTGCGGGTTTTCTTGCAATGTCCCAGGTATTCTGTGCGCACTGGGCTGGGTTTGAACCTACGGGCTTTCGTGCAACCTCCTGTGGCCTCACTGCATATGGAGCCAGGTGGGCTCTATGGGCTTTCATGCCACCTCCCGGGATCTCCATAGGCACTGGCCTATGGACTTTCATGAGTCTTTCAAGGGCCTCCATGTGTGTGGGCCCAGGGGGTCCCTATGGGCTTTTGTGCAATCTCCTGGGGCCTCTGTGCACATGGGGCCAGGGAGGGCTCAACAAGTTTCCATGTGTCCTCCTAGGACCTCCCTTGCCACTGGACCTGGAGGGCCCTATGGGTTTTCATACGGCTTCCAAGGGCCCTTTGCGTATGGGGTTGGAGGGTCCCTACAGGTTTTCATGTGTCCTCCTGGGGCCTCTGGGTGCACTGGGCTGGTGGGGGCCCTATGTGCTTTCCTGAAGCTTTCTGGAGCCTCTGCGCACACTGGGCCGGGAGGACCATACAGGTTTTTGTTTGACCTCCAAAGTCCTCCGTGCACATGAGGCCAGAGGGTCCCTACAAACTTCCATGAGTCCTACTGGGGTCTCTCTTGCCTTGGGATCTGGGGGGCCAACGGGTGTTCATGTGGCCTCCATGTGCAGTGGTCAGAGGGGGTCCAACAGGCTTTCATGCAGCCTCCTGGGGCCTCTGTGCACACAGGACCACGAGGTCCTAACATGATTTTTGTGGCCATCAGGGCCTCCATTCCCAGCAGGCCAGGGGGACCCTACAGGCATTCTTGCAGCCTCCCGAGACCTTTGTGCGCACTGGACCAGAAGGACCATATGGGCTATATTTTGGCCTCCAATATCCTCCATACGCATCGGGCTGGGAGGGTCCTACAAGCTTCCATGTGTCCTCCTGGGGCCTCCCTTGCCTCTGGGCCCAGGGAACCTGTGTGCCTTCGTGCGGCCTCCCGGAGCCTCCACGCGTAGTGGACTGTGGGAGCCCTACAGGCTTTTGTTTGACCTCCAAGGGGCTCCATGTGCATTGGGCCAAGGGTGTCCTAGGGGCTTTTGTGTGGCCTCCAAGGGCCTCCATGCACACTGTGCTGGGGGGACCCTATGGGCTTTCTTGCGGCCTCCCAGGGCCTCTGTGTGCACTGGGTCAGGAGGACTATACATGCTTTATTTTGGCCTCCAATGTCCTCTGTACATACAGGGCCACCAGGGGCCTACACACTTTCGTGCAGCCTCCTAGGGTCTTCGTGTGCACTGGGCAGAGGGGGCCCTGTGGGCTTTCATGTGGCCTCCCAGGGATTCCGTGCATACTGGGCCGAGGGATTCCTACGGGCGTTCGTTTGTCCTCCAAGGGCCTCCGTGCATACTGCGCCATGGAGGACCTAAAGTTTTTTGTTTGGCCTGGAAGGGCCTCCGTGTTCACTGAGCCCGGGGGATACCCTACCGGCTTTTGTGAAGCCTCCAAGGCCCTCCATGCACACTGTGCCAGGGGTGTCCTACGTGTTTTTTGCGGCCTCCAAGGGACTCCGTTTCCAGCAGGCCAGGAAGGCCCTACGGGCTTTCTTGCGGCCTCACGGGGCCTCTCAGGCTCAGCTCAGGCAGGATGCCACACACATGCCAACAGCTACTGATGGTTTAATCTTACATGCTTGTCTTGCAGCTCCACACAGAGAAAACTTTATACAAGTGGCAATGTCACCTTTATCTCCTGTCCCCCTGCAGGACACTGAGCTCTGGACCTTGCATCCTACCCCAGAGGTGGCTGCCTTTGAATAGTCCTGGCAGAACTGTGATTTGCAGGTTCCTCTGGAGGGACCACTGAGATCTAGGAGACAACAAGATGAGTCCTACTCCAAGTTGTGCTTTAAATGTTGCATCAAATCTCCTAAGCTGGAGAAGGACTTGCAGCCTCTGCTGTAGCAGCTGCACAGTTCTCCAGCTAAACTGGAGGGTCTGTGGGCTTTGGTCTCAGGTATGTCCAGAGCAAGGGGGTTTTGTGTGTTCCTGGTAGAGCATCTGCAACTGGTGAGTTGTCCCTCAGTAGCATGTGGTGTTGAAGGGGCTGGTATGTTTCAAGGGGGTTGTGGTGTCCACGCTGTGGCAAGGAGAAGGTCTGTCTAGCACCTCTGTCCCTTGCCTGGCATGTAGATAGGAGCCAACCTCTTGGCCATAGGAGTTAAACTGACCTTGCTACCCCAGAGTTGGGCTTGGGGATACATAGCACTGACCAAGGGAAGGGATGCACAGCCGTCTCAGAGTGTCCATAGGCATCTTGCTGTCTTTCCACAGTACTGCCTGGCACCTGTCCTGCCCTGCTCTGCTTCTTCATGCACCAGGGCACAGGGCAGTATCTTGCATTGCAGGAGGCCAGGGTAGTTGCAAGCCCGGTGGATGTGTCCAGAGGGAATGGGAGGCAGCTTGGCCCAGCCTTTTCGCCGAGGGACTTTGTTCCTTGGCCTAATTGCTGATCCCAGTTACGTCCTCCTCATGCCATGGGCTGCCTCCCCCTTCAACATCATTGGCCCCAACACAGCATTGGAGGGCAGGCTGCTTGGATTGCTGGTTCCCACAGTTATTTGAAGACATCTCAGAGAAGGCATCCACCATGGCCATGCGGACAGTCTCTGTCAAATCAGGGACGTTCTTTGGGCTCAAACCCTGGGTTTCTATCCTGGGGAGGATTCGTACGGTGCACGTCCCTGGAAAGAAAAGGGAAAGGCCAGGAAGATTGTTGAGTAAACCCATCAGTATCCTTAGCTGGTGGTTGCCTCCCCACAGCTCATGTCTCAGAAAGACTCCTCCAGTTCCTATATGACCCATCCATGCTGCCCTTTCTGCCCTCAGGAGATGGTGCTCTTGGTCCTCCACTTACCAGGGATGAATTTCTTGTCCTTGGAGCTGAAGAAGTTCCCGTATGGGGAGATCACCACGGGTATAATGGGAACCTGTAGGAGATGGAGGATAAGGTGCATCTTCCATACAGAAGATGCATCTTTCATACATCTTCCTTTCTTCTTAAGTAAGATGTCCTCCAGGGGACTACAGCTCCCACCCAGCCCCAGGATTTGGCAAGACTGTCACCTCTCAGCTCGGTATTGCACCCATTCCAAGTCATTAAAGACCCCAAGGGCTCTAATCTCCTCCCCAGGTGTGTGCTCAGACCACCCAAGCATAGTGGGCAAAAGAGGGCCTTACCTGAGCCTGTATGGCCAAGTGGAAGGCCCCACGCTTAAAGGGTAGCATGGATTTATCCTGGTTCCTGGTGCCTTCAGGGAAAATCCACACCCGGAGCTGCGTAGTACAGAGAAAGATAGGAAAATGGACTCCAGCTTGCAATGCCTGTCCTTCCCCTGGGACCAGAGTAGCCTGGGACACAGTGTGTACCTCTTCCCTGCACCTTCCCAGGCTCTCCCTGCATTCTTGTGTTGCTCCTCAACTCCCCATTGCTGCTGGTCCCCCTTACATTCTCATGCCGCATGGTCCTGGCGGTCTGGGTGATGACATCAATAGCATCTCCTCTCCTCTGGCGATTGATGAAGATAATGCCACTGAGCCAACAGGCCCACCCCACAGTGCCCATGTACAGGAGCTCCTTCTTGGCAATGGGCACACAGCGATCGGGCATGATCTCCACCATGCCTGTGGGATGGATGGGAGAGGATCAGTCTCTTGATGGTGCCTGCTCTCATCCAGCCTGGAGACACTTCCCATTCTCCCATCTCACTCTCACAGCCCTGAGCTCCCATCCCACCAGCTTTTCTGCTCCATGTCTACTGCACTGCCCTGTACAAATCCAGGCACAGAGAGTAAGCCCAGAGTGAGCCTAATCTGCTCCTGCAACACCCCAAATGTTGGCCATGCAGTGATGAATCCCACCTTTCCCACGCACGTACACATAAGGTCAAGGGAAGCTTGGTGATTGCAAACCATCACATAGGGCTCCTTGAGGTTGAGATGTTCAGATCCCAACACCCGAATCTTGATGCCAAAGCAATGTTTGAGGGGCAGGATAGCAGCACGTAGGATCCTAGGGTAGAAGAACATATGTTCAACACAGAGGAGACCCTGTTGATTTTTCCCAGTCTTTCACAGTCACTCAGGTAGGAAGGTGTGATAGGAGCTGGGTTAGACCTGAGTAAATAGTGTGTTCTCAGGTGGTCCTACAATCATTTATGATCTAAGCTGTGCTCTCTGGTTCTTTGCTTTTCTAAGCACATTTTTAACCTGCGCCTCTCAGAGAGAACCTGGACAGAGAGGTCATCCTGGATTAGCCCTGTTCCCAGGAGAGGTGGCTGGAATCTCAACAAATGTTCCTGCAAAGAGGATTTTGGAGGGAGGTCTGTGCAGAGATACCCATAGACAAGTCTAAGATGCGGTCTCCATCTGTGAAATTTCCGGTGTGACTAACACCAAGCCACCTCAGGGAGAGGGCAGGAGAGACTCATGCAACACCATGCCTTATGCAAAGAAGATCTGGAGAGGAAATGAGATAAGCCAGGAGGTGATAAAGTGTAGAGGAGCATAGGGGTGAGGCAAGGGAAAGGACTGCACTTACATAACCAAAATCAAAGCCAACCATGCGACAGCACCAGCTTTGCCAGAAGCTCTACCGAGGCCAAGGAGAGATAATTGCATTGTCTGCACGTGACAGCTCTTGAGCAAGAGCTTTGCATCAAGACAGGACATATCAGGATTGTCTTGGAAGGGATAAGAAACAGACAGGGGGTTTTCATCCATACTGATGGTAAGGGAACAAGGAAGAATGGAGTCACCATTCAGGGAGGAGTGGACAGGAAGGATGACATGAGGATGGCAATGCTTGATGAAGGATGACATTGAATATGAGAATATGGAGAGGAATGGAAGGAGGATGTAGCAATGGGTTACAACATCCACAGTAGGGGCAAAACTTTCAGTGCTGAAATGATTGAAACAGAGCATTCTCTGACTTGTGGCATAGAAAGCATCAGCACAAGGGACTGGACATACAGGAGTAAATGCTCCAAGGGCAGCAGCTGCAGGGGACATCGCTAATAGCAAGTCCTCAGCGTCAGGTAGGGATGAGAAGTTAGCAAGAAGAGAGTAAAGGTAGCCCAGAGAGAGAAGTAGGGTTAAAGATGGTTAGAGGGAGTTCCGTTGTGTCAAAGGACCTCTGGGGAGATGTAGACTCAGAGATTACAGAGATGTAATGCCTGGGGAGAAGCAAAATGTAATGAAAATACAATGTGGCAGTTGTCCACATTCAGGACTAATGACAGGAACTTGCTGCAAGTCAGAGGCTTTGTGATTTGGAGACTGCAGAGGAGGAGACAGAGCTGGGCATGCTGCTGCAAAGGAGGATGGCAGTGAGGTGTCAGTGGTACAAGATAAGGCAGCTGTGACTCAAGGCTGTGTCACATGGGGTATTTCCACTAAGCCGGAAATATTCATGCTGGAGCTCAGATACCAGGCACCTCTGGATACCATGCACAGTATGTGCATATCTGTGTGTGCATAGCAGGGCTGCAGAGGAGGAATGAGGGCAAGAGACGTGTCACAGTACAGCAGATAACATCAGATCTTTGAACACACTCCTGCCAAGGGATCAAAATACATCAATACAAATACATGACTTCTTGAACTTGGCAAAAATCACAGGCTCAGACACCTCTCACCTTGAAATAATAATATATCTTTTTTATTGCTATCATGTTCAGAAAACCTTTGAAGCACAGAGACCTTCCTCCTGTGTTACAGTGATGTTATCTCCACTGCCACCACTCCCTGGGAGTGCAGCTGACAACTCTCTGCTGCAGAGCAGCACCAGAGCAAGACTCACTGTAACATCGTGCTGTGTGCCCTGGAGACAGTGTCACTGAGAAATCCTGAAGTTCTTCAGCCAGAGCTCAGTCCCCAAATTTCTCACTGAGAAGATATGGCTACACAGCCAGCGCATTGGAAATGGGTGTACATGTGCTATTGATCAATCTGCTAATGATTATCACGGTCACCTTGCCAACTCCCCACGTCTGTCACCCAACTGATGACCCCAACTTTGTAATGAGCATGAGTAATTGTTGTGCTATCTTGCCCTCCAAAGATTATCATCTGGTCTAGACATAGCTGGAAATCTCCTTCCTAGTTAACCCTCCCTCATCACACTGGGCCAGCACCTCTTCACCACATCAGAAGAGGCAAATGCATCCTCATCACTGCGCAGACATTACCACAGCCCTCACCAAAGACCTAGGGCTGAATAGTGGACACAACACATGTTCTTGACCATAACATAACAGGGCAAGAAAGAGCATATGTCCACAAGACAGCACAACTCTACCAGCACAGCTAAACCCCAGATAACACCACAAGGGAAACACAAACCCAGAACATACTCACTTCATGTTCTCCACAGTACGTCCCCGAAGAGCAGCATAGGGGGAGAGGAAGGTTGCCATAGCTGCAACCCAGCAGTTGAAGAAGGCCATCTTGCAGAAGTACTGGACAGTGGCACTATACTGGTAGAGCAAGAGAGCTGCAAAGGGGAGGAAAAGCAGCAGCCCTTGGATCAGGACCACCTCCATCATGTTGCCGAGGCAGGAGGATGCTGAGGAGCTCAGTCAATGTCCCCCGGAGCACGACAGGTTGAGCATGAAGATGTTGAGCAGCGCGGCAGATGAATGGGTTGTGTCAGCATGTAGGCGTTCTGGGCTGGCCCAGGGGAAGGACCTGTGTGTCTCCTACTCTGTACAAAGGCTCAAGGATGGACTGGCTCAGGCTGGGGCAGGCGCATCAGCCGGAGTGGGCGGTGAAACATGGAGGTGAGACAGCACAGGAGATCCTAGGTCACCTGGAGACTCATTGCCAAGAAATGCCTGGCTGGGTGATTAAAAGTCATTCCAGGGCCTTCGAGCTGATAGAGCCAGCTTTGCTACCCAGAGAAATGGCCACACATCCCCTTTGCTCCACCCCAGCCTTGAGGACAAAGATTGTGAGCAGAGATGGGTCCTGGGGAGCCATGTGGAATGCCAGGAGATTAGGACCTGGTGTCCCAGGATCTTCAGGGATGCCCAGCGCAGGAAAATGGGGTAACTCAGCAGGCCAGCATGGTCCATGCCCATCGCTCTGGGAGATGTGTTGCAGCTCCTAGCTGGTCTGTTACTTCACATCCAATCCTCACCCTGAGGATTACTGGATTATTGGTGCTTATCTTCCTGCCGCTGCTCAGCACTTCACTGCTCCCCCATGCAGGTTGCAGGAGCTCTCCTGCTCTTCCCCTGCCAAGATCCAGCCCATCTTTGCCCAGGCAGTAACTGCACAGGATTGGGCCCTGCCACCCTCTCTGAGCCCATCCTAGTGCTGAAGGAAATGCCACATCTTGCCCCAGTTGGCAGCCAGGGCTTGCATTGTGCTACATGTTTACTTAGGTGTAATGAGCATGCACAGGGCTGTTATTAGCCTCTCCTCCCATTCTAATGCTTTCTCACTGGGCGCACAGGATTCAGGACAGTTCTGGGTTGTTTTGTGAAAGTTTGGAAACTCGGGCCTTGCACTTAAAAGCCCCAGCTTTCAATGGGCTCCCAGATGGATGGGATGTGCCTCCCTACAACCACCCTTGTATTACTGCCTGTCTTCCCAGGCTCCAGGACATTCCCTCAGCAGGGTGTGGAGAAACTGGACTGGGGGCGCAGTAGCTGGGGGATAGCAAGGCAATATCCAAATGGCATCTGCCCTCACGCTCCACCATTGCCATAGCGCACAGAGGGACACTGACAGCTCCATGATCTCAGTGTCCATGTTGCTCCAGCATCCGCATCGGGCACAGATTCTGTCCAGGCTTGAGAGGCTCACAGTCCTGCTTCAGCCCCTGCAGTGAGCTTGGAGAGAGCTCTACACTCAAGCACAAAGTCAACAGCCTGGATAATTACAAATGTTTAATTAATGACAGCAAGGAACTTCCTTGACAAAGTAAAAGAATTGCAGTTAATGTGTTGCATTAAAATCCTAAGGAACTAATAGAGACCAAGGCCACCTGGGTTGGTGTCTGCATCCCCGAAGGGGTCACAGCACAGCCCACACTGAGCCTGTCATACAGAGTCCTCATGGCCTGGCCACAGTAAAGACACATTGTTGAGCCAGGAACGGGATGTCATTGCTGTCCTGCTGGGGATGGGCTGGCTGTTCTCCACTGCAGAGCTGCAGCAGGGATACTGGACATGGAGCCAATGCCTGGCCCGTTCTCGCCTTGTGCGGTCACCCAGGTTCAGCAAGAGGTTCCAGACAGCTGAGGCTGGTGCATTTTGGTGGACACATGTGCTTCTTCCCCCTGCATCACCCTGAGGTGGGTGGGAGTGATGGGGCAGTGCCTGAAGGACCTGTCTTTACTCTAGTGGGATCTTCTGGGGTCAGGGGCTAGAATATGCAGGAGAAACCCTCTCTGTAGGCACAGAGCTCACAGCCTTCCCTCCTCCAAGTCATAATACTCTGCAAAGAGAAAGAAGCAGCTGGAGCAATCCTGTCTCAGCATCACCAGCAGCAAGGGTTGCACAAGAGCCGCCCAGGAACCAATGGTGGGGGGGAGCAGGGAAGGCTCTGACTGCAGCTGGGATCTGGAGGACACACTGAGGGCTGTGTTATGCATGGAGTGGGGAGAGAGCTCTCCATGGTGTTGGTGTGTCCTTACCTGAGGCTGGTGGGACGTTGGCTCCCACGGTCCCTGTAGCGCTGGGGGGTGGTGGGGGAGGCACCACATTGCTGGAGAGGATCAAGGACAAGGATGAGTCCCGGCCCAGCATTGCTCCCAGCCTGGGCTGGAGGTCCCCTTGCATTGGGACCTTTACAGACAAACATGGAGCACTGTGGCAAATGGCACAACATTACTCACACCTCCCCATTGTTGGCTGCTGAAGGGCCCAGGTAGCATACAGCAGCTGGCCCCTGGGCCTGTGCTGGTGCTGGGACTGGCAAGGCCATGAGAGCACCAGAACTGAGGTAGGGGACATAGTGATGGTGGAACACCATGGCTTCCTCTTCCCCGTCAGTGTGCCAGGGCACCACAGTCATCTGCAGGGAGACACAAAGCAGAGTTTTGCTCAAGCACACACAAGGCTTGCTTGGCTGAGATGCTCTCCCAGGGTCTGGCTAAGTGGGCTCCATCCCACACAAAGTCTTGCAGCTAGAGAACATCCAGGCTGTAGCCAGAGCTGAGCCAGCTCCGAACAGGAGGGATGTCAGGATGTCAGGAGCATCCTGGGATACCAGCATCCATGTGAAAGCACAGCTTGTGGGGAGACAGCATTCCCTGTTCTCCCAGGGAAATTTCGGCCTTACAGAGGAGATCTCTACATCTGCTCCCATTTGTTCTCCCTGGTGCTATGGGGCTATTTTGGGAAGTTTTAGATTGAGACAATTCAGCAATGCTGTTCTGAGCATGGCTGCAAGGACACGAACTGGAGTGGTGGATGTAGAGGAGAGTAACCCAAAGACAGGGTCCCTGAAGCAAAGTCATGCCATAAGGGCATGGCCACCCTGCCAAGCCAAGACAGCCTGCTTTAGGTGTAGCAAAATCACCACTAAGGACATAGTCCCTGGAGACCCTTGGTGGAGAAGGCACGTCCACCTCATGTCCCCAGTATTATCCAGCCTCCCTGACCCTCTTACCTGGGCAGAGGATGGAGATGGTCCCAACCCAAAGGACATCAGTGCTGACACTACCAAGCTGTTCATCAACACTTGGTGCATTTGGGAGTTCTGAATCATCAGTTCAATTAAATCTGTCGGAGAGCAAGGGGCCCTGTGTCAGAAAGAGGGGAAAGCAGGGCAAGCACACGAGAAATGCAGCTCGGTGAAGGGACAGCTGGGCAGAAGTCCCCTTGGTGCTGTGATAGAGCTGCAGAGCCTTGTCCCTGTGCCCACATGGCAGGAGCTGAGCCAGAACCTCCCAGATGGCTCAGATGACATTTTAAGATGATTTTGCCTATATAATGCTTTAAAATACATATATTTCAGTCTTTTTTTTTTTTTTTTTTTTTTTTTTTTTTTTTTTTTTTTTTTTTTTTTTTTAATGAGACCGCACATCTGGTCTGTCTTGCTGGAGGCTGGTTACAAAAGGTGATTAGTAGTGCTGGAGGTATTAGACTCTCCGCCCATTCAGAGAATTGCTCTGGCACCTCCCAGCGACTTGGTAGATCTCCTGATTACCTCCAGGCGGGTGCTGGTGTCTGTGGGCTGGCACCAGGAGGGAGCATGGAGCAGAAGTCAGCAGCAATCCCAGGACAAAGTACAGCACTCCAGGAGCACACTGGGTCCAGCTCCAGCTGGGACAGCTCTGCTGATGGCTGAAATCTCCTCTCCAAGTGTCTGTGAATTGCTGGAGGAACTTTCTCCAAGGTCCTCTGCAGCACGCTATTGTGCTTGTGCATGAGATCCACGAGTGTCTGTTAGCCAGACCCCTGGGAAAGGGAGGTCTCAGCATCCCTGTGCCCTTCATGCAGTGGCTGCATTCCAGCATGATTGCCCAGCGCATCCAGCTCCTAGAACACCCATGAGGAAACACGTCCCTCCAGCAAAGAGCATGACAGACATCCTGGAAAGTGGCTTCAGATCAGAGATCAAACAGTAAGGAGGGAACAGGCCTGGAGACAGGCATTGATCCAGGAGGAGGAAACATGCCTGGCTCTGGTTTCCCCTTAATAGATCCTATCCGTCCCCACAGGCCATTGCTGTGAGGAGCCAGCCCCTTCTGCACACTTCTGAGTTGCTGTGCAGGGGTCTTGCAGGCACATCATGTACCAGTATCTCCCCTTCTCCAAAGGGCAGCAGAACTGCTTCATCTGCCCCCAGACTGGAGCCTCTTAAGCCCATCACCTGCTGCTCTCATCTTTAGGACAGCAAAGTTTTGCTGCAGGTCCCACAGAACCCATCAAGAGCACATGGTCATTGGATTCACCTGGTCTTCACCCCATGGTCTCTTCCAGGGACCCCAAGAGCTCCTAGCTTTTCCCTGTACTCCTTTGTTCCCTCTTGGGCCAGCTTTTTGGATGCTGGGTTGGATGAGATTTGGAGAAATCATTGGAGAAAATCCTTCTTTGCTTCTGCTTGCCATGTCACAGGGGCTCTGGAGCAGGAACGTGTCTCCTCCACTCACACCTGGAATACCCAAAGAGCCTGGATCTCCCTGTCCTCCAATGGTGAATGTGAGGAAAGCCTCACACCTTCATGAAATGGGGTTTCAGAGGCTGAAGACAGGTGGACTTCAAAGAACAGACCAAACTACCCCCCAGGAACAGCCTGGTGTGCCAAGAGTTAGCCCAAATTTCATTTTTGGCAGAATCGCCAAAAATAAGTCTCTTATAAGGCAAAAAAAAAAAAAAAAAAGTGCTATCAAAATCCAGAGCAGCTGGCCCTGCCAAGAGCCTGTGGCCCATGCACCCATGTCAACACACAAGATACAGGCAAGAGATGGTGAGTAGCGAGGTTCCCCAGCCCTTGTCTTGCATCTCTTTGTGTAGGGGGCCCATAGGGACATTAATCATCTTCTGCCCAATGGCACATGATGGGTTTGCTCACGGGCAGAGAGCAGAGCAGTGGAGCCCTTTCAAACACTCTGATTGCCGTGTTTTGACATTGCAAAACAGCTTGGAGGCAAAACTTGTTTTTTGTAACAGTATTACTTAACTCCTCTAATAAGGTTGGGAAAAAAAAAAAAAAAAAAAAAAAAAAAAAAAATAAGAGGCCAACACTGAAGAGGTGGCAGAGTGGGAATGCCACTGCATCTGCTGTCACGCACCTCCCCGGACACGCTGGGGTCTGACAGGCTGAGTCAGGTCACCGACAGTCCCAGGAAGCTGCTGGAGGATCATCAGCGGCTGCTGGGGAACCTGCAGAGCCCCACAAAGACATGGGCCAGATCAGGGCTGAGATGAAGGAGGGTTCTCACCCACCCTCCTCTGCCCTGTCCTGCCAGTCCAGGTCCATTTTCCCTGTACATGGTCCACCCTCGACCCTTGTGAACCCAGTCTGTCTCATAAATCCAGGCGATATGGTGCATCTCCAGGGCTTACCGCATGGGGGACAATGTAGGTCCCTTCCAGGATATCTGTCCAGGTCCCATCAGGGTCCCCTGGTTCCCCCACGTTCATGGCTCAGGCAGGCAATCAGCAATCAGGGATGGAGCAGGCTGCAGATGGGAGCCAGGCGTGTTGCTATAGCTGCTGCGCCTAAACAAACCCTCCCCAGAGGGCTGGCTGAAAGAGCCTCCTCAAGCTGGATTTCATAACATAAGTCCAGCCCCGGTGTCCTCTTCCCAGCATAGCCAGGGCTGGGCTGGTTAGTGCCCATGGATGCTGTTCTTGCATCTGGAGGGAACTATTCCACATCCTGCAGGGATGAAAACATGCATTCACTGGCAATCCTGTCTTTAGTAGCTTGTTAGACATTTTAGTTACTGGGAACACAGAATAACTTTTGGCAGATGCCAAACCCCTGTGGCAACCAGATCCAGAGTTTCAGGGGTGTTTCTCATCACTGTCTGTGAACCAACCAGCAGGTCATTCCCTGTTCCTGCCTTGGCACCTCTGGAAGGTGCTACTGTGGACATCCTGCCCTGTTCATGATATTGGCAGGGTGACTGGGAGCAAGAGCCTGGGATAACCAGATATCAGACCCAAAGCAGTGGACTCTGCCAGTGGGCAGAGTTTCCTGGACATCATGCCACAGGTTCCTGGTCTCCCTACATGGAGGCAAAAATGCCCTTGCACCCCATGGGATGTCCTGTTGAAGGATGTAAGATGTAACGTGCTACAGTCACAATGGGCCAGGTGCCACTCAACATGGATGGGGACCATGAGCCACCTGTGATCTGCTGTCATGGTGCCCAAGGGTCACCTCAACGAGGACTTGTGTTTTTCTGCTGAATTCCTCCCACTTTGCTGATCACTCAGTACTAACAAGTGGTCCAATATGATCTATGTTGGAGACCCATGGCAGCCGCTCAGCATGGCGTGGTGCTGGGCAATGGCGTGGTTGCTGCTGCTGCTCTCCCCATGCAGCTGCCTGGAGCACGCGGCCGTGCTGGGGCAGGGCCTGGGCTCTCAAAACTAGCGTTTATTTTGTACTGGAAAGAAAAACTGTCTATGCCAAGAGGCTCACAAAGGGAGGACTGTGCTCAAACAGAAAATAAGGTCACATTTTCCATTTATGCATTAGACCAGCACATCGTGGTGAAACACTACAAGCCTCCTCAATCAGGAGCATTTGTGCCTCTGTATGTGTAAAGCTATGAGCCAGCAGGGATACACCCAGGATCTAGATCCAAAATGGAAGGTCAAACTGTTGGCTGTCCCAGGTCATCCTCGCTGGACAAAGGGCAGCATGGGGGCCAGAAATGCTTGGACATTGTGTGGGGGTCCCCATGCCACACGGCCTGCAGGAAGGCAGGCCTGCTGGATGCAGGATGTGGCCCAGCCACCATCAATGCTCTTCTGGCATCTTGCAAGCCCGGTAAACCACTTCTGGCCTTTTGCATTGTGGGGACCCAGTCAAAATTGGGCTATTTCCCACGTTTGGGACACCGCCATGCCGTATGTTTGCCACCAGATGGCGCTAAAGAACGCAGCCTCTCAAGGAGACCTTGATCGCTGGAGGCCGCTGGGCCACTCTACGCGTGGAGTCACTATGATCATCGATCCATACTCTGTTTTGTGTTTACATAAGTACCTCGTACATAAGTACACACATAAGTACATTGTACCTGGCACCTCCTGAAGCACTTGGAGCATCTCCACAGCTGAATTGGCCTGTGCGGCTCTTGTACATTGGAGCATGTGCTCGACCATCCGCTTCCACATCACCTGTGAGCACTTGACGGTTTCCCCTCCTCCCACACCATATATAAGTGCGGATCAGCCTTCTCTGCTTTTCTGCAGGGGCCCTTGGGTGCTTTTCAGTCTCTACTCTTGCTGCTGCCTGCAGTGGCCCTGATGAATAGGGAGTTGTGTGCTCTGTGGCTCCAAGGTTGGGTCCTTAACCCAGAGGGAACGTCACGGCTACTTTCCCTGCAATCCTTGCTTTAATTATTATTTCTTGTTATTTCTATTAAAATTGTGTTATGTGGGCTGAAATTCCTAAAGGTGCTTTATAGCATGGAGGTTGATACATATGCAGAAAAGACACCAGGTGAGTCTCCTAAGAACCACAACAGCTGGTCCTGAGGGCTCCCTGCCTGGGTATGTGCTCTCACAAGTATTTGGGGTCTCTCTGCTACTGCAGCCTTTGGGTGTCTTAGCCCTAGGTGCTATGTGGAGCTGCCTGGGAAGCGTCGTGGTGCTTGGCAGGGTCCCTGCATCCCATCCTTGCCGGCCAGACGGCACCAGCAGCATCCATGGAGCCAGTGAGAGGCCGCAGGTGGGAGTGGATAAGGGGATGCCAGGGTCCTCGCAGGGGCTGGGCAGTGCCAGGCTGGGCTGCTGGGCACATCCAGCTCCCAGCGTGACGGGGAGGTGGGGTGGAGGGTGGAGCCTGCGGTGCTACCGGCTCCAAGCTGTGACGTTCAGGCTTGAGGAAGGACAGAGCAGGGGGAGCTACCCCAAGGCTGGGGTCCTGCTGTGCCTCCCTGCGCACAGAGCCATGGAGGAGGAGCTGGGCTGTCCCTGCCTCGTTGGGTGCTGAGCCAGGGTGGCCCAGGGCCTGCTCCAGCCATGGCACCCCCATGGCAGACCTCCAATGCTTGCAAGCTGCTGCTCCTGCTGCTCCTGGCACCTTGGGTGAGTGTCTCTGGGACCCTGGCATGGGACAGCAGGAAGTGGGGAAGGGTTTCATGCTGACATCCCCAGGGGAGCAGAGCACCCAAAAGTGGGAAAAGACACATAAAATGCTTCATTTGTGGTTGAAGATGGATTTCTTCACAGCTTCCCAGGGGTTCCTAGGCAACCCCCATTCCACAGCTCCTCCCTGGCTGTGGAACATCAGCCCCAGCAGTACCATAGTTCAGACTGGAGTCCCCTGCACTCCCAGCATACCCTGGTGCTGCAATGAGGCTGGGTGTCCCCATCGGGTGCTTTATGGATGCCTCTGCCTCGTGCACAACTGAGCACCAGCTGCTCCCTATAGAGACAACAGTCTGCCTTGTTAATTAGTCCACAATTAGCAGCGACTGTACCCTCCCCTAGCGTGGGCTAGGGAGTGCCATCTGCTGTACTGGGGCAAGGGGCTGCAGCAGACACTGGTGGTGTTGATTCGGGTCTTGTGGGCTATGTAATGAGTGGTCAAATTAACCTCCGCATGGGGAAATTGATGCACAGAACAGTGCTGGCCTCTCAGGAATGGATTCAGATGGGAGCCAGGAACATCACCCATCCTGGGTGACAAACATGAGCAAAGATGCCCCAGCAGACGAAGGATTAGACATGCCCAAATCAGTGTTGTTTTTAATTTTTTCACTAACTACCTGGTTTTCTCGCTCTGGCTTTGAATGTGCTCCAGTCTGCCCTGCTAATGGAGTCAGGCCCTTGCACCTTGGAAGCTCCTCCATATGACATTTGCATTTTGGCAGAGCAGTGCCCTTAAGCATTACACACTTTTGGAGGGAACTAGAAATAATTGTCCTCATTCTTTATGCTGTTTAAAACGTGAGCAGTATAATGCCAAGGGAAATGTCAGAGCAGACTACAGCAGAAATGGTGAATATCCCAAATGGTCAGTCCTTTTAGTGTCCTATGTTCTGCTCTCTGTCCCTTCCCTCCCCAGGTGCAAGCCACACATCCTGACTGTGCTGTTGTTTTCTATTTACACGAGCAAGAGTTCAAATGTCTGCAGCTTATCAGGAGCAACAGCCAGAACTCAGCTTTGCTGGAGCACCATGGGCTGCAAGGTGAGAGCTGCCAGGCGCAGGGCATGTACAGGGATGCAGCTAGGGAATGGGGAGAGTTTGCTAATGGAGTCATCAGGAAAAATCCTTGTTAGGTTGCAGCATGCCCTTTAAATGGACTGATGAGGGAAAAGTGGGTATTTCCAGGGAAAGAAAAGATGCAGGTGCAAGGAATGCCTGTAGAGGAGAGGGAGGATGAGACTGCAGCAGGAGGAGCTGGGTGGGCTGAGAGGTGCAAATGGGCACGGAGACAAGCTCCCCTTGATCAAACCAACCCAGAGCAGAGCCAATATGGGGGTAGTCCCTCTGACCCCCCTGTCCAAGTGCACCCCAGGACATGGCACGCATGTGATTCACACTCACAACCTACTGCTGTACACTGAGCTCTGCACATGCGCACTTCAAGCCATGCAGGACCATGCTTAATACTTTCTTAGCTTCCTAATTCAGTTGATTTTAATGCAAGCTGTGTTTTGAGCAACTTAATTTTCTGTCCCTGACACTTTTAAACATTGAAAAACAGTTTCAAAGTGCTGCTTTTTTACATTTTTTAATTGCACTTCCATCTCCATCTAAGTGCAGCTTGGCTCAAACTCTGGGTAAAAAATATCATCTAGTGAATAAGACAAGTTTCACTCAATGTGCTTCACATAATGCAAGTGTAAAAAAGAAGGATCTCTGTAAATACATATGAAAGTACATAATTGGTTAAGGAACTGCGCAAAGATGTAGCATAACCAGGCTTCCTATGCCAGGTAAACTTCCTCATCTTCTTCAATGTCATCAGGATGCTAGCGCAGAAGATCTGCTCTCCAGACATCAGCCAAAACTACAAGCAGCAGTACAAGTAAGGGAGAGCTCTTGGAGGGCTGGGCGGTCCTTTGACAATTGGATTTGTGGGAGATTTGAGGGGATATAAGGGAGACAAAGGAATTTGAGACTTGCCTTTGATAGAAACCTTCTCTAGGTTGACATCTCTATTTTTGGGAAGGTCTTGGCTCTCAGAGGGTATTTCTATGCAAAATGCTTCTTCCCTGGGGGTTGTCTCATGCTTTTCTTCCCTAAGACCTTGCTGCAGGGTGCCCTTGCAGCGAGTGTTTCATCTGCAGCGAGAGGTGCAGATGACCACCTGCACCTGGGCCCCTGCTCATACTGCGATGCTCTCCAGGAGGCTCACCAAGTCCACGCTGCTCCTCATCCCTCTCTTTGGGGTACACTACATTGTGTTTGCACTCTTCCCTGAACACATCAGTGTGGATGCCTGGCTGTACTTTGAGCTGGTCCTTGGCTCCTACCAGGTGCTAATGGGGGAAGACAGGAGCAGAGCCTGTTTCCTTGGGCTTCTCCTTCAAACTCTCTGCTGGAGCTAATCCAGAGCTCCTTCTCCGTAGTTGCACTTTGGCAACTTCTTCACTGTGCTGTCCTGAACCTGGGGCTTAGCTCCCTGTGCAAGGATGCAGACCTTGACTTTGCGATATGGCCTGCAAAATCCCCACATATCCTTTAAATCCTAACCTACCTCTCCCATCCTCTTCTGAGATCACAGCAGGACCCCCTTAGCTCTCCATTCCCCCTGCCGTGCATCACAGTGTGGGGTATCCATGTTCCTTCAGGAGAAGGCTGTGTCCCAGGCAGGCCTTGGTCACTAGGACCATAAGGATCAGCAAAGAGATGACACTGATCCTTCTACTGCACATGGGGTTGACAAGCAGGCATAAGAGGTTCTGTAAGATGGTTCCAGACCTTTCTACCATCAGACTCTGAGATACTCTAGAGGCAGCTCTTCTCTGGGAGGATGCCATGTGCTGGGCATCTGCATGAAGCTCCAGCCCCTTTCCTTGGGTGACACTTGTCCTTTTCGTGCATTTCAGGGCTACCTGGTGGCTTTGCTCTGCTGTTTCCTCAATGGGGAGGTGAGTAATCCCCTATAGCAAGCACAGCCTCTACCCAGAAGCTACCACACAGATGCTAGCATGTGAGTGTGCATACAAATGGGCAGTGTGTGTGTGTTGCCATGCATGTGTGGAAACACCTGTGCACACCAAACATGTGCAAACATGCATACATGCTGCCAGCATTTACAGGTGGGAGCCTGTGGCCAGGCAAACCCGGTGTTGCAGGGTGCACCTGCACCCCATGTTGCTGTCATCCCTGGGATCCCTTTTTGCACCCCCAAAAGCCCGGGGTGTTGTGTGACGGGGCTCTGGACAGTGCTGGATGTGTCTGTGGATGCCAGTGCTGCTCTGATGTCGGTCCAGGTCCAAGCTGAGATCAAGAGGAACTGGGGCAAGTGGCAGTTGTCCATGGAAAGCAATGTCTTCAACCTGGCAACGCAGGATTTCACAGCGTGAAGGGGCAGCTGGTAGGAAATCCGCTGCCAAGGACATGGTAGTGCAGTTCTGCAGCTACAACCCTGCAGCCAGAAATGCAATAAAAAGGATTTCCTATTCCTGTGTCTCAGCAACTGATGTGAACTGTGGCTGGGGACATCACTAGTGGCTTGCGCACTGGCAGTTCTTGTCACTCATTGCTACTACATGGTTATATCTTTGCTGCCCAAAGGTTGGTCAGTGTTTTTGGCAACTAAGAATACTCCATGTCTTCTGCCTGAGGACTGGCTAGGAACCACAGCTACCATTTCATGAAGGAGCTGAAGCCGCCCCCAATCCTACAGAGATTTACTGATGTGTTTCCCCACTCCCCATCCCTTCCAACTGCTTGCTTTGATTATTAAATTGCTTCTCTCAGAGAAGATGCCTAAGCACTGCTTTTGTTTTGCCTGGAGAAGCGAGTAGAGCTTGGCCATGGATCAGAGAGCAGTAGGAGGAAGGCAAGAAGGATATAGATCACTGGAGATGCTCTTGTCCAAGCCCAGATCACCAGCACAGTGGGGCCTCATTTCGCATCCTCCGTTGTCTGAGCTGCAGATAATAAGAAGACCAGTCCAAGGGGAAAGCGGTGGCCAAAATTGCTGCTGGTACCAAAATCTCCTGAGGGTCCCTGTTTCCTCCCTCAGGAGCATCCTTTGTGGATGGGCAGATCCTGCCTTGGCCATGTTTTTTGACAGGAGCAAGTGAGCCCTCAAATGCCTTTCTGCAAACTTTCCAGTGTCTCCTCTGGGCTGGGATGTGTTTTCCTGAGAGCTGAGTCATCCAATCTCAGCAGAGCTGCTCAAACTTCCTATGTTTTGATTTCTCTGTGCACTATGTGTCCTCCCTTAAATAAAAACCCATCCATTGGCCATTTTCCAGGAGGTCCTGGAAACTCCCGCCTGTTCATGGGAGAAAGAGGTACTGAGAGGTTAACACAGAGCCCCAGGATTGATTGCATATGGGATGGAAGATACTCTGTTAAGCACCCCCCGTAGCTAGCAGCATCCTATGTCCTTGGACAGGAAAACTCCACGGGGGCTATGACAGCTCCTGCCTGCAGCAGGAACATGATCACAGGGGAATAAACATCCCTTTCCATTGCTAGTAAGGAAGATGCTGATGGGGCAGGACTCCCTGGATGTTGCATAAGGCAGGTGGTGAGAGCAGCTGCACCAGGACAGGGAACACTTAGCAGCAATGCCACAGTGGATATGATGCTTTGAAAGCCACCACGTGTCACGTGTATTTTCAGTCGCCAGGGGCCCAAGCATGTGGTGCTGTCACTGCAGGGCTCAGGGTGCAAGTAGGGCCCACGTCACCCTACTGGGGGGCACTTCTGCCCCCTGTATTCAGGATGTCCCCAAGGAGGAGAGTGTTTTGCCTGGAGCCTGTGGGTGGCACTGCAGCCCTGCAAGGTTGTCACTGGCTCTGACGTCCGGCCCTAGGCAGAGTCGTGTCCCCATGCAGCCCGTCTGGGATGCAGGCTCAGCTGGCACTGAGGGGATCCCCCTGAGTTCCCCCAGGGCTGCCGGGTGATGGCACCCAATGACTCCACCTGGGCCCCGGGAGCAACCAGAAAGCCAGGTAAGGGGAGTTGTGCACATCCCAACGCTCCAGCAAGACCTGGGGGACCCTTAATGTCCCCCTGCACTGCCTTGGCCAGGAGAGGGTTAATCATCAGCGAGGAATGGGAATAGCACAGAGGTTGAAGCTGCGCTTGCTTGTCCTGGGGCTGAGAGAGCCTGGAATTTGGCTCTGTTCTCCTAGCAAGCTGGGAGTGCAGCTCAGACACCCCAGGGGTCCCCAGGGTGGTCCCCTCACTCCTCCTTGCAGCCACCGGCTCCAGGATGGGCTCTGCACCAATGGAGGGTCCCCGGCTTGGGGACATCATGCCCCAGCTCTATGTGCAAGCAAGATGTCCTGGATGGACATCTGGGCCATGCTGAGCATTACCCTTATCCCACCCGTCACACCAAGGGCACTTCTACGTTCAACCTGGCTGGTCCTCCCTGCATTTCCCCAGGAATTGGTGTTTCCAAGTGGCCCAACATTACCAGAGCAGCAAAAGGAGATGCAAAAGGAGAAGGGAGGATCTTGAGGAAAGTTGTCCTTAAACAACATGCTCTGAGCATGGGGCTGCATCCCCACATGGGTGATGGCAGTGCCTACGGCCAAGCAGAGCTAGTTCCCGTGGGAAGGTGAGGGAGGCTGATCTGGGAGAACCAGGAATGGGAACAATGGTCTGCAAGGAAAGCCAGGCTCGGGGGTCTTGCTCCGTCATCCCACAGCCGATTTGGGGCCAAAGCGCAGCAGGAGACACCTTCACATCTTGTGGCACCTCTTCCTTGTGAGGTGCCCGTGCCTGGCCCCAGCCATGCAGCCCCTTGATTGGCGCTGCGGGGGACGAATGCCACAGCTGAGACGGGCCGAGGCTACCTGAAGGACCCGTCGTGTCCTCAGGTTTCACTCATGACCATCTGACAGCAGCGGCAGCTGCTCTGCCAACAGCCACTTGCGGAGCCAAAGGAGCTGAAGGAGAGGGAAATTCCAGCCCGAAAAGCTCTTGCCTTGGGATTTTGCTCTTTGCACCGAAAAGTAAGTAACACGTCTGGCTCTGGGGTTGGGCCAGGCCACCGAGCCGTGTCTCCATGTCTAGAGGGTCCCAGTGTTTCTCTTTCTGGTGTCAGGAGGGTGCAAGCAGAGGGCCCTGCTGACCCTGAGCTCTGTCACCTGCCAAAGGGTACATGGGGACAGCAGAGCCCCAGGACAGCATTGGGAGTTGGCATTTGGTGAGGTGAACTTCTGCGCTCTTGGTGGCTCCAGTTATGCTGCAAAACAGTGCAAATTGGGGAGCAGGTCCCCACAACGAGGCAGGAGCAGTGTGCAGACGCAGGAGATGGGGACTGGCCCTGTCCAGCAGCTCTCGGACCGCAGCCAAGCCGGCACAATGAGTGGGGAGGCTGGGGGGATATGACCGGGCACGCATTGGGGAGCCACCATGGCGAGCAGAGCGGCAGGGCTGTGAGCGCTGCTGGAGAGTCACCATCCGCCTTTCTCCTGGCTTCGCCTCCGGGAGGTCTAAATATAAACCTCGGCCTGGGAAAGCCAAGGCTGCAGGAAAGGTCTGCGCCAGGCTCCGCAGTGTCTCCTTTCGGGAGCCCGATGGGGAATGGCCCCAACCGCTGGGTGCTCCAGGTGCACCCGTGGGTGCAAGAGAGGCTGGAAAGTGGCAAACGGGAGGTTGAGGGGTCAGAAATTTTCAGAATAGCCACGAAGAGGCAGTGCCAGGTTGGATTCGGGTGGCAAATCCCATTGGCTGCGTACAGCCATCGGGGTCTCCCCCGCAGGCGCACGGGGCTGCATGAGGCGGCTGGCGAGTGATGCAAGCACACGAGGCTTGGGGTTACTGGGCCCCACAGGCGGTGCTTGTTGGCTTTGTCAGTAGGGGATTGGCCACCCTGGTCCCTCCATTGCTCCCATTGTCCATCCCTCTCCTGCATCCTGCCTCACTTGCTTCCAGGAGCCGCAAGGGTGTCAGTGGGATAAAGCAGAGGGAGAAAACAGTTGCAGAGACACTGCAGATGGGAAACGCTTGCACAAAGCCCCTGAGACAGCTCCTCAGGACATCCCACGCTCTGGGATCTGGGACAGGAAAAGCAGGAGCTCTGTGTACACAGAGATGGACACACAGACGCTGCCTTTATCAGAGCTGCCTTCTCCAGTCTGTTCTAGGAAACCGCTTGATGTAATTTCGGGTTTCCCAGGTTTTCGGGGAAAAAAGGGAGTATTTATAGGAAGCTGCCAAAGGACACAGTGTCCCACTGCTGCTCACCTGGGCTAATATTTGGAGAGCGCTTCCTGCTCTATGCGCTCTGGCCTGTGTGGAGCAGAGGGTCACTCGAGCGTCACGCAGGGCAAAGGACCTCGTAGAGTCGCTCCTGTTCAGCACGGAGAAACCTCACTGGACCCAGGGCTGGGGTGGCCACGCAGGTAAGTGGTGTCAGGTAAATATAGACCATTCAGCATCACATTGGCGGTCTGAGGGTGCTGGCCAAGGTGTCTTTATCCGGAGCGGGGAGGAGGTGCCCAGGGTCAAAGCTTCTGCCGGGCAAGAAGAACCGAGCCAGGACATCCCAGCCCTAGAACCAGGGGAGCCAGGAAGGGATTTCAGGCCTCTGTGCCTGTCTGTCTGTCCGGCCACCTCCCCCTTAGTTATTTATATAGCCCCTACCAACTTGTCGTGTCAGATCTCCCTCATCCAACTGCATGGAAGGATTAGCTCCTAATAACCCCCTCCGCCTCATTAGATGTGCATGGGAGAGCGTTGTGCAGCCCTGGAGTGCTGCAAGGACTCCAGCCAAGGGTGCTCCCAGCTCAACTATTTGGTGACACCTCTGGGAGCCACAGGGTCCTCTGTGGTCCCTCCAAACCACCCCTGGTGTTCAGAAGGGGGCCAGAGGACGCCTTCGAGGGGAGGGTTGGGGACATACGGGGGACCGCTGGGGACACTGGTGCTGGCCCTTCCCTTCCCCCATGTCGGCCCCCCAGCTGGGTTTAACACCTGACATCAGAGACGCTGGCAGGGAGGAGCGGGCGGCATTGGGTGACACTCGACCGCAGCCACTGGGCAGTGGGCAAGCGCAGGGTCCCCATATTAACATTTCTCCACCCGCTCTACTGCCCCAAGCCCCCTGGATAAATGCCTGGCATGCCCTCAGCCCCACCAGCCCCCAACAACAGCTCCATGGGGAAACGTGCTCAGAGCAGCCCCGAGGACAGGGAGGGGGAACATTCACCCACTCCAGGCAGGAAGGGGTTAGCGCAAGTTACTGCAGGATGTTGCAACCTCCTATTTCCATCTGTGGCCCTGGAGAGTATCTGAGGACTTCACAGCTTGCAACGTATGCATGTGTCGCCCCCACTGTCCAGCACATCAAGGTACCCTTGGCATGGTCACAGCCAAAAAGGCAGCTGAAGCGCCTGCGTTCGGGCAGATTCGCCTCCATACAGCCAACAAATTGCTTAAAATGAATCCCCACGCAGCACCATCCCCTCTGTGGGGACCCAGGTCTTCCTCCCTGCCCCAGCCAGCTCTGCAGCAGGAGGAGGGAAGGAGCTGGGGATCTGGGAAAGAAATTGCCCTAGTGCAGTCAGTTTCCAGCCTTTGTGGCCCAGGGAAGCCTGGCTGAGCAGGGGTTTCGGTCATGCCAGATGCAGGTCCATCAGGAGCTGCCTGCAATGGAAATGTATCTTATCCAGTGAGACAAGCAGAGCCACAAGCACTTTGGGGTCCCAGGGGCTGTTCCTGAAAACAAGCACCTCCCCCAGCTTCACCGAGCTATGAGATGAGTTCAGAAATACGGCAGTGCCAGGGAGGCAGCATCATACAGCAGACTCAGAAGAGCAATTTTTTTTGCAGAAAAGCTTAAAGCCTTTACATATCTTTCCAGATCCAGCGGAGCATTAGGGAACCACCACACATCTGGGTGGAGTAAACATCAGCCCTCTCAAATTGCACATAATCATGTTACAGAAAGGGACACAAACTTGTTTTTAAAATGGCTATTTTTTTTCTAGCATGATCGAACTGTTTATCCTCGTTGCTAATAGAAATGCATATCATCCTAAAAATGTTCCTGCAGCTCTAGGCTCTACCTCATTCACTTGCAAATTTGCAAGTCTTCAAACTCGCCTCTTCCCTTTCTTGCTCTCTGATAGGGAGAAAACATTTTGCATCAGACTTCTTTCAATTTTCCCACTTTTTTCTGAATTTTTGAAAAAACATAGTGGGAAATACACACATCAGGTGAATTTTTCAGGTTGTTGCATCACTAGGATGATGCCTGAAGGGAAAAGGAGGAGTCATCTCACTACCTGCACAGGGCGCAGCTTGGCAGGGAGTTCTGGTTCATCCTTGCGCTGGGTTTGGGTGCATTCCCCTCAGATCCAAATGTTTCCTTTCTTAGGCAAGGACATGAGAGGGACTTTGGGAGATCATTTTCATCAGGTCGCATGGAGGGTGCCTGGAGCGCCATGCCCCATAACCCGCACGCTGCTTCCCACGGTCCTGCTGTGCTCGAATCCCAGGAGCTCCAGCTGCCAGCATGGGCATGGCAGTGCTTGGAGAACTTCTATCCTCCTGCCATTTCATGTAATGAGTTGCTCAGAGAACTGCAGGCTTGTCCTGTATGAGGAAATAAAGGCAGCAAGTATCTGAGCCCATGAAAATTCTTTTTTTTTTTTAACCCATAAAACCTGCAGGATGGCCATGGCATCAGAGTGGGTGAGAGCAGATACTGGGAGTCCCTCCTAGCCAGATATGAAGGCTGGGATGGGCAATGCAATATCACAATGGATGATGGGGGCACATTGCAAGCACTCCATGAGCTTGGTAAGGTTGTTTCAACCGCCCATGGCAGCTGTTTTCCAGGATTTCTGCCCAGCCCAGCAAAGCTGTTTCTTTGGCACCCACAGTGTGGCTGGGACAAGACAGTTCCCTGCACCCCACTGTTTGATGGCCTCCAATCTCAAGTACTTGGTGAATGTAAGTCACTTACTCACACAGCCTGTTTCTAGCTGTGTTTGAAATTCATGTGACCAAGGCCCGAGTACTGAGCTGTGACTCATCCCCCAACCCTGTGGTCCCAGCTGGTTGTGATGGCATCAGCCCACCCAACCCTCAGTGTCTTTCTAGAGGTAAATCTGTGGGGGATGGAGCACTTGGGACCTTGTGGGTAAGTGGTCTTGTTTGTAGCTAGTCTTGAGGTCCTATTTTATTTGGAGATGATGGGCTGTAGGGGTGCTCAAGGAGAAGACATTTGGGGAGGGTGGGTGCAGCAGGGAAGGTCTACTGGGAGGTGGGTTTTTTTGTTGTTCTTTCCCTCTTCCTTGGGTGCTGTGTCAGCTTTTGATTGTGAGTGCAGCTGCTTTGGGGTTTCTTCAATGACTTGGGCTCTTGGGTGCTTCTCCAGCTGCCTGATGTTGACTTGCTGCTGAGGAGCAGCAGCTACAAGGACTGCGATCAGGTCAGAGCTCCAGCTGGAGCTGGCTGCTCTCTAAATTTGATGCAGGAGTTTCTCCTTACCGTGCCAATCCCTGGTGAAGTACAGCTCCTTCCCTGGGCTGAGCACAGCTATGAGTGCTGCATATGAGTTGCAGTTCCGCCTGGCCTGGCCCTGCTGCCTCCCAGTCACTGAAGATGACCTGTGCTTGCTGATGGCTGTTGGATTATTCTGGTTATTCTTCCCTTGAACTTGTTTCTGGGCCTCTTGTGGGATCTTGGTGGGCTTTGCCTCATGACGCTCTTGAAGTGACAGGCTTGGGCAGGATGGTTTCCAAGCACTCCCAAATGAGGTTTTATCACCTTTGAATCTCAGGTGGAACCAGTTATGCAGCATCTTCAGCAGTTTTTAACCCAGTCCTATTCTATTTAGGGCCTGATTCCCTTGTATGGTGCCAGAATAATAAAAAATAGTGATGGAAAGTGAAAGTGAATTTTTTACTAAGGCAAAGGCCATGCATCCTCCCTAAGCAAGGAGATATTCTCTGTCATCTGCTGGTGCTTGGTGATGCTGAGCTGGGGAGGGGGGCCATTTGAGAAAACAAAAACTTTGAGAAATTTAAGAAAACAGCTCATAAGTGGTGGGGATCAGAGTTTTGTAGAGACACTTAAAGCCCTTTATTCCTTCCTTGCTGCACAAGCTGACAAGTTGAGAGTCCCTCTGTCATAAGAGGCTGGAGAGAGTCCCTCTGTCAAAGCAGCTGGAATCACTTCATGGCAGCTGAGTGTGCCGGACTGTGTGTGCGCAAGGCTGCTCACTTGTGGGTATTTCTACCGCTACCAGAGCACTGAGGTTGCTGAGGCCTTGGAGTCCAGATTGACTTGAAAATCCATCAGTGTGAAAGGAAAATAATGAAGTGCTGATTCCAACCTAGTCCAAACTCTGCTTTTTCTGCTGCTGGAAGAGGAAGAAATTTGTTCCTGGGAGATTGCTTTAGTTGGATGTTGAAAGGCAGTTTTGTTTGCAGACATCATTTCATGTAAACAATTTTATTCCCTAGAAATAGCATATTCCATGGAGTTGCTTAATGGAGAACAGGCTCCTCCCCTATTCCAACAGCTCACTGCTTTGGGCTCCCACAGCAAAGTTTTGGCACTTGCAATTGCTGCTTGGATGAGCCACTGAGTGGGCAGTTGTGCACTGCGATGTAGGGACTGGGAAGGATATGCTCCTTGCCATAGAAGTGCCATCCTTGAGCTGCTGATGGCTCTGGAGCCCTGGGGCTATGACATGTGGGAGCTCAGGCTCCTGGCCACAACTTTCAGGCCGTTTTTTCTGCTGGTTTCTCTGGGAGTTGTGGGGAAGGGTGAGAGGGACTGGACACTGTGAAAATCTTCTAGCATCTCCCCTCCTCACAGTACCCAGGACTGTTCCTTTGGCACCAAGGAGATCCAGGTGCGCAGCGCGGTGGATTTAGCCTGGTGAGTGAAAGAGAAGGAGCAGGAGGAAGGCTGGCCCACCTCGCTCGCCTGCACTCCCCTCTCGCACTCGCTCCCAATGCACAAGGAATGAGCAGAGTCATGGGGCTGCTGAAATCGGACACCTCCAGTGATAGCCCGTGGCAGCTGGAGCTGCGGCCACCTCCAGGGCCCTGCCAGGGACTGCGGGCTGGTTGCGGAAGCAGGGCATGGGGCCTCGCTGTGGGTGCAGGGCACAACGTGAGGCCTGTGGAGAAGACATGGACTCTGCACTGCCCAGGGAGCCCCAAAACACCTGAGAGCACTGTACAACCACAGGAGCTGCAACGCCACCCTTCCCAACCCGCAAACCCCAATTGCAGGGATGCAATGCTTGGGGCACTGTTGAACCCAGCAAGCTCCTCTGACTCCTTGAAGCCTCCTGGTCCTAGGAGAAGAGGTTGGTTCATCCCTGCCATGGGTTTCCTGAGCATGCCCCAGGGGATCTTCAATGGTGCCTTTAACTTGAGTTTCAAGGTTGAGTTCAAGACTGGCAGAAGAGAAGGCTGGTGGCAGGCTGCCAGAGCTGATCAAGTAGAGTGTGAAATGGGTATAAATCAGGAAAAACTCTGGTGTCTTATGGAGTCTCTGAACCCAAAGGGCCAGGAATCAAACTTCCCATGATGGGTCAGACTGAAAAGAAGCAAGTGTAGGGACTGGGCACTGCTGTTAAGGATGGCCTCTGTCTAAGAGGATGCACCAAATATGGGACTCAGCCCATACAGTATCCAGCAGAAGCAGGCCCTAAGTGGTGGGCAATGCCCCTGCCACTGAGGGTATCACAAGCTCTTGGGTTATGGTAGGGTCTGAGGAAAATCCACTTTGAAATTCAATGGAGTGATAGCGAGGGAGCATGGTGGGGAGATTTTCAATACAGTTACCCAGTGCTATTTAAAATCAATACCTCCCTTTGCTGCTGCTTTTATCTTTGGGGATAGGAATCATGTGTCAATATTAGTTATGTCCTGAGAATCTGTTCCCACAGGGGCTATAAATGTCCAGTTTCATTAATTATCACTGACTGAATGTTTCCCCACCTTGGTTTTAACCATAGTGAGGTTTGAAGTTGAGGGTTAAGAGAAGAAACTGAGTTAATGAATCTTTTGGAGTATATGCTCAACAGACATAAAGCAATAGTATATAGAGGCATCTGAACTGCTGTTGCTGTTTGCAGGGTCGATGTTCAATTTTGATATTGCCTAAGAATTGCTGTCTCCAAGCTGAGCAAAACTTTCCATCTCCCCTAAGAGTATTCTTCAGAAAGTTCATGATGGCTAACTTTAAGTTTACAAGTGAAAGCACATGATAAAATGGCAGAATTTCAAACAGAAAAAAAAGGAAGAGATGATTAAATACAGTCATAGGCAACTTGGCAAACTATGAAATGGAATCACTGCAACTCTGCAGTGTAGGACTGAGCGTAAGGCTGCATTGAGCATCTCTGAGCAATTCCTCTCCCCTTGGTCTTGCAGCTATACTATTACCTTAGTAAAAAGCACTTTTCAAGTCATTTTAAGAGAGGAACTTGAATATCAATAGATCCTCAAGGATCTATTAAGAATCAAGACCTTTAGGGCGATTGTTCAATTTCAGCTTCCTACAAGTCTGGTGCATTTACTGCTGTTTTCCAGGTGCGTTACCAGCTCCCTGATAAAGGAAGGCTCTAAAAACAAGCAAGTTCACTGGTGTCACATGGGTACAGGTCAATTCTCCACCCAGGCCACAACCATCTCCCTGTGATCACTGATATCTGCCCATCCTTGGCAATGATTCTTGGCAGCATGTTCTCTACTGATGCCATGGAGCATAACCAGAACCATCAGCAAGTTACTTGTGCTCCTTATGGATGGAAATGGGTGTTCTTACCCACAGGATGTGGTATGCAAGACCCTGGAAAAACTGTAAAAACCACCATGGTACCACAGATAAAAGGGGCCTGTCTATACAGATAAAGCTTGTCCTCTGCGTAAGCTCTCTTCCAAAATGCCCTTAGTATTTCATACCCTGTACATTAATATATAGACCATCAGGACTTCTAGTGTGCTTTCCAGGCAAAAGAGATTTTTTTTTCCTCTTAACCAAGATGATGGGTGCTTGTGCTTCTGGCTCCAAAGTCATGGTGGGGTGGCAAGTCCTCCTTGCTGAAGAGCCTTTTGCATTGAGCAGTACCCATTGCCTGCACGTAAGAGGCCAGCCAAGGATACACTGCAGCATGTTGCCCAAGGGGGTACAGCTGGGTCTGTGCCACAGATGATGAGTTTGGTTCTGCTGGACAATTCGGGATTACAAAATTACTCTTATGAAGATTCCCAGACAGTGCCAGACTCCAGCTACTGAGTTCATGACATGCCCTGGAAAAAGTCCAATACAGGAGTGTTTTCTGAGCAGAGGTTGAGTGAGGGCCTGGGAAGGGAAGCAGTGGATGGGATCCCTCATCAGTGCACATGATTTGCACACGAGAGGACAAGCAATGCCACTTGCAAATGCATTATTTCCAGAGCTGCTTGCTGATAGAACACTGACAAAAGTGTGCTGAGTTTCTGCCGCCACCTGGGATTGAGTCTTGAGCTTTTAATTCCCCAAAAGAGCATATAGTGCAAAAGGGTGGGCATTTGCTCCTGGCCACCTGAGCTTCTCTCTCACTGGCAGGCTGGGTGCAGGCATCCTGAGAGCAGAATGAGAACATGGCTGGCCTGCCACACATTCCGGGCCCTGAGCACCTCCGTCCCTTCACACCCGCATCACTGGCTGCTATCGAGCAGTGCATCGCCGAGGCAGAGGCGCTCAAGATAAAGCGGCAACATGTGGAGATGCCGGAGGAAGAGGAGATCAAACCCAGCAGTGATCTGGAAGCTGGGAAGAACCTGCCACTCATCTATGGTGATCCCCCCTTGGAGCTCATTGGGACACCTCTGGAGGACTTGGACCCTTTCTACAAGGACAAGAAGGTAAGGAGCAGAGCTGATGGTAGATGTGAGTGTCCTCAAAAAAAGAGTAAATCCCCTTTTCCCCCGTGCACACCCTGGGGTCTCACCTGAGCTCTTCTTGCTGAGTCAACTCTTGGCTATGCTCTTGAGTTGCTTTGATGGCTTCTCTGAACCAGAACTATCTGCATGGTGGTGCTTGGTATCAGAAAAAGCATCATATGCTCCTTCCTTGACACTCGTCTTTTGAAATCCAAATTGTGCATGGAGGGGCTAGCACTAAATGATTGGTAAGAGTTTTGCAGGAGGACAAACAAATCTCCCTCTTCTTGTCTCCACAGACATTTATAGTCCTCAATAAAGGCAAGTCCATCTTCCGCTTCTCAGCAACCCCAGCTCTGTACCTGCTGGGACCCTTCAACCCCATCCGGAGAGGAGCCATCAAAGTGCTTATACATTCATATCCTTGATGAGGAGAGCAGCAGTCTCTCCACTGCCAGATCAAAACCTGATGCACAGACTGCGAGCATGCCTAGGAAAGGATTGAGATAGGGATTTGCTGATGGTATGGGAGGGAAACCTCCTGGACCAGCCCCAGACATGGCCAAGACCTACTGCTGATCCTCCCCAGTGCTTTTGTGCCTTCCCAGGGACCAGATGCCCAAAGTGCCTGGTGAGCTTCAGTTTGGACAGATCAGGGAGGACAACTATGAGGTCAGGTTTCCCAGGAAAGTTGAAGTTCTCCCAGATCTGCAGAGCCTTGAAAAGAAGGAAAAGCGTTTATAGAACAGGACATTCTGTCCCAAGTGGGTACAGAGCGACTTTGGGAGCTTTGGCAGAGGGAACCAGGACATCAAGGTATGGGGAAGGAAGCAGTGTGAGCAGATTTGATGCTTTTAGTGAAAGACAAGCAGAGATGGGAAACCAGGGAAGGTTTCCAGGATCAGAAAGGGGACTAGGATAAGTGAGATGTGATCCTGACAGAGCTGTAGGTAGCAACAGAGGTTTGGGGAGCAGGGGGTTGGAGGCAGGAGGATGATTATGGCAAAGTGTCCTTGGCAGAGTCACTGGAGCTGTGTTCTGGGATGATGGGGAGGAAGGAGCACAGGTGCAAAACAGAGGTTGGTCCAGCACAGTGGAGATGGGTAAAGGAGATGAAAGGGAATGCAAGGTCCTGAACCTGCATTCCTGTAGGAGCAGAAGGACTACGGGGAGAGTGTAAGCATGGGACCTAGCCAGGAGACTCCCACAGAAGGAGCAAACTAGAGCATGAGAGCAAGGGAGGGGGCCAGGTTAGGAACAGGTTCTCGGCTTTACACCCTCACATGCCCTTGAGCAGGCAGAACCAGTGCCATAGCCATGGTTTTTCTCCTTGACCAAGTTTTAAATTATTCAGCATGTTCATCATGATTACAATTTTAACCAACTGTGTGTTCATGACGATGAGCAATCCCCCGGCGTGGTCCAAGAATGTGGAGTAAGTTCCCTATATCCCATGACATCCCTTCTCCACAGGACAATATCCCAGCTTAGGTCCTCATGGAGATGCAGGACCAATGTTTAAGTAGAAGCACTGGGATTCAGGCACTCATGGGAGGAGGAGAGATGTTGTATGGAGATGCTGGTGGCCCTTGTGATCTCAGATTTTCCATCTTTGCAAAGAGCAGAGAGACACCCGCTCTTGTGGAGAGAAGACTTGTGGAGCCACCTCAAATCTAATGGGGTCAGAAGACCCTATGTGACAGGAGACTGCTGCAGAGCTGGTTGGGCTGGGTGCATGGCGATGGTTTGGGAGGCTGGAGGCTTGCTCCCCAGGATGGCCTTGATGTCACTGGCCACAGGCAGGGGCTGACAAAGCCTCATGGCACGCATGTTTGTCCTGAGCTGGCCCTCTGACCCAGACAAGCATCTCATCGTCCTTTTTGAGTTACTGTTCCCATTTTAGATACGCCTTCACTGGCATATACACCTTCGAGTCCCTCATCAAGATACTATCAAGAGGCTTCTGCATCGACGATTTTACATTCCTACGCGACCCGTGGAATTGGCTGGACTTCATGGTCATCTCCATGGCGTAAGTTCATGGGGATGGGGCAGGAGACCAGGTTGCCAAGCTCTGGTTTCACGGCCTTGTCTCAGAGAGGGACCTCGGGGAGGAAAATGGGTCAACAGGTGCATGAGCAGAGGTTCTGCCCATCTGATGCCTCCTCCTCTCCCATCCCACAGCTATATCACAGAGTTCGTGGACCTGGGCAACATCTCAGCTCTCAGGACCTTCCGGGTCCTTCGCGCCCTGAAAACTATCACCGTAATTCCAGGTAAGAGTCAAAGAGCTTCCTTCCCAAGTTCTCCCTTTCCTCTGTGTCAAGCACTTCTTTTGCTTTCCTTTAACACTTCTAAGAAAAAAAAAGTATTTGATAACATTCATATGTTTTTCAATCAATAATTCAGCTTTTGAATCAGATACAGCTGATTTTACACCCTTTAAATTAGCTGCAACTGAGGAAGGCTTCTGACAAGCTGGACATGGTGTTTTTAGGGCATCTTAGAGACTTCTCCAGCAGATTTATTCTAATGTCAGGTCTTCTGAGCTTAGTTAACAAGATGCTGACAAAGACACACAAAATTAGACCACAGGAAATAATTTACAGTGACAAGTACATTCTGGTTCATTTTGTGTCCCTTTGGCAGGGGACACAGTCTTTAAGTCTTCAGTCTTTAAGTTTTGTTTTCCTCCTTGATAAAAGAGGCTAAAAATTGCACTTCTCAGTCCCTGGACATTTATTTCTGGATTGATGTCCACCCAAGAGGCTATGCAGAAATAGCTATTATAAAAATAAATTGTTTTAGAACAGCTGTCCTAAGCAGTTTCCCAACATAGACAGGCCCTTGGAGAACAGAATTTTACCTAAATAGTTGAAGAGTGGGAAAAAAAAATCTGACATGATGACAGGGCTAAAAATCATATGTATTTGAAGAAGTATCTCTATATGAGAAAGCTACTTTAAAATTTATGTCTGAATGTCTTGGCTTTACCCATCAATCATTTAGAGGCAGTGCCAGTAATAAAAATCCCAGCTTCAAAGATCCATTGAGGATCTGCCAGCCTCCTCCCTGCCATTGTATGGTGCGGGGTGAGAGAAAAACTTAATCCCTGAGCTTAATGCAAACTGTCACTTCCATCACCTTTGCTCAGAAGGAATTAGGCCAGATTGGAGGGGCCAGCTGGGCTCCCGACTGATCTTTGTAGAGAAGCATGTGGGTGTCTCAGAGCAGGGAAGCTTCTCTGCAACCAGAGCTCGGAGCATTCAGCCTCGTCTTGTTGGGCCTGGCAACTGCAAAGGACCTAGAGTCCTGGTGATTATGACCCCCCAGAAATGGATTTTGAAGAGATCAGCAAAGAAGTAAAATCAAAACGAATTGAAGCTGCCAGGTCAAGATGGTCTGACTTGCAAAGCCCAGATGGTGTCTGGCCTGGGGAGGCATTTCTCCAAGGGGGGCTGTTTTCAGAGAAGGATTTACCATGCCCAGCCAAATGTGGGGACAGGCGGAGGGGAACCAAGGGGCTAATACAGGAGAGAGCATGGAACCTGGGCCCAAGTTTTGGGCATCGTCATCTTCTCTAGCACCATGCAGACCTTCCAGGTCCAGTCAGCATTCACAAAGGATGTATCAGGTTGACCATAATTAACTCCTCTAGGACTGAAGACAATTGTTGGGGCACTGATCCAGTCCGTGAAGAAGCTATCGGATGTCATGATCCTTACTGTCTTCTGCCTGAGCGTGTTTGCCCTAATTGGCCTTCAGCTCTTCATGGGCAACCTTCGGAACAAGTGTGTGCGGTGGCCACCCCCCATCAATGACACTCTGATGGGGGAATTCATGGAACTGGGCAACGACACATGGGCCAATGCAACACTGTATGGCAACTTCACCACCAACAGCACCTTTGATTTTGAGGCTTATCTCAATGATGAAGGTAAATGCTTACAGCTCCCCTTCTCTATTGATTGATTTGCTCTTCAGTTTCCCCTGTTCTTTCTCAGTACAAGAAGGATGTGGAGCTGCTGGAGAGAGTCCAGCGCAGGGCCACGAGGATGATCAGGGGTCTGGAACATCTGCCCTGTGAGG
>JAWLRI010000310.1:57718-121789 GCA_034781795.1 Crypturellus tataupa
GACGACAGGTTGACCATGAGGCAGCAGTGTGCCCTCGTGGCCAAGAAGGCCAATGGGATCTTGGGGTGCATTAAGAGTAGTGTCTCCAGCAGGTCGAGGGAGGTGATCCTGCCCCTCTACTCAGCCCTGGTGAGGTCAGGGTGGAGTATTGTGTCCAGTTCTGGGCCCCACAGGACAAGAGGGATTTGGAGCTGCTGGAAAGAGTCCAGCACAGGGCCACAAGGATGATCAGGGGCCTGGAACATCTGCCCTATGAGAAGAGGCTGAGAGAGCTGGACCTGTTCAGCCTGGAGAAGAGAAGGCTGAGAGGGGATCTGATCAGTGTCTGTAAGTACCGCAAGGGAGGCAGTGAGGAGGATGGGGCTGGTCTCTTTTCAGTGGTGGCCACCGACTGAACAAGAGGAAACGGCCACAAACTGAAGCATCAAAAGTTCCACAGGTACTTAAAGAAAAATTTTTTGACAGTGAGGGTGACAGAGCACTGGAACAGGCTGCCCAGAGAGGTTGTGGAGTCTCCTTCTTTGGAGATCTTCAAGACCCGCTTGGATGCAGCCCTGTGCCACGTGCTCTAGGTGGTCCTGCCTGTGCAGGGGGGTTGGACTAGATGACCTCAAGAGGTCCCTTCCAACCTTAGGCATTCTGTGATTCTATGATTCTATGATTCTCTGTGTCTACCCAAGATGGTTTGACTTTTTTGTCAAGGTGCTTCTATAGTATTGGGGCTGCACATGGACATGTGGGTGGAATAGGTTGTACATGATCACAGTATGGGACTAAATCCACAGATGGGACTAAATAACCCCTGTTGGGGAAAACGGAGTTCCCTGAGGATGCTAAACTTCTAGGAAGGTTCCTTTGTATGGAGATGTATGGAGAGGGTACCTGTGTGCTAGGCTGTGCTGTACTACTGTGCTGAAAAGGAAAATGCTGTAAAATAAATTATTTTGTGGGGAAATCCCCCATGAGGTCACAGATCAAAGGCACAAACTTTGCCTGTAGCAAGATGTGCTCAGAGATATTCTCCAAAAGCTGTCACCCTTGGAGGCTTCAGCAGCCCTGACACATTTCTGCAGCAAGAAAAAGTGCTGCTAGGCAGGTGGGGGACTGAATTCTGCTCATGGGGCTATGTAATGGTGGACTGGGCTCGACATGGGTGTTTCACATCTCGTTTAGGACACCCAGCAGAAGGTCAGGTTACAGCTTAGCTGCTTTACCCAACTGTGTAAGTAGCCCTGAGATTAATTACAGGAAGGTTTCTTTGTAGGGGTGCAAATTCAATTTATAGAGCGTAATGAATGCAGTGCAAATAGCAACAGCATGTTGTGGCTGTGTGTTGAAGTTAGCGGATCTTTGGACCTTTGGATCTTTGGACCGGGCAAATGCATATTGCTTGGAGTTTCATAAGTGGGACAGCTCTGGAATGATCCCATGTAGGTTAAACAACAGCCAGGTGGCAGGAAGGCAGGCAGAGCCTGGGATGCTCCAAGGAGCTCCAGCAACCTCTGTGAAACGGATGATTCCTGAAAACATTAAAGTAGGTGATGCCCAAAGCGGGGTTGAGCTGTCCTTTGCATTCTCCTTTGCATTCATGGGTGTTTCCATGAGTGTTTCCATGGGTGTTTCCATGTATTGATCCACGTGTCTCTGAGGTAGGTGATACACAATGTCATCTCCTTCAGCTGGATCAGTTGTTGTCTGTGCTTGAGTTGTAAAGATGAACCTCATAGATCTCCGATCTTGCCTTTGAGGTTTTTTTTTTTTTTTTCCCCCCAGTGAGGGACTGGCTGGGATGGGAGCAGCAAGAGAAAGGCAACAGTCATGGAGCAGCAGTAGGTTCCTTTCCCAGGTTTTGAGGGGGCCCTGCAGCTTCCATACATCCAGTGCCCCCTAGAATGCCCCACTCTTTTGTATGCTTTCTCAGTAAAGTATGTTGGCTCTGGTTTATATGAGAGATCCCAGCAGTTATTCACCTGAGCCCATTTCATTGCATTTGCCCGTGCCTTCATTCACTTTCATGAATGTTTGTGCTGATAATGGATCACATATTAATATATCTTCCCAGGAGGCCTGACCCTGGCCCCTTGAGCATTTCCTAAGCTGTTTGTAGGCTTGGGAGACATCCAGTTGAGTAGGTGAAACAAAGCAATGAGATCTAGCTGAATCGGTGCCAAGCAGTGCAATCCAAACAGCAAAGTCAGCAGAGAGGAGATAGCCCTGAGCCCAAAGCTGGGATTCTGGGGAATACACTTGACAGCGAGGAGCTACCAAGAATTTGGAATGATCCCTGCAATTTTCATGTCTTGCATTTTTCCCAATTGCAAAGCAAATTTCTACTTTTTGGATGGAGCGCTGGATGCCCTTCTCTGCGGTAACAGCAGTGATGCCGGGTAAGTGGAGCTGGTGCTGGCAGTCGAGTTTTCTCCCCCTGGGAGGGGGAAGATGGTGGGTGCAGCAGCCTGCAGGACCACTTGTGCTTAGCAAAGCACAGGACTGGGAATGGATGGTGGGAGCCCAAGGGTGGTGGGCTCTGGGCGTGAATGGCCAGGGCACCCCAGCTATATCAGCCCAGGGGCTTCTGCTTAAACAAGAGACCCCATGTTCCTGGGGTTACTCCTAGGACTGTTGAGGTGCAGGTGAGACTAAAAGGTGGACTCAAACCTGCTGCCCCTGTGGCTCTTTTGGCAGGAAGTGCCCTGAAGGATACCAATGCATTAAAACAGGGAGGAACCCAAACTACGGCTACACCAGCTACGACACCTTCAGCTGGGCTTTCCTCTCTCTCTTCCGCCTGATGACGCAGGACTACTGGGAGAACCTCTTCCAGCTGGTAGGCATACTCCTTCCTGGAGCCAAGGATCCACGGGGCAGGTTTTCCTGGCAGAATGCCACAGGTGATAGAATGAGCAAGTAAGAGATGATCAGTCTCCTTTTTGGCCACCATTGGAGGCAGAATAAAAGTCTCAAGAGACTAGGAGTCTCAATCAGAGAGGTCCATGTGTCTTGTGCTGCTTCAGAGCAGAGGCATGATCTTCAGCCACGCTTGCCAGGCTCTCGCATGGCTGCTATGTCCCAGCACTCATGGGAGACAAGAGCAAAATGTTGCCTTTTCTACCATGAATAAGTAGTTGCCTAACACAAAGTGAGACCTTTCATTGCAAGAGTCACTGAGGTGGGGTTGCACTGAGAGGAAACAGGCCAGGGTGCCACGTGGCATGATATCCACCACCTCCTTTCCACAGACGCTGCGCGCAGCTGGGAAAACATACATGATCTTCTTCGTGGTGGTTATATTTCTTGGTTCCTTCTACCTCATCAATCTCATTCTTGCGGTGGTGGCTATGGCCTATGCAGAGCAAAATGATGCTACAATGCTGGAAGCAGAGCAGAAAGAGGAAGAGTTTCAGCAGCTCATGGAACAGCTGAAAAAGCATCAGGAGGAGCAACAGAAACAGGTTGGTGGTATGGACGGAGAGCGCAGTGAAGCCTGTGGCTTAGGAATAGGTGGGGAGAAGAGGAGACAGTGGCAAGTGTGGTGTCACTTCTATTTCTGTAAAACCCAAGAATAAGCCCTGTTTGCTCCATAATAAGAAAAAATAAGAACGGGATGAGTAACTATATTTTGAGTCACCAGATGAACATTAAAGGTGGAAAAAAATTAATTTCCCCAATTCCTCTCCAAAGACCAGCACAGGGAGTACCAAGAGGTGATAGATGGCTATAGTTTGGGTAAGTATTACTCAAGCAAATGGAAAGAAGAGGTAAGCAGCAATACATAAAAATCCATAGAAGTAATAATACATCTTTGTGCAGCCTATCAAGGGCAGGGAGCCCGGTAGAGGGCCTGCACAGGCAGATCACAATTGGGGTGAAAACAAGCCTTTAAAGGAGTTAGGATAGTTATAGCAAAGCTAAAAGAATTAACAAACCCTTTGTCTCTGGCCACCACTGGAGACAGAATTAAGGGCTCAAGAGACCCGGAGAGATCCCTACATCCTGATGCTCTTTTGGAGCAGACACACAACTCTTGGCTCTGTTTGCGAAGGTCTGACTGCACTGCTCTCTCCCAGCACCTACGCTAATGCCTATGTCTGGTCCTGTAGACAGTTTGCAGTGATATTTTGCACTGTTAGCATCAGACTGAGTGGTCTCTGAACTACCTGATTTTTATCCATTTGCTCTATTGCAGTCCTGGGGTATTATCTTAGGCTCTTTTCAGTCCTTAGGATTCTCTCCTTGGCAAAATAAACCTATAAAAATGTGGTAAAAGCTCCTCTAATATCTGATGATGCTCCTGGCCACTTTTAATATGCTTTAATCATCATTTTGACCTATGTAAACAGCATGCCCAGCAGACATTCCCAGAAAACTGTTAGTCTGGGCAAAAGACCAGCTTCCTCACTTAGAGATGCAAAATAGTGTTTTACTCTCCCTGCAGCCTCTATCTCTCCTTGCTTATCTGTACCCAGCCACAACATCCTCCAAGGAAGTGGCTTTTGCTCTTATCTGGTCACTGCAGTCTGTAGAATGGCTCTGAACAGGTTCTGCCTGAGGGGTGCAGACTCCAGGCCTGGGCATCCATCTGGTGCCATTTGATTCCTGAACAAATTAACCAGTGAGTTGTCCAGAGGCTTTATTAAGGGAGGAATCTCTTTTGTTGTCACTAGCAGGCATGGAGAAGACCCAGAGAGGATAGGGCTGAGGGCCTGGGCAAAGCAACTACAAGAAATAGGCACACAAATCTACTTAATATCCAGTCTACGAGTAATAGGAGTATGTAAATCCTGTTGTACCTGAGCCATTTGTGATCCTGGCTCTAGGAGTGGGCCGAACGCTTTCCCAGAGAGGTTCCTGCTCTACTGCAGCACCATGGGCGCTTGGTAATGAGCATTCACAAAGCCAATTGTGATTGAAGTCAGGGTTATACTTTTCAAATCAAAGTATCACTTTTTGTAAGTTAAAATACTTCCAAGATTACAAGGCCCGATTCAGTCCCTCTTTAGCCTGGTCACACATGACTGCTGCAGGAAGGTCCCATGTGCTACAGACATCTGGGTGACGGGGATGTGTTTTTGGCCCAGCTGCAGGACAGGCGGTCCAGCGGCAGCTCCCTGCCCAGCAGCACGACGGTGAAGAAAAGCGACTCAGACCAAGGCCTGAGTAGTGACCAGGACAAGACCAAAGACTGCAATGGGCAAGTGGTCCCCAAGGTCGTGCTGGAGCGGTCTGCTACAGTGATCGACGTATGTGCTTGGCTCCGTGTCATTGCCTCCTCTTGAGCATGCCCACCCTCATGTACCCCAGCAGAGGGACCAAGGGAGACCCAGAATGCCACAACCCATTCCCATCCCCATGCCCATCCCTCAATGGTTAGAGGTTGCAGACCCCCTGTGGCTCCCACATTACACCCCATATCTCTGAACCATGTCCCTCTTCCTTTTTTATTTTTTTCCTCTGTTGTATCTTTAAGCACATTAATCTCCAGAACTCTGTGTTCATCCATTGTGGCCTCATCTCCTTCTAGTTCAATCCCACCAATGAAGCAGAGAAATCAGACCGCAACCACCTCACTGTGGGCAGCCAAGATGGGTCAGGCCTTGAGAAAAGAGTGGGAAGCGCAGTCAGCGTCCTCTCCAATGCTGTGGAAGGTATGTTCTCTCTCAAACCAGCTGAGAGCCATTTCGAGCTGGGCTCGAGGTGCTCAGCACATGCCAATGATGCAGGTTGCTGCAAGTCTCCTGCCCAGTGCTAGGGGTTGGCCATAGGGTGTCCATGCGGGAACTGTGTGCTGATGTGAGCAGAACTGGGGCCTCTGTTTCCCAGTTGATCTGAATTCCCTGATCTGTGGTTGGAGGGTCAGGTCCATAGGGTCACTGCTGGGTTCTCCATTCAGCCCCCATAAAAGATTCATAGATGTTCCTGATCTGCAGCAGGATCTCAGGAGTGTTCCTTTCTGATGGATTCAGGTGGTCTTCCCACATTGTAAGGACAGACATTGATGTCATTTTTCCTTCCTGTCCTCAGAGCTAGAGGAAGCTCACCAGAAGTGCCCGTCTTGGTGGTACAAATTTGCCCACATGTTCCTGGTCTGGAACTGCTGCCCTTTGTGGCTGAAGCTGAAAGGGTTTGTCAAGATGGTGGTGATGGACCCCTTCGTGGATCTGGGCATCACTATCTGCATCGTGCTCAATACACTCTTCATGGCCATGGAGCACTACCCCATGACAGAGGAGTTTGAGAATGTGCTCTCCGTGGGGAACCTGGTAGGCAGCTACATGTGTCCTGTCCTTCCAAATTCGCAGCCAAGCAATCCATGTGAGGGACAGATCCCTTGATGTGCCCATGTGACATCTGAGCAGCACTCATGCATGCCTGGAAAGCTCCTTCCTAGTTACTAAGAAAGAGCTTGGGGTTTGGTCACAGCATCCTACTAACAAGACGGGCTTCAGGATGTGGCCGAGATCAAGAGAACAGCAAAGATGCTGTGGGTGATGGGATCAATCACCCATTCCTCCCTTTCTACTGCAGCTTCTGAGCAGATGCCCATCTTGCCTGGTGTGCCCCAGTATTGCCAATGCATGGCATGGCTTTGCAGAACTTTCCTGAGCAAGCCTGGGGTCAGACCTATGCTGGTGGCAGCCCTGCCTGGTGGCATGGTGTCCTTGCAATGCTGGCAGTGTCCTCGCAATGTTGGATGGCCATGTGTAGAGCAGGGGATAATTCTTGGTAACCTCCAGCATTCAGAAGCTGGAAACCTCCAGCAGTATCAATAATAATAATAATAATCAGGACTTTTTCCATTCCTGTGTGAAATCACTGCAAATTTGTACTGCTCTGATTCCATGGGCATTTTTAGCAGCCTGCTCTGGCTGCTCCTCTTTGGTTCTCGTGGTACGTGGCTCTGAGCTGGGTGCAGTCTGGGACAAGTCCATGAGGCCCCAAAGAGCAGCCTGGAGGCTGGGGTAATGGAGGGACAGGAGAGCTCTATCGGAAGCTGAGCTTGCTGCCTCCTCTCCTCCCACCTTTCCTGGCCTTCAGCCTGCTTCCAGCACCTGCCGAGACCTCTCTGTACACAGGCACTTGAGTGACACATGCTGGGGCCCGAGCCATGGGCCAGCAGGATGACGCTCAGCACATAGCTGCTTTGTATCTCGTTTCATTCAGGAAATACAAGGGGATTAATCAGCTATTGCTCAAAGAACAGTCGTGCTGCAAAAGTGGCTCTGGTGTTTCCTCTGGGCTGGTGGCATTTTCTGTCTGTGTCTAAACCTCAGAGTCCAGCGCAGCCAGGGGGATGGGGGACTAGATTGTTGTGAAGGGCTAGATTGGGGCAGGAGCAAGGGCATCTCTCCTGGAGCCCTGCCATGGTCTCTCTGCACTCATCTACCTGTGTACAAGGCCTCAGCAGCCCAGTCCAGCTCACAAAATCAGTGAAGAGAGCAGGGACAGAGGGTCTGATCAGGTAGCAGGAGCAGCCAAAAGGACGCTCATGGGGCTGGCATGCAAAGAGCCATGGTTTCACTGTCCTGAAGCATTTCTTCAGCCTTTCCTCTCTGCAGAGCAGAGGCAGGGACCTACATGTCCCAGTGCAATCTGCCCCCTGTGCAAAACTTGCTGTCAGGCCCTGTCTAGAAATGCAATTGCACTGAGGATGCTAATTGTCACTTAGCCGATCCCCCTCTGGAGTAATGTGATAATGCACAGGGTCATTATAGTCCCAGGAAAATAGTAATGTGGAGAAGCGAGATCAGCTTTCGCAGCACAGGGCTCGGGGCAGTGCCCAGTAGCCACCCAGTTCCCAATGCTGGGAATCCCCTGTGATTCAGCAGTCAGTCAGAGGGGTTGCTTTGCCAGTGAGTTTTCTTTCCTCCTGCCAGCATGCACCTCTGCCAAGTCTTTTCGGAAGCAATCGGTGACCACTATTCCTAACCCAGCCTTGCAAGCGATGCTAGGCGCTCAGCCTCGGGCAGGGCTGCAGCTGCATGGCGCAGGATATGCTTTGAGAGCACCCCAAAAATACAAACTGCCACCCATCATGCCCCCCATACCTAGGCTCAGCCCTTGCTGTTATGCAGACTCATGGGGTACTGTTTCCCGCAGGTCTTCACAGGTATCTTCACAGCAGAGATGGTCCTGAAGCTCATTGCGCTGGACCCCTACGAGTACTTCCAGCAAGGCTGGAACATCTTTGACAGTATCATCGTCACACTGAGCCTGGTGGAGCTGGGCCTGGCCAACGTGCAGGGGCTCTCTGTGCTCCGCTCCTTCCGCCTGGTAGGTGCTATGGGGCCGAGCTGAGCACGAGGGTTGTGAGTGGGGTCACCCCTGGCATGGAGAGCATCTCCTTCAAGCTCCCTGGCTGTGGCAGTCACCAGCTTACCCTATATTTAAACAATAATGCTACTAGTCAAGAGATGTTTAGGAGCACTGGGATGTGTGTTCTTTCCCAAGCAGTCAAGCATTTAGTTCTCTTGTCCTAACACAACAGCAGTGTGGACATCTAATCCCAGGCTTGCAGCCCTGCTGACACCTTGTGGCAAAGAAAGCCCCAGGCAACTCAACACCTTGTCTCCTTCCTCTTTGCAGCTGAGGGTTTTCAAACTTGCCAAGTCCTGGCCCACCTTGAATATGCTCATCAAGATCATTGGCAACTCAGTGGGTGCCCTGGGGAACCTCACGCTGGTGCTGGCCATCATTGTCTTCATCTTCGCTGTGGTGGGGATGCAGCTCTTCGGGAAGAGCTACATGGAGTGCGTATGCAAGATCTCCCAGGACTGCACACTGCCCCGCTGGCACATGCACGACTTCTTCCACTCCTTCCTCATTGTCTTCCGCATTCTCTGTGGGGAATGGATCGAGACCATGTGGGACTGCATGGAGGTGGCTGGCCAGACCATGTGCCTCATTGTCTTCATGATGGTCATGGTTATCGGGAACCTCGTGGTGAGTATAGGAGCCTGGAATGGGCACCTGGTGAAATGGGTCATCTACAGGAATCTTCCTGCAGGCTGGATCTTGCAGGATTTGTATAGGAGCAGAGCGATAGGGTTAGATTTCCCACTTGTATATCCAAAGGCCAGTGTGGGGTTATTCTGTGTGCTCAGGTCTTTGTAATCTAGGATGAGAACCAACTTCTGCCTGAGGGACTTTATGCTGAAATCAGATGAGAAGCAAGCGGGGAAACTGAGGCAAAAAAAAATGTTTGATTTTGATGGTGGACTTTAGGGAGATCTGGGAGCAACTTTGGGACCAAGGGAAGCTTGTCTTAAGACAGCACCTTCCTCTCCACGTGGCTTCATCTCTCCCAGGCTGATCCAGGTGACAAACCCAAGATGACCACCCTTCTGCGTGTCCTTTTCCTCCAGCCCTTCAAGCCTGTGTGCCCTGGCGAACCCCAGCCACAGTCACCTTCTTCCCAGCCCGTTGGCCTCCGCATCCTCAAGTCCTGAACATGTCCCTGTTTACCTCCACTCTAACCGAGCCATTGCTGCCCCGCAGTGCTGCCTGTGCTGCAAGTGCCAGGCAAGCATGAAGTCCTTTCTAAACTTGATATCCTACTTGCTGATGGCTTTCAAGCTTGTTTTCCAGGCTCCGCAGGCCCTGCCCTCCCTTCTTAAGGAGCAAGGCGGGGAGGGAACTGCAGAGGCTTGCCGAATCGTTCCTATTACTTGCTGGAATTGTGTAAGCCCTTTGGAATTTGCTTTGAAAGACTATCTGCTGAGGGAGCTGCTGGCACCTCCCTCCGCACGCAGGACGGCTGCTCCATGCCTGGGCCAGCACAGCCCTCCAGTGGAGCGGTGGTAGCCTGGGTTTTATCTCCTTACCCCAAGGCTCAGTTCGGGGACTTCATTAGGGAACAGAAAGTCAGGACTAGGGTACATTGCCTTGCCCAGAGTTAATCCCACACACATGAAGCTTCATACTGACCGTGACCTGAAGCCAAGAGCAGTCACCTCCATGCCTGCCTTGATCCAAAACCCCTCTGGGGCTGAGCTTTCAGCATCTGTTTTTAACAGTACTTTTAAGGGCATCCTATTTGTTTGAATCATGATGCAAAAGCAGGCTGTAAATCCACCTACAAATGGCAGAAGTATCTCCAGGATGGTTTGCAGACACCACAGGAGTTGGGTCTGGGAAATCTAGACAGGGTTCCCTGTCCCACCAGAAGGTCCTTGGAAACCTTTCTGGTTGCGGAGCAAGTCTGTAGAGAGGCTGCTCCTAGGGGACAGGCAGCAGGATGTCCTGCTGTCTTGGAGTTGGGGAGGTTTTGATAGACCAGAAGTTGCACCCCAGTTTTCTGGTCAAGTTTGACAGCTCCTGCTGTGCTGCTTCAAAGGGATAACTTAAACCCCAAGCCAGCACTGCCTTCTTCATCCCCTGCATCAGAGTCTTCTCCTGTGTCTTGGGTATTTTCACTTCCTGGAGCATGTCCCATACAGTTTCCTGAGCATCCTGGCTGCAAGGAGGTGTGTATTTCTCCCCCACTTCCCCTCCAGTGGGATGAGGCAGAGGCCAGTCGTCCTTTACCGTTAATGACACTTTGAGCATTTCCTTTGGAGTTATTAAGGGAAAAGGGAGGAAGTCAGTCGGGTGAGATGGTAATGGACTCCTGTCAAAAAAGACAGTGCCAAAAGCAACAAAAACTATTAACTGTAATTGGTGTTTAACATAAGTATTAAACTGATGGGATACAAGGGATTTATTTAAAGATGCGATTTAAGTCATATGGTATGAGCCATGTGAAAACAGCAGTGACCTTGAATAGCAGCTAATTCCCTTCTCAGATACACGGCTGGCGCAAAAAGGCACAAACATCAACAGCTGTGGGCTTGGCACAACGGCCAGCTTTGCACAGCAAGTGCACTTCTCGGATATGCTTTGCCGATGCTCCTTGTGCCACGCAAAGAGCTTGTCCTGCTTCTCATCTCATTTGCTGCAGTGGAGTCTGGTTTTCTTGCACACAGCAAGTTGACCTATGCCAACATTAATGCTAAGGCTGTACTTGGTTCATGTGATGTTTGGGGAATGGATGAAAGAAAAGCAGAGCCCAGGCCAGAATGATATAGTGCGCTGAGCTTGCATCCCATGAGCTGGCTTGTGCTGAGATGAGATTCTGCTCTCCATGGAGCAGAGTGGCCCATGATGGAAAAGGGTTGATGTGCTGTAGATTCCTACGTGGCTCCAAGGTGTTGGAGACTCTCAAGAGCTTGTTAGGTATCCAAACTAACAGAGCTAGGAAAGAAGAGAGGACAAAAAGTTGAGGTGCCTCTCAGGGAAGAGAAGAGACTGAGTTGTGCTGTGTCCCCAGGGGCAGTGGGGAGAAGTGCCATAGGCTTGGGGAGTCCCACCTCATAACCAGCCAGGCCAAGAGCACAAAGAAAGCAAAGGGAGGGACACACTAAAGGATCCACAGGAGAGACTGGGAAGGGCCGCAGTGAGAACTGGCAACACTCACGTAAGGATTGGCAGGTTCTCATCAGGACCCAGGTGGACCAAAGTTGTCCTGGGAGCATCACAACCCTGGAAGGAGTGAGGAGCTGGACAGGTGGTCCACATCTTCCAGGACACAGGGTCAGTGTCTCTGTACATGCTGGGCTAACAGACCTCTCTGTGGTATCTAAAGCTGGGTGAAGGGAAGAGAGAGTTCCCACCAAGTGCTCAGCAAAGGGATCTTCTTCTAGGAAGCGTTGAGCCTCTGCCGCCCCAGCACGTGGGGACCTTTTTGGCCCACACATCAGCACTGGTGTTTGCTTTTGTCCCCTCCAGGTCCTGAACCTGTTCTTAGCTTTGCTGCTGAGCTCCTTCAGTGCCGATAGCCTGGCAGCTTCTGATGATGACGGAGAGATGAACAATTTGCAGATTGCTATTGGCAGAATCACCAGGGGCATCAACTTTGTAAAGACTTCTGTCCTCATGCTACTCCACAGGCTGTGGAAGGGAAAGAAGGCCCCAGAGGAAGATCAGGAACATAGTAAGATGGACAACTCTGTGCTAAACCATATGGACACTGGCCAGGAAACCAAGTCGGAGTACATGGATGGAGTCACAGTGAAAGAGCATTTATTTATGGATGAAGTGGACCACATGAATTTCATTAATAACCCCAACCTGACTGTACATGTCCCCATTGCCTCGGAGGAGTCGGACCTCTATGAGGAAGAGACGAGCACCCAGTCTGACACAGAGGATGCCAAGGTGAGAAACAAGTGGTGGCAGGGCAAAAAAAAAAAAAAAATGGGGCTGACCTTCTGTGGTTTGATCTGTCTGTCCTTCCAGTTACACAGTTCCTCCCGTAGAAAAACAGGGGTTTAGTCGCTTTTTAGCTTTTCCAAAATGCATCATTTGGAGAGTGGCATGGGCTGAGCTTGGGGAGTTTTAGCAAAAAAAAAAAATCTACCATTATTCAGCATGAGCTGGAGGGTAGAGCCATGGTGAGGGTCCAAGCTGGAGTATAGGGTGTTTTGGATTAGGCTACAGGATTATTTTATATTACAGGATTATTGCTAATGTCAGGGGAAGCTGCAGCAATTGCAGGGTTGATGCCAGGGTCAAAGCACTCCATTTTGGGGTTAAAGATGTTCAGAAGGAATTTGATGTCAGGAGAGTGGGGAAATCTGCTGATGATGCTAACATTAGATCCACTGCTAATGCCTCAGAAAGCATCTTGTGGGGGGGATATGAAACCAGATGGAGCTTAGCACAAGTGAACATGAAGCGATGCATTTTGGATCCAAAGCTGAAGAGAGCTGATGCCAGCACTGCCAAATGGAGACACAGAGGGGACAATTGAGTCCTATGGGATGGAGGCAACTGTCTATGTGCTCCAAAATTATAATAGAGAGGCATGAGACAGGAAATCCAGGAAGGCAGCAGGGACAAAAATGAGTCTGATGGGAAAATACTCTTTCGAACGAGGTTGCACTGAGTATTTGAGGAAATGCATGGTTCATCTGGGGCATCTCCAAATGCCTTGGCCAAGGGAAGGGGCAAAGGGAACTGATGTGTTGTTCCCCCTAATGTTGCCAGCTGGTAAGACTGGATCCTGCACATTTATCTCTCCATTTCCTCCTGCTGCAAGTCCAGTTTGGCTGCACCTACGCTCTGGACTGTGCCATGACTGGATGTACTGCATGGATGCAATGCTACTGCCAGCCCAGCGACCTCAGGAGACACATCCAATCTGGCTTGCGGGGACCCCTGAGCCTTAGTGCCTCCCCCCTCTAACATGGTGATGTCCTCACCACTGCAATGTCTTTTGCAACCTGGCGACTGGGGGAAAACAGTAGCATTGCAGCTATTAGACTTTTCTGGCACCAGTACACCAGCCCCAGCTCTGTTATCAGGCTCTCTTCAGCTGACACCTAGTGGCACCCGCTCCAATGCCAGGGATCACAAGTGTTCATTGTGAAAGCTGGTTCCAGGTGCTCCAAGCATGCAGTGAGCAAACTGCTACTCTTGGGACCTCCTTGCACCAAATCCTAGCTCATCCCACGGGCTGCAGATGTTTCAGGAGCTCTAGTCAGTGAGACAAGGTGCAATCCAGGGAGCTACATCACCAGACAGGCTCCTGCTTGACAGGATAGGCACTGAACTGGGGTGGTGTTGCGTGAAGTGACTGCCCAGTAATTAGGAGTTAGGTACCCAGTGGTGAAGCTATGATGAACTGAGTTGTGAGGAAGATTTCTGCTAGCTCCATGTGTTCACGTGCCATGGATCAGCTCCAGATGGAGCCAAAGCCCGGCACACTGCCTTGACCAAGGACACAGGGCTCTGGTGATGATGCAAACTGGGCAAGTCTCTGCATCACCTGCTCTGGGAGCACTGATAAATGCTCATCTTCTTCCAGAGAAGCTCTTTTCCAAGGATAAATACCTTTCCCAAGGTGTGACCATAGCAGCAACAAAGGCAACACTGTCAGCACAACCACACTTCTCAAGCATCTTTTCTTCTTATGGCTGGTTTGTGTTTTGCATCACTAAGCAGCAAGGAGGTGACAGAGCAACAATGTTTATGTGCTCTAGATAAGCAAAGCATTGGTCCCATGGCTCAGAACTTGTCTTCTGTATATCAGACTGCCAAGAGCTTTGCCCTGGGGGTTTTGTGCTGCAGCTTCCTGAGCTGCACTAATGTCCCCTGGGAGGGGATGCCCTGGACCCTCGTGCTCCATGCAGGATAACATCTTCCTTATGATGCTCTGGAGGCCAGTGCTGGTGCATCGAGGCCATAATGTGTAAGTCTGGATACCTAGTGCCTGGGTGCTGGTAAGCATAAAGCAAAACCATGGGCTAGGGATTGGGGTGGAAACATCCACTCAGGCTGGAGCTCTCATACCAGGTGTGTGATAGAAATTGCCTTGGAAAGCCGCTGGTTGCAGCACGGAGTGGCTTAGGAGCCCTCAGGGCTGCTGGAAGTCTTGTGAATTGGGGATGTAGATGGGCATGTGCAGTAGGAACAGCCAGGTTATCCCAATCTGTTCTAGGGGATTTGCTGTAGGCACTGGAAAGTGCAGAGCTCCTGAATTGCATGAACCTGCAGCTCCCTCCTGAAGCCTGATGCTTTGGGGCTGGTTTGTTCCTGTCTCCTGCCTCTGCAAGCTCTATTCTGGAGGCAAATGGCCTCTGTGTGTCCTCCCTTGTGGTCACTGCTAGCTTGGCTCTGCGCCTGGGCCTCCTACTCCTCTCTTGAGTATCTGGCCCAGTTTCTTAGAGGTCCAAGCAGCTCCAGGGCCATCTCTTTTATACGCTACCAAATGTGTTAGCAACCCTCAGGGAGGACTATCTCCTTCCTGAGCAAGACCTTGCCATCCTGCAATGACCCTCAACTTGACATCCTCATTCCAAACTCATCCCTCTCTGCTCTCAGGCAGGACGGGGAGGTATGGGGAGCTGCTCCCTCCCCACAGGCCCTCTTTGAAAGCCAGAAAAGGGTGGGGAAAAATAATCTCCAAGGCTTGCCAAGGTCTCTCGTTATCGGCCCTCATAAGCCTGTTGAGTGGTGTACAGGAAGGCAGCCAAGAGGAGCGGCAGCGCGAGGTGGAGCAGGCGAGAGCTATTTGGGATGCAGGCTTTGAACTTGTGTGAACCTCAGTCTAAAAGCTCTTCAGAGTGAGCCAAGCTGGGAGCATTTGAGATAAGTGCCAGGGTGGGAGCCTGAGTTTCTGCAGTGCCAATTATACCAGGGGGTATAATTAAGGGGGTATCATGGAGTTTGCGGGGCTGAGGGGAGTGCACAGAGAAGGAGGAGGAGTCATGAAAGCAGCCTGCAGTCCTGGTAAAAATGGATAGGAGATGGATTTGTCATGCTGGGAGGGGCCAGGGGACTTTTTCCTCTTCTGAACTGTGCCAGAAAATCAATCTTGTGTGAGATTGGTACTTTGGTACCGATGGTCTTCTGAGGTTTCCAGCCCCAGCCAATCCAACCACTTCACTCTAGGCCTCTTCCAGGAGAGAACTTTGGTGTCTGATTTGGCAGCTCTGCTTTCAAAGGAAGGAGGGGAGATGGCTGTTGTCAGAGCAGCCTCCATGCAAGGTTTTTGCATTGCTAGAGGGTCCCCTGCCCTTTGCTAGCAAGGGAGAACTCCCTCTGCCCGGGCACGGGGTGGGACGGTGCCTCTCTGTGCACCCAGCAGCTGAGGACATGCTAGAGAGCTGCCACCCTGGTGCTTCTGGAGGGAGGGAGCTGGGTTTCTGCTCTACCAGCTTTCTAGAAATTGCTCATCGCAGTGGACGGGAAGCTGAGGTGTGTTTTACCCCTGGGAGGAAAGGGCTGGTTTCTGCATCAGCCAGAGTGTGCTGCCTTGATTGAAGCTAGCCAAAGTTGGCTAAAATAAGGTGAAACGGGGACCAGTGCTGCTCTGTGGTTGCTTCCAGGCTGGAGGATTCATTAGGTGGGTTCCTCCAAACTGGAAAGTCCTGAAGTGCTCCCACATAGGATTCGGCCCCATGGAAAGAAGGTGCAAAGCTCCTGCCCAGAAGCAGTCCTGCATCCGTGAAGGTCTGTCCCCAGTCTGACACCTTTGAAGCATCTCTGGGGTGGAGGGAGCTGGAGTTTGTGGAGAGGGACCACATGGATGTGGAGCGGCACTGGCAGATGGGAGTGGGTCTCCAGTTGACACTGAGGCTACCTCTCCCACTGACCCTTGCAGAACCCACTCTCAAGTGACAACACATCCTCACTGTGCAGCACTGTGGACTACAAGCCCCCACTGCCAGTGGAGGAGGAGGTGGCAGAAGAGGCCGAGGACAGCAAGGAGCCTGAGGAGTGCTTCACAGAAGGTAAGCAACCAAGCAGGAATATGGGGGCATGGGCCTGGAAAAGCCTTTGCAGACTGCCAGGACACCCAGGTCATCCAGTCCAACCTCTAAGTCCTCCTGCAGCCTCTGGGGAGATGGTCCCCATGAGGGTCTCCTTCTGCAGGCACTACCCCAGCCCAGCAGGATCCTGCTCTGGACTCTTCCTGGGGAGGGAATTAAATAGCAATAAAAGCATGGGTCATTTCTCATTTGTGGGAGCGCTCTGGCATGGAGGTAAGGCACAGCTCCCTGTTCCCAGCCTGCGTGAAGAGGTGTCCCTGCCTCTATGTGGACATCACCTCTGAGAAAGGGAGGATATGGTGGAACCTCCGGAAAACCTGCTTCCTCATCGTAGAGCATGACTGGTTTGAGACCTTCATCGTCTTCATGATCCTCCTCAGCAGCGGAGCGCTGGTAGGTCCCACCTTTTCCCTGCTCTGCAGCAGTTCCCTGATCCAATGGGAGCCCAGGAGCGCCAAACCAGGCGGCAGCTCCAGAGGATCCTTGTTCCACCTGGTTGAGAAGCAGGGCTTTCAGGGAGTATCTAGTGCCACCCCAGGAAGGCACAAGAGGCACTTTCTGATTCTTTGAAACTATTGCTACCTACCCTTTTTGTTCAATCAGCAGTAAAATAATACAGCTTCTAGCTGTGGTTTCAGGGTTAACATCCTATTTGGTTCTGCCAAACAGGGCATTACAACAGGATCCATGATCTCCAAGAGCCCTGCCCTACACAAGCTTGCTTTCAGCTAAAGCTACTCCACCACTACGAGTCATTCACTCTGGTCTACGGGCTCGAGGGAATGAACTTTCCTGCAGCCTCTCTTACCACTCTTAATCTTGCATGAGAACTAGCTGTACAATCCACTTAGCGTTACGGAGATGCTTCATCATTTCGCCACCTCTATGATCAGCTGTCAGGAGGTGCTCTGTAAATGATTCATGCTGTTCAGCCCTTCTGAGCACTGATTGCCATGCCTGGGCATTCATATCGACCTAATTAAAAAGTTGTGTTTCGGACTATAGGTCCCCTTTCTGAGTACTAGGGCTGAATATAGCTCAGTTGAATGTGTAAATCTGCAGAACTAATGGAGAGACCACCTTCTCTGCAAGTTTGGGAGTAAACAGTGAGGGAAATTCCAGTTTTCAGAGGTCCTTTGCAGCATATCTGATCTGCATTGAGCTCTGAAATGCAGCATGGAGGTGTCTGAGGTTGTAGCTAGTGCCAGAATCAAAAGTATCACTCAGCTAAGACAATGTGCAGCAGCCTATCGTCATGTTAGTGCCCCTGCTCACTGACTCTTTATGTGCTGCGAGGATGTATCAGTGACCCAAACTACCAAGGGCATTTTCAAGTTTATCTGGACATCTAAAGGTGCAGGTGGGTGACTTGTGCTCAGGCTGACAGAAATTAGATGAAGCTGATAGTCGCTTCAGTACAGCTTTGCCTCAAGCCAAACACTGCCCAGCAGTTCCAACAGGAGAGTTAGACCCCCTGTTGATCACATAAATGTCCCCAATCATTCAAGCTGCCCCCAGGAAAGCAGGGAAGAGGCAGTGTTTGCACTGAGCTGTGCAGCAGGTCTGAAAGAAAAAAGACTGCCACGTAGCTCCGTGCCTTTCCTAGGCTTTTGAAGATATCCACATTGAGCAACGGAGGGTGATACGCACCATCCTGGAGTATGCTGATAAGGTCTTCTCCTACATCTTCGTCATTGAAATGTTGCTCAAGTGGGTGGCCTACGGCTTCAAGGTCTACTTCACCAATGCATGGTGCTGGCTTGATTTCCTCATCGTTGATGTGAGTGTTTCTCTGTTATGTACATCCAGGCGCCTAGGTTCCCAGGAGCCTGGGAATAGAGCAGTAGGGGTCTGCAGCGGGACCTGCAAATCTATACTTGTAGTTTAAAGGGCATTAGAGTGGCTGTGCAACAGGGGCTTTGTACACTAGTTTAAAGCAGTAACACTCCATGGGAAAGGGCCATAGCTTTCCCTGGCTGCAGAATCCCTTTCCATGTTGTATGTCCATGTCAAGAACAAGTCCAGAATACTCTTCTGCTAAGCCCTAGCAGAGGTATGATCTAACATAGGGTTTCCCAAGTGGTCCATGACACAGCAAACCAATGCAGTGCTTCTGTGTCCTCTGTCACCTTCATCCTCACACTCAAAAGACAGGGATCTCCTTGCACAGATTAGGAACACAATGGCCAATTGGCCTGGTTGCTGGGGAGCCAAGGTCTCAGGGCCTGTTCCCCTTATTCTAAGACAACGTTATAACCCGAGGCCTCAGGGGATGTGTTGCAGGTAGAAAGAAACACAGCAGAGCAGGTTGGAGGTGCAGGAATGTGGTTCAGTTCTCTTCATTAATTCCAGCTGAAATAATGCTAATTCCTCGGGCTTCTCCCTCCAGGTTTCCATTATCAGCCTGACAGCAAACTGGATGGGATACTCTGAGCTGGGAGCCATCAAATCTCTGCGGACGTTGAGGGCTCTGAGACCACTGCGAGCTCTGTCTAGGTTTGAAGGCATGAGGGTAGGTACCTCCCACACATGCTGCTGGCTCTGACCTGGCCAGGCAACCAAGCATTCTGCAACAGAGCTGGTGCAATGGAGATCCCCTACATCAGGGATTGATCTCAGTTTGGTTTCATCAGCTTCCTACTAGTAGGACTGACACCAAAATACTCTTGGCCCAGTTTGAGCCCTCTTGGTGGTGCATTGGTGGATAAGATTAGGACACTGGGATGGAGGGTCCACTCACCCACACTGGGATGTGAGGGTGTGCTCTCCCATGCCAGCCTGATTCCCTAGCCACATCCTTTATCTTTTCTCTCCTTGCAGGTGGTGGTGAACGCCTTGCTGGGCGCCATCCCCTCCATCATGAATGTCCTGCTGGTCTGCCTCATCTTTTGGCTGATATTCAGCATCATGGGGGTGAACCTCTTTGCGGGCAAGTACTATCGTTGTGTCAACGTCACCACAGGCGATCTCTTTGATATCAGTGTGGTGAACAACAAAAGTGACTGCATGGCCCTCCTGCACACCAACGAGGTCAGATGGGTCAACGTCAAGGTCAACTTCGACAACGTTGGCTTAGGCTATCTGTCCTTGCTACAGGTGGTACGTACAAAAAGCAGCTGCCATCCTTTCAAGCAACTCATCCTCCTGCCATGACAGCATGAAAAGTCATCAGTGCTAAGGCAAGATGCTCCCCCCAGAGTGGATCCTCTGGGCTGGGCTGCCTCTTGACACCCAAAGAGGTATTTAGCACAGACTCACAAGGCCCTGAAGAGTTTAGGGGGAAAGAGACAGGATAGAAGATGAGCTGGAAATGATAAACATCACCAGGGAAATGTTGCAGATGAATGTGGTTAACTCCAGGCCTGTAGCTGTGTTAAGAGTCCTCTGTGCAGTGCAGGATACAGGAAGGGACAGAAGAGTTGATAGGAAAGGGAAGAAATTTATCTGAAGAAGGAATACGCCATAAACAGGGGAATTAGCACCACGGAGAGACTGTTGGCTTCCTAAATCCAGACTCTCCAATTCCTATTTTGCAATGTAACAGATTACCTGCAAGGACATGGACTTTTTGCTTCCTCTCTCCCCAGTCACTTTTTTTTTTCGATGTTGAGTGTGATATAGTAGTAGGCTGAAAAAGTTTTGCCTAGGGAAAATGATCATTAAAAAAAAAGGTGTGAGTGTGTGCGCCCATCACAGTGCAGTGGGTGAATTAAGCCAGGCAGACCCAGCATAGGGCTTCCACCGCAGCTGAGCAAGGGAAGCAGAAGCCTGCCACAATTTTAATAAAAATATGCATGGGCCTTGTTATTGTTATTGGGCCTTGTCTAACTGCCATTAGACCCTTCAAATCCAGAGGAACTGGTAGCAGTTGCAGAATCAGAGCGTGACTTGAAGAGATTAATCAGCTATAAACTCAGCTTCCTCTTCAGCTTTGTTGATCGATTGGAGTCAGGAAATGATGTTGGGGCCTTTTGTTTAACAAATCAGCTGCAAAAGCCTGCAAGGGATGTATGTGCCCCCCTCCCCACTGGGATCAGCACCCATCAAATAACAGAGGTAGCAATGAAGAAGTCCGTGTTGTGCCAAGGTGGTACAGGTCTACTGAGGGAGGAAAGCCGTTTTCTCCTGGCCCAGCTCTGCTCAGCCTCAGTATTTCTCTATCGGGGCATTTTTCTTGAAGATGCAACGCATGGGCTCCCTCATGCACCCTTCACATGGGAAAGCAGTGCACAGTGCAGCAGTAAGGCCAGGCTCAGCAATGTGCTCGGAGCTAAACCACCAAGAACACCAAGCCCTCAACACACACCCAATGTCCTCCAGAGCCCTGAGCTCTTCACATTGACTCTTCTTCTCTACTGTTCCTGCAGGCAACCTTCAAAGGCTGGATGGACATCATGTATGCAGCTGTGGACTCGCGTGAGGTGAGGATGAACAGGATTCACTTGCAGCTGGCCCCAAATGTCACCCGTCTGGCTCGGTTCCCCTGGCAGGCTGTGAGCAGAGCCCTGGGGCTGAGCAGCAGCTTCAGTGCAAGTTCGGCACAGGCTGATCATGGACTCCTTGTCCAGAACATCTCCTCTCGTGCTGCTTGCTGGTGCTGTGGGGCTGCCTGCATCCCATCTGCTGTCGGCCCAGGGCTTTGGCTACATCATGAGGCAAAGAGTGGGAAAAGGAGGAGTAGTCCCCAAAATATTCCACCCCCTGAGCTACAAAGCCACCAAGAGAGCAGTTGGGACTGTATCTCTTTGGTCCTGCTCGAGGTCATCAACCACACACACCATGTAGGCCTGGACATATTTTTTTCATGACCTTTTTTTTTTAGCCTCTGCTAAACCTCAGCTTCAGCTGCCAGTGCTCTGCTAAGCAGAAAAGCTGTTTCCAGCTCCTTGGGAAAGCAGCTCCAGCCTCCATCAGCACGTCAGAGAAAGCTCTTCTGAGAGCCTTCTCCCCTCTGCTGCCAAGAGTTTCCCTCCAGATGAAGGAAGCCCAGTGTGACACATGGAGATGTCTTAATTCAGATAGGAGGCAGAGATAAACCCCTTGAGATTAGTGTTTTCTGAGGCTGCTGGGCTGTGCTGCTCATGTGTGGTGGTGTGGTATGATGTAAACAGTTTTTCTTCTTCCCTTCTTGGCTATCAATCAGCTTTGTCAAGAACATCTTTTCTTTCCCAGTTCCACAGCACATTCTTTGGGAATAGGGGACTCAGGGCATCCTTGTCCCCTTGCCCCAGGTGGTGTTCTGCAGATGGCTTTTGCTATGGCTTCTGCATGTTCTACACCCACAGCATTTGCCAAAGCATTGAGGCAACCACTTCCCAGCTCACCTTGTCCCACAAGACATGGTGACCCATCTCCAGCAGTCTGGGGACATGCTTGTCAGGGAGGATCTCATGGTCTTGTCTCCTGTTTCCCATCTCACTTGGTCAGATTGAAGAGCAGCCAATGTACGAGGTCAACCTCTATATGTACATCTATTTCGTCATCTTCATCATCTTTGGTGCTTTCTTCACTTTGAACCTCTTCATCGGTGTTATCATTGACAACTTCAATCAGCAGAAGAAAAAGATAAGTATTTCCTGGGCACTGGATTTGCCAGTTCCTACTGCCTTCCAGGGTACTGCTCCAGGACAGAGGGATGCAGCTCACTAGGATTAGGTCCCTTTTGTTCTTTTCCGTATCCCTTCTCATGATTTTTGCATGCACTGGGTGAGCAACACAGGATTAATACTCTTTGACTGTTGGAGGGGGAAGTGGGTGGACAGTGGGTAGCCTTGAGAGGAGCAATCTCTGAGCAAGCATGGCAGGTAGGAGAATGGCAGGAGATGCTAGGTGGGAAGAGGTGAGTTCTCAAAACTAACAGTGGCAATTCCTTTATACTTTGGAGGGAAAGACATCTTCATGACAGAAGAGCAGAAGAAATACTACAATGCCATGAAAAAACTTGGCTCCAAAAAACCTGTGAAGCCCATCCCCAGGCCTTCGGTATGTTGGGTTAATCACCCTTAGTGCTGCAGGGAGGGAGCCCTTTAAGGTAGCAGCTGTCCTGAGACACAGGAGAAGGGTCAAGGGAAGAGCATTTGCCTGTGCGCAGAGCCAAATCCTAGCTCCTATTCTTCAAAGAGGACCTTGTTAAGATCTGGGGCTTCGGAAGAGTCCAGTCCACCAGGCAGCCTCCCTTGGGTCTGTTCCTCACCCCTGGTCCTCTAGCAGGGCAGAGCGGGGTTCCCTTTTTCTAGGACTGGCATAGGAGATTTTCTCCTACTGCTGCTCTCAGGGGGAACTGGACTCAGGAAAAAGTCAGTGTTCAACATTCCTAGAAGAGAAACTGTTCCAGGTAATGCATACACAATGTGACTCGGGTTTGGTTTTGATACCTCAGTTCAAATGATTTTTTTCCCCGTGAATTTGTTTTTGCCCTGATGCATTAGATGTGATTATACTTAGAAAGTAAATGGACCTTGAGTCCATACCTCTTGGCTATGTCGTTGCAGTGCCTGAGCAAGCTGGGCTCCACGCTGGGCATCCTCCTCCCTTAGTGCCTGGGTGTGTGAGACCTGTGCCCTGGCCACAACCTTGATAAATCCTGCACTCCTTAAACACCGTTCCTTCTTCTCTTTCTGTTTTGTCTTTGTTCTGTGTGTCTGTCATATGTTCCCACCACATCTCTGGTTCTCCTACATGACCCACGTGACCCTTGTGACAGAACAAATTTCAAGGGATGGTGTTTGACTTTGTTACCAAGCAAGTGTTTGACATAACCATCATGATCCTGATTTGTCTTAACATGGTGACCATGATGGTTGAAACTGATGATCAAAGTCAACTCAAAACAGATGTCCTCTACAAGGTTAACCTGGTCTTCATTGTTATCTTCACTGGGGAGTGTGTGCTCAAAATGTTTGCCCTGCGCTACTACTACTTTACAATTGGTTGGAACATCTTTGACTTTGTTGTGGTCATCCTCTCCATTGTAGGTAAGCCCTGCTGGCTTAACCAGCCCAGTTCCCATTCCTTCAGAGTCCTGTTGGCTATCAAAAGACAGAAACAGCCCGACTGATTCACTGTGACCAAGTCATCACCCACCAGCCCCTTAAGTGCCCCCTCTGAGCAGGGTCAAGCTGACAGTATGCCCAGAACAAGAGACATGTAAGACCATCCCATGACACTAAGGCAGGATGAGGGGTTGGGGACATATCCCGCTTCCCTTAGACATGTGGATCCTCTCATCTCCCACACTGCTGGCCTGTGCTCAGCAACATTTTTGGATATATTCCTTTCACCATCAGAGAAGCAAGGAGAGCTACATGCTGTCTGGGGTGACTCTATCCCCACCATATCCCCATTTCCTCACCTCTCTCTTCACTTCAATCTTTGGCACCAAAGGGTCTCAGAGAAAGGGAACAGTCCCATTTTCACTGCCTTTGTCAGCCTCAGAGCAACTCACACTCACCACTTGTTATTACTTTCACAGGTATTGTCCTCTCAGACATCATAGAGAAATATTTTGTATCACCCACCCTCTTCAGGGTCATCAGGCTGGCAAGGATTGGTCGTGTTCTCCGGCTGATTCGAGGGGCAAAAGGCATCCGAACTCTCTTGTTCGCTCTGATGATGTCCCTGCCTGCCCTGTTCAACATTGGCCTCTTGCTTTTCCTTGTGATGTTCATCTACTCCATCTTTGGGATGTCCAACTTTGCCTATGTAAAAAAGGAGGCAGGGATTGATGATATCTTCAACTTTGAAACTTTTGGAAACAGCATCATCTGCCTGTTCCAGATCACTACGTCAGCTGGATGGGATGGTCTCCTTAGTCCAATCCTGAACAGTGGCCCCCCTGACTGTGATCCAGACCTGGAAAACCCTGGCAGTCAGATAAAAGGGAACTGTGGCAATCCCTCCATTGGCATCTTCTTTTTCTGCAGCTACATCATCATTTCCTTTTTAATTGTTGTGAACATGTATATTGCCATCATCCTGGAGAACTTCAACGTGGCCACAGAGGAAAGCAGCGAGCCCCTCTGTGAAGATGATTTTGAAATGTTCTATGAAATTTGGGAGAAGTTTGACCCCGATGCCACCCAGTTCATTGCATACAGCACCTTGTCTGACTTTGTAGACACCTTACAGGAGCCACTCAAAATTCCCAAACCAAACAAGATCAAATTAATCACTATGGATCTGCCAATGGTTGCAGGTGACAAAATCCACTGTCTGGATATTCTCTTTGCCCTGACAAAGGAAGTGCTGGGGGACTCAGGAGAAATGGATGCCTTGAAGGACACCATGGAGGAGAAGTTTATGGCTGCAAACCCTTCAAAGGTTTCCTATGAGCCCATCACTACCACTCTGAAACGGAAACACGAGGAAGTGTGTGCCACAAAAATCCAAAGAGCCTTCCGGAGGTACCTCCTGCGACGCTCAATGAAGCAGGCTTCCTATATGTACCGGCACAGTAAGGATGAGGATGTCCTGAGAGAGGAAGCACCTGAGAAAGAAGGTCTGATTGCATCCAAAATGAACGAGATCTATGGGAACAGCGAGACAGATGCAGAGACAGCCCCGGCCTTTAGTCTCACACCCATCCCGAGCTCAGAGACTCAACATGCTTCTGGCAAAGCAAAGAAATGGGAGGAGGAACGTGTTGTGAAAGAGTCATTGGTATAACAGAGCAATTTCCATCTCTCGGCATCACAATGCCTGAACAGATTACTTTTGTATCTCTCCTTCAAGGGCTGTTCCATATCCAGATCAATAGATCTTAGATATTGAAATAATTTCAGATATTTCAAGCATACACCTTAATTTTTGAAGCAAGATCTCTTAATGATCATATCTTTTATAGTTCACTGCACTTGCAAAGAATTTAATATTTTTCTTATGAGATTTAAATATGAAATCTCTCTATTGCTGGAGAAAGAGAAATATTTTAGTTTTGAAATGATCTAGTCATGGCATCTGTATTTTTCAGAAATTAATGAAAGACTGTCCTTTTTATTTAAAGTAATTATATTATTTCATGATTAAGAAGATTTTTTGCATACTACTCTTCCAGAGTGTATCCAAGTAGCCAATGAAAGATGAACCAAATGAGATAATATTAAGAATAATTACAGAAATGACAAGGTTTTGTGAACAAAAATCTCTAATGTCTTAAAGAAGCACTTTTCTTCTGAATATTTTAATAAGCTTTATGGATTTTTGTTATACACAAAGAAAGTGCAATTATGTCTTAAAGATTTCTTTGCATAGCCAAAGCAAAACATCTGCAGATATGTACTCAGGGTTCGGTATCAGTTTTTAAAGGTTTCTGAATATGCAGTGAAATCATAAACCATTCAGGTGTCTACAGAACAAATGTAAGCTGCATTTTTTTAATATATTCATCATCTTTTCTGTTTTCCCGTATTATCTAGATTATATGGCAGGAAAGCAATGGACAAAAATACCGTTTGGAGAACATCGGATATTTTCCTGTAGCAAAAGTCTCCCACTGAAGTACTCAGTTACCATTAGCTAATGGGATGCATCCTCGGGGTTGGAGCAGGTCTTTAAATGGCATTTTGTAGTGAGCTCCTTCAACGGGTACCTTTGCATCCCCCCTGCTGCCAAGGATAAGGATCCTTGTCCAGAGCAATGAAGGCTCCCGAAGAGGGCGGTTGTACAGAAGTGTGCATCTTGCTCCAGGTGTTTTCTTGCTCCAATTGTCGTCCAAGGGCACGTCGCAGTGTAGGTGTTGATAGGTTTACTGGACTTCATGATCTTGAAGGCCTTTTCCAATCATAATGATTCTGTGATCCTTTAATTCTATGACTTCGGGTTTTCAGCACACATGCATACATGGGAGTGCAGCGGTGGCAAGAGGGCTCTGGGGATGTGGCTCTGCTTGGTGGCACCTGCTGGCGTGTCCGCAGAGCTGGGATCATGGCCAACGCTGCCAGACAGGAAATGCCTAAACAGGGAAGAGAGTGTCCAGGGAAGAGTTTTAGTCACCATTATACAGGTGGCCAAAAGGAAAGCAAATTGGGAAGACAGGGAGATGGCCCAGAACTCAGACAAAAATATCTTTTCTGGACCATCATCTTTCTTAAAAAGGAAAAAATACTTCAGATCAAAAAACAAATATGAATCAAAGAACCTTTTTTTTTCCCCATTAAAACCAGGGCGACTTCTTGAAGCCAGAGGGTCGGTCTGTCTTTTTTTTTTTTTTTTTTTTTTTTCTCTCCTGGGCAGACTTTGCCTCAGAGCTGCTATGCCATGCTGGCCAGGAGCAGTGCTGGGCTCGCTTACGTCTGGCTGATTCCGACCAACCAGGGTCATTCTGCTCATTACATAGCGCCGTGTCCTGCTTTCGTTTCGATGTGTGTAGGGTGACGCTCCCTGGAATAGGAGTCCGAGCTAGTTAGTACGTGACATGATGCTGTAAACTGCGTTTACATGGGAAGCATCCATGGCACAGCAGTTTCCAGCATGGACTGTGGTTAACCACCAGCTGCTTGTACATAACATGTTGTTAGTGATGGAAAAAAAAATGCTAAAGAGCAGAAATCGTTTGAGCTAAAGCCATTTTTTCTTTGTACATTTCTTAAAATAAATGACTGAAAATGATCTGTTATTACGTTACCAAACGTGTAGGTGTGTGTTAGAGGAAGAAATGTTTTTCTCTGCCCCTGAGAGAGTACCTGCCCCCTGTTCAAAGGGAAGGGGTCCCTTCCCTTTGTTCTTGGCCAGAGCAGGGGAGCCCCTGCCTAGAAATCTTCCATCCTCAGCAGGACCCACAGTTGATCTTCAAAGGCTGGAGGTCCATCTCCTGCAGGAGATACCCCTGGACTGAAACCTCCCTGCAGCATCTCTAGCCCAACCAGACCTGTATGACCCTTATGGGGCCTGCGGGCTCTTTGGGGTTTGCAGCAAGGAACTCCAGTCTCCCCACAGGCTGCAGGAGATGCTGGGGTGGATTCAGCCAAGGAGGACAGGACTGGGTCCCACGAGCCATTCAGGGGGCCGTCAGTGCTGAAAGGAGGAGGCTGCAGTGAATGAAGGACATTTCCATATCCAAGGGAGGCCAGAGTCACCTCCAGCACCCCCTGTATCCCCGAGGACCCCAGCAGGGCCTCACTGCTGTGCTTTCCCTCTCCCCGGAACAGCATGTCCTGAGGCTTCATGTAATTCAAGGTGAAGGCATCGCAGCTCCGGAGCGGCCGTGGGCTGGGGCAGGAGGTGGCACAACCTCCTGCAACTGCGGCAAGGACAGTGCTGAAACCCAAGCCACGATGCATAGGGATGGGCTGGCAAGGGACACAGCTGCCTGGTTGCTCCATCCCTGTCCTCGCATGCAGCGGGGGCTCTTGGCCCTGCGAGCAGTGAGTGACCAGGAACTGTGAGCTGGGGCTGGGCATCAACGTGGCCCCAGCAATAGCCCTAACTAAGGGAAGAGATGTGGGGTTGTGGGGAAACCCCCTCCCCACGCGTTTTCCCAACTGTTCCATGTTGTTGGAGAAGAGCGGGGCTTGCACAGGGATGAGAAAACAGCACGCTCTGTGCCCATTAGCAGGTGCTAAGGAGGCAGCAAGCAGAGCAGAATTTGTCCATTGTCCCTGCAAACCATCTCTAGCACATGCCCTGATCCTGGTTTTACCCCACAAGGCTTCCCAGGGACCCAAGGTGGCTGCACATAAATCCAGGCATCTGCTCCATTGGGAAGGGCCACCTCTCCCATCTCTGCTCTTTCTCCCTGAGCTCATGTTTGCTCCAGGAACCTCAATTTTGGGCCCTTCCTGCTTCACATCCCCTTTCAACAAGGTGAAATTTGCACCACAGCTGGTCCAAGTTGGGTGCTCAGAGCCTGCAAAGAAAATCTGCAGAAGGCTGAAGGTTTGGGGAGGCCCCCAGCAAAGAAATCTGGGCTCTGGGGACCATCGTGGCTGGCAAAAGTACCCAAAGGTGTTTTCTCACACGGCGATACAGCTCAGTGCTCCCCAGCAGTGGAGGGAGGCAGACTGTGGCACGGCATGAGGAGAAAACACATTTTTGTGTCGAGTGGCAGCAGACACCAGATGATAGCCTGGGTGCCACTTGGTACCTCCCCAGGCGGTGGTGGCCTTTGAAGGACTCCAGGAGGATGATCTCCGTGACAGCAAAATGGCCTGTGCAGAGGGACCAGGCACGCTGGCATGCAGGGAGGTAACACTTGCACCCTGACCATCTCGCATTTTGTCTGGTTTTCACTCAGCAAGACCCTTCCCTGCTCTCGCAGCCACCAGGACACGGTGAGTTGAAACATGGGACGTGAGATGGTTTTCAGGTATGAGCAGCAAGCTCTGTTGGCCAGCAGGACCATGACAAGCACAGCATCAAGGCCAAGTATCTTCGCACCCCGAGTACTGGAGCAGCAGTGGGCACAAGCTCAGCCCCGCCAGCATCCGCGCAGCATTCAAAACCCGGGGCCCTGGGAAAGTCCCCACGGAGCCCGATTTACATGAGCAGGAAAGGGGCCGTCTTGCAGAGCAGCAGCTGTGCCCTTTTTAGGCCAGGCTGGTGCCCTGGTGGCTGCTGCATTTTGCAGAATCAGGGCCTGGATGTTTCCCGGCTGCAGGCACTGAGATATGGCTGCTGTGTCCAAGAGGCCGTGGGTGCTGCAGGCAAACCTCTGGGTTATAGTCCTGGTCACAGGTAGGCATCAGACCTTGGCTTTGCACTGGGAGAGGGTCTAAGAGCTGCAAAAGCAAGGAAACGTGCCCCGAGGGGACCAGCTGTGGGGGTCTAAGTTTGCTTTAGTGCAGTGGGAGACTTCACTTGGGCCTGGCTTTAAGGGAGGTATTTTCAAACTTTGCAGGTCTCTGCTTTTTGCACCCAGTAAGGGTTGGGCTCAGCAAAGCACACGTGGGCTGAGAGGTGGAAAGTCTCATTTGTTGCTCTTGGAGGCCAGTGGGTCGCTGAGGCTGTGGCTGAACCACCACCCTCAGCCCAGGAGGACCTGAGGTCCTGGGCACAGGACTCGCTTGTTAGGGAGCTTTGGCGGTGCCCGACTGCAGCTTTGCTGGAGGCTTTGGGGGAGGCCTAGGAAAGCTCCATCCATCCGATGTTGGTCTCTGGTTTTGGGGATTGTAGTGGAGAGTTTGGCTTTGGGGCAGCCCAAGGTGAGAAATCAGCGTTGTTGTTCACTTAGAACCACCAGCAAAACACAAATCCTGCCATGCTGCCATCCCGCTAGCCCTGTGCCAGGATGAAGCGCATATCGCCATCTCAGAAAGAGATGAAACCAGGCTGGAGAGATGTGTAAGGAGGGCAGAGCTTGTCTACAGAGGCAGATGCTGGCGATGGATGGGGAGAGCAGCCCAGGGCATCGAGGGGACCCAGTCTTGGGCGCAACCCTTGGGCATCGAGGGGACGTGTGGCTGCGCGAGGCCGTCCCTGAGGGCTGCTCTCTGCGTAGGGAGATGCACATTGGGCTCTGGGGCTTGGGGATGGTCACGGAGCAGCAGCTTCTCCCGGATGCTCGCGCGGATGGGCTGAGCGGGTTGCTCGCCAGGCGGCCGGAGCTGCGCACCGAAGCGATGCCGTAAACAGAGCCGGTGCTTCCGGCCCAGCTGCAGCCGGAGGAAGCCCAAACCGCGGCACCGCGAGGCGCCCCCGCACTCACCCGGCTCCTGCGCCACAGCACCGTGTCCCGTGGTGCCTCACGGTCCCTGGGCTCAGAGCCCTTCTGGCCATCCAGCAGCCCAAAGCTCGGGGCAGCCCCGGCGGGGAAAGTGTTTCTGCATGATTCAGATTAGGAAAGGGAGAGTGTAAATAAAGAGGCCTGAAGAAGCCAGTGATGTCCAGGTGGGCACAGATGGGCTGAGATCTTGCACCCTTTTCCCATGGGAAATTACCATTAAGCTACTGCCTCGTCCCAAGGGGTCCAACTGCCACCCACATCATTTCAGTTTTATATCCATCCTGTTGTAAAGAAATCAAATATTTGCATGGAGAGCATGTGGTTGGCTCTCCAGCTGAGACCTTGGAGCATGCCCTTGCAATGGGGGATGAGGACTTCTGCTCTGGAGGATGCTAAAGTCTTTTCTTCTTTCCATGCAATGCTAAAGGGTGCAGGAACTAGCCATCCCTGTCCTCACTCAGAGGGGGAAATGTCCAAGTAACCAAACTACAGACAGTTTCATGCCTCAGCCTCCTCTCTGAGTCAGGAAATACTTGGTGTTGATATGATGGAGCATCAGAGTCTACGAGACATTCTCATTGGGACATCAACCAGAAAGCAGCCTTCTTTAGAAAAAAAAATCAGGACACAGGCTGGGAACAGAAGGGTTGGTACCAAAACCACACTGTGCTGGTAGGTCCCCTCCTTGAAGTAGTGGCTGTTGTTGGCATGCTCCCCAGGAAGGTTCAACACAGCAAGCAGTCAACCCTGCGCCGTGTGGCCTCGGTTCTGTCCATCGCCCTCAGAGACTTGCTACTCCTGGGTCAGTACCCAGCGTGGTACCTCAGGGACGGGGTTGGGCTTGTCCTAGCAGGAGCCTTTGAGCTGCAGCCTCCTGGGCTTTGGGGAACACAGGACTGAGGCTCCAGCCCCCAGCTGCATGGAGGATGAAGAAGGATGGAAGAGCTGTGAGGATGTCCTGACAATGCTGGGCACTTGGCTGGGGGTTTTGACATTGCCCCTAAGTTGTGCAAGGTTTGATGGAGAAGAACAGCCTGTGTTCAGTGAAAACGGCTCATGCTGCCCACCGTCCCACACAGGACATCCTGCGCGAGCTTGTCCTGCGTGAGCACGTGGCTGCTATCGCAGGACTCTATTTCTCTTGTAGGGGGGATCTCAGCAGCTGAGAACAGCACCGGGAACAGCACTGTGTGCAATACAAGTGAGTAACATCTCGGGCCCCTCAGGATCTTCCTTGTGCATGTCCCCAGGGTCCCATACCCATTGTCTGCTGCAGAGATAGAGCCATCCTCTTCCTCACAGTCCTTGCCCAGCATCTCACAAAGCTGGGATGCTGAGCGTGGGCCCAGCAGGGCCTCCAATCCCACCTCCCCTCAGACAGATTAGAGCACATAGCACGGATCAGGACTGGGCAGTTGGTTTCTGCACACACTGCTTATGCCATTCCCCTCTTCAGGGCACTAATCATGATCCTGCAACTCATGGTCAGCTCTGGGAGCAAAATGCAGCCAAAAGCACAAAATACAGCAGAAATACCAAATAAGATCCAATAACAAAAAATGTGCAAGCAGTGAGGAGAAAAGCCAGCTGAAGACATACGTCTTGCAAAGGTTTCACAGTGTGTCAGCTCCAGTAACTCCATGACAAGCGGTGCATTTGGACCTGAGCTGGGACTAACAAGATAAATTGAACTCCGTGGAGCTTTGCCTCTAATGCTTTTAAGTGCTCGGGCTCTGCGCCCTCAGTTGTGTCCTACAAGGTGACAGGGGAGCATTAGCAGAGGCTTTTGCACGAAGGAGTAATCCGCTTACGACTGCTGATTTAGAGAGCTGATTTTAACCAGCTCTCTAAATCAGCTTAACCAGAAACCAGCTTAACCAGTTTAACCAGAACAGATTGATTTTATCTTGCATGTTTTAATTATGGAAAGCAAAAATAATGCAAGAAAACCAAGTCTAGAAGCTAAATTAGCAACTGGAATTCAGCTGTGTTTTACAGAAAAGCTCTGGTTATGAAGAATGTATAAAGACCAATGGCAATTTGGAGTATGTGTGAGTTTTAAAGGCCATGGAACTGTGTCTGGAAACAAAGACGTGGCCTGTGAACTGTTCCTGAGTAAATAGAAATTTTTATGGCCTGGCACCCCACACTGAGTGCCCAGCCCAATGTTCACTAATATTATTTGCAAGTAAAGAGCAATTTCTTCTCTTACAAGGTTGAGCTGGTTGAGGGCTGGGGTGGGGAGCAGGCTCTGAGCACCCTTCTCCCCTAGCAGCGGTGACGTGCCCCTGGGTCCACCAGCACCCACGCTACGTGGCGGCCAAGAGGAACATGCCCGTCCACTTCATCTGCTACTGCAGCGAGCCTCAGCACACGCAGTGGTACAAAATGCAGGAGGATAGTGAGGAGCTCTATGAGCTGGACAGCAACACGTCCCGCTACAGCATAGAGCGGAAGGACCAGTTCATAAACTTCACCATCTTCAGGATCACCTACAAGGACAACGGCATCTACGTGTGCGACAGGAAAAACCTCACGAAGGCAAATCAGGCACACGCGTGTGGGACCGAGCTCCGAGTCATGAGTGAGTGAGAGCCTCGCACTCCCTGCTTGCCTCCGCACATTGTTCAGCCTTCACGACCCAGCAGATGTCCTTTTTCCACCTCTCACTTTTTCCCCTCCAAATGAGTCCCACTCACATCATGTCCTTGTGTCCCCGATGCCTGTGAGATTGCTTTGGAAACAAATTTGCCATTGCAGTTGCTTCTTTACACACTGCCAGCCAAGCAAGTAGCTAAATAACCCCCCGGATTTGTCATGGCCCATGCGTGCCCCATAAACATATCCCAGTGACTGCATTTCCCTGATCTGACATTCTGCTCATCCTGGACAATGATGAGTCCTGTCCAGGGCATCTCATCCCACAGCTAGGCCCTGGTGCCGGTCCCAGCAGATTTATGCAGTGTTCAGGTCTCTCCTGAGGGTGGGGACGTGCCAAGGTTCCCCACAGCTCTACCAATGCCTCTGCCCTGGCCTGAACCCACAGCCATGGTGAACATGTCCCCTTTCCATGGAAGTGTGGCACGAGGTGGGACTTGGGGCTTCTCCCTGTACTCCTAGGTCACAGCAACATCCAGCAGGTCCAGAACAGGAACACCCTGAAAGACGCTATCATCATCATCCAGACCATCCTGCTGGTCGTCTTCATCAGCGTCCCCTTGCTCTTCTTCCTAGATAAAGTGAGTGACAGTATTTCTAGCAGTGGGGATATCTGGCTGTGCCACTGCCTCTTTCCTAGTGATGTCACCCACAAGGCTGGCACCTGACAGCGAGGATATCACTAGGGATGGGAAGGGATTGTTTGGGGGGACATTGCATGGGGTCGCCTGTGCCTTGTGACATAACATGCAGCACTGGTCATGTGAGTGATGGTAACTCTCAGCCTGTAACTCTCCTCTCTGTAGGGTGAAGGCAAGGAAAGCCCCGAGGAGGACCACACCTACGAGGTAATACAGAATTAATCATAGACATAACTCATATCACCTTCAGCATTGAAATAGCCTATCATATCCTTGGGGATGTCTGCTAGGTACCACAAGCCTTTGCATGGGCTACAAGGGCACCTTCTTCCCAAGTGTCTGTTGTGCACGAACCTTAAGAATTTCTAAAAAACAACCAGAGTCTAACCACTTGCAGCGTCCTGTCTCCATTTCCCCCTTCAGATACTGCCCTGATACCCAGGGAGATCATGCAGAGATAGGTCCCTGCTCATGAGTATGGAAGAGGGGATGTGCCACAGCCAGTGCCACACTCCCCATCGTGTTTCTCAGCCTCATTCCTCTTGCCACAGGGCCTAGAAGTGGAACAGATGGCCACCTACGAGGACATCACTCCTTTCCGGGATGTGAAGGCCAAATGGACAGTCGGAGAGCATCCAGGCGAGGAGTGAGGGCCCCTGCACCCACCACCATGCAGGCACCCGTGGCACTGCTTCGCATTGCGCCTGCCCTCGAAGGAACAGGAGGACCCTGGTTGGTCACAGACACCTCAGCCCCAGACTGGGGTCATGGACTTCATCACCAGGACTCGACGTGCCATCTCCAGAGTCTTGCACAGAGCTTGAGCCCTGCTGCCCTTTGGTGTTTGCTTTGCCTCATCCATGTCTGGACTGTGCCCACTAAGGCTATTCTGCCCCAGGTGTTGCTAAAATTCCCCCACTGCTTAATGCCTTAAGCATATGTAGAAATTAGTAGTCAGCTGTGGCTGCCCAGTAGCAAACAGCCCCAAAACCTCAGCCAGCCTCACATCAACACACTGAGCTCCAGTGTATTCAAGGCAAGAAGGGCACCGGTGAGGGCAGTGGGTCTCTTCCAGCCCTCATGTCCCCAAGGAGGCCCCAAGGGCCAGGCATGATGTCTCCTTGTGTTGCGTGGACCCTCCTGAGCTGTAAGACCCCACTGCAGCCCCCCTTCACTCCTGGCAGAGCAGACAGGTGAGCAATGCCCCATGGGTTGGCACAGTAGGTGTCATGAGTAGATGACCTTGGGCCATCTTTAGTGTTCAAGTTAGCTATCAAGTCACAGATCTGTGCACCAGCAGGCCAAGCTGGTGGTTGTCTTAGATGAAGGATGCTCCAGAAGTCCTGGAGCATCCTTCATCCAAGAGTGACAGCTTTGGCCTGGAGATTCTTGTGTAGCTCTTGCTCCTCTCCAGACAAGAGCTGACCAGCGTTGACAAGGAGTTCACGTTTGGCATGAGTTATGTGTGACCTCAGAACCCATGGATAGGATATAAACCGTGGGACACAGATGTCCAACTGCTTTTAGAAGACCTAATAAAGGTAACAGGTAGATTCATGTCCTACTTTGTCCTACATGCAAGCTCCATCCTGCCATGCCCAGTCCTGGTGCACCCCATAACCCTGGTGCCAGTGTCAGTGGGATGTCCTGGGCCCAGCACCAGGAAAAAGGAGCAATAAGAGCAATTTTCTCCTGGGAAGGGAAACCACAAATGTTTCCACTGGGAAAGGACTGCTTTGCTCCTCAGTAGGGACATGGTGGTGCCAACCTGCCTTGGGGACACAGAAAATCAAAAATTTGACACATTTAGTGGGCATGGAGCTGCTGCTCGGACCCAAGGCTAACTGGGGAGGAGAGACCAGCTATAAGAACTTCATCACTTCACCATGATTGACTAGGGAAGAAAAAAAGTCACCTCCAGGGATAAATTAGCCATGACATTAAGCAGCTGGGAGTGAACAGCCTGGTGCATGCACATGTCCCTTGTTAGGGGAAGGATCCTGGCTTGAATGTGTAGTTTTAGTTCTGAAAAGTGAAGGGAAAATGGGAGCAAGCAGGGTTTTTCAGCAGGAAACAGGGTGGTTCTCGTTTACTGGTAGCCACTTTCATAGAAACGAGGACTCAATCTAAATAGCACAAACCCAGCATTTTAAGGACATTTTTTATTAGCAAAATCAAACTACCCTAAATTAGTTACATCTATATGTATATAAACATTGCTTAAACATGTTTTACTTATAAAATTGATTAACGAAAGAAAGAAATGTTCATAGTGGAAGAAGTGAACTGGCTGCTCCTGGTTCCCACATTTTTCAAGATTTCAGAGCTCATCCCTCCGTGCCTTGTTTTCATTTAGGAAATGGAAGAGGAAGGCAACTTTTCCGGCCTTCCCAATTCCCAACTGCTTTCTCAGCTTTGTATAAACAACCCACCAAATTGACTTAACTGAACAGGATGAAATAAGGAGAGTTCTCTGTTTGCACCTGCACAGGAAGCTGCTGATGTCAAAAGCAGTTTCAGCGACTGTAGTTCTGCTCTGCCACTCAGCCTTGGCCTCCTTGAAAATGCCAGAACCAAATAAATGTTTCTGTACTGATAGGGTTTTATTTTAAACTGTTAGATTAGTTTCTAGTGAGGCTAGAGTCAGGGTTTGCTGTAATTTTATACTGATGTAGGCTTGTATTTAAATTTCATTTAGTGTAAATAAACACATTTCAGTACATACTCTATATTGTTAGCTGATCCTGCTATCAGCAGAATGAGCAGGCAGACAGCTGTTTTCAAGCCCCACTGGGGTGCAGTCCTGGATTCACCATTTCCAAATGTGTTTGATGGAGCTGGTCCCTTCCCTCTCAGTGGAACCAGGAAGCTGCTTCGAGCAGTTCTAGCTCCGGTAAATCAAAGCACTGTTTCAAACTGAGAAACAGTATGGATCTCCGGTGTTGGTGAGCAGGCAGAGCTGTTCAACATCTGCCTACAAGCTGCATCAACTGCATCGTTGCCCACCAAATTGCTCAGCCTACGCTTTGAGCTGGCTCCAGGGTAGACGTTCACTGGAGCTCCAGCTCATACAGCAGCTATTAATTTCCACCACAGACAGCAAAAAGAAGGTGCCCCCCCGCCACAGAACCACCCCAGGCTGGGTCAGGAGGACCCAGAGAGTGTACGTGCCTGCAAGAAAGGCAGCCTCACTTCTTCGGATGCTCATGAGGATTCCTGAGGTAAGGTGGGTGCACAGGGGACCACCTTGAAAAGAATTCAGGTGTTTTTTATCTGTCAAAAGAGAAAATGAAATTAGAAATGACGGAACATAATGGTGTTTTATGAGATGCTACTCTGGGTCACGAATAATGGCACTTGAAAGCTAGAAAAAGGCCAAATCCATATCTGAGAGATACTTAGGCAACTGTAATTCTGTTAGTGGCATGGATTTGACCAGTGCAGGTCACGCATCACCTTCTCCACAGAAATTCTGCCTCTTTTAATGCCAAGGTGATGTAAGCAGGGAATAAACCAGATCCAGGGACACCGCATAGCCCGAAACCTCCTGGCATCTCCGCCCTTGACTACAACATAAAAAGTGTTAGTTTATCACCATGATTTACTAACAGAGCTGGAGAGACACCAGTGCAAGGACTTAGCTGCGCAGCACTGTGCGAATCTAGCTGCAGTGCCGGAGCATCGTTGCTAACCACGGAGCAGAGCTCGTGCGGGGCTGGGGTGCTCTGCTCATCTCTGACCAGTATTGACATAATATTTAAACACGATCTAGAATAGAAAAACACCCCCAGATGTTGCTGGCTATTGGGTGACTGGATACCTGATAGCAGCAGGACCCACTGTTCTTGCTTCTCTAGGTACTGACATTTATGCTGTGACACGAGCGGAGCTCCAGCAACAAACAGCAAGGGGCTTCTCGGAACAGACCGCACTCTCCCGGGCATGTTTATTAACCAACTCTCACACCCTCTGCTCCAGCCGCTCCGGAGATGAAGCTGCCTCATGGAAACTGCAGCCACTCCAGGCCAACTCAGGGCCACGGGCACCAAGTTTGCTGCCCGGGACAGCTGGACTGTCACCGAGAACGGCCATGGACAAAAAGAGTCAGAACAGGGTGGCTAGGAACAATTGGTGCCTCGGAAGCAGTGAAATTCTTTAGGTTTCACTGGTGTTGGCCACCCCAGGGCCCGCGTCATCCTGTTCAAACGTGCTGCGATCTCTGCTCTTCCTCCACCTCCTTTGCACTCTTGATTCCACATCAGCTCTTCGCTTAATGCAGATACCTCACGTTAGTATCTCGCACAAAGAGCAGCAGGTGCTTCACAGCAGGTCCTTTTCAGAGTTTTGCCCAGCTGAAGAGGTGAAGAACCTCCCGGAGCTCTTGGATCTGCAGTTGCAATGGGCAGGTTGGCGCCCAGGGAAGCACATGGGCAGGAGCATGCTTCGTCAAGACTCTGCTAGGTGAACCAGCTCACTCGAGTGATTTTGTTCTGTCCCTCTTTGGAAACAGTCCCTCTGTGTTTTACATTTCACATTCTCCCAACAGAGTTTTGCAAATGACTTTCTCAGTTCAGTGAGACTGTATCAGGAAAATTACATTTGTTCTGTGTTTTTAATTCCATATGTAAATAAATGAATACATTGACTGAAGCTGTGTGCTGCGGCAATGGCTGAACCATTACCTCAAAGGACAAAAGATGTCTTCAAGTTTTTTTTTCTTAAAAAAAACTTCAAAATTTCCTTTTTCTACCAAAATTGTTCACTAATTTTGTGAAGTTTTGGTATCATGAAAGAAGCTACATGGTAGACAAATAATTCACCTTACAAAATCCAGCCAGCTCTACAATATAATGGGAAAAAAATCCCACTTGCTTTCTGTCAGAAGTCTTCCAAACTGACCAATTTGTCATGTTAATTGTGGGTCAGAGCTTACCTGGAGCAGGCAGGAAACCAGGTGGGTTTTCTATCCACTGTGGGAAATTCCATTGCGTAAAAGAGCTGATCTGATTTGGGTTGGATCTTCCAACGGTGATAAGACCTTTATTTGCAACAAACAGCAGAATATGGAGAAATCATTCAGCACTAATTTTATCCCTAGGCAAACATCCTCCCCAACCTTTACATCTGCGTATAAATGACTACAATTAGGTAGCGCCATTGTGAACACATGTGCATTTATGCATGGGGAAGATATAGAGAGGTTGTTGTGATCATGAACACATAATATACATTTTAAACAGAACCCCTACTATATAAGCGGTGGCTCAACAGTTACCAGACCTAGATGCAAGGAAGAAACATTGATTTTCAAGTAACACCTGAGCAACTCACCAGTCAGAAATGGCTCCAGGTATTTTTCTTTATTTCAATTTTAAACGATTGCCTGCATGCCTAGGGTGGTGGGAGATATCGTACACATGAGATGGTGGTGTGGTGGGCCATATACATCCAGTGAGAGCCCTAAATTAAAGTGTGTAACTTATAAATCAATGAAATGGAATATAATTCCCTATAATTCCCAGTGAGTTTAATGAATTGATGTAGATAATAATTAGCCAAAACTCACTGAGACTCAAAAAAAGGCTTGTGAGCATGAAGAACAAGGGGAGCTGCAGTTATGATAGTTACTGCTAACAAAAATTCTGGCAGTGATATTAAAAGTCACATTCAAGGCTTAAGCCAGGGATCAGGATGGTGTCTAATGCAGCAGTCCTACATGTTTCAGGGTATTCCTCCACCCAAAGGCATTTGGCTGAGCTTATCTTTGTGGGTTCAGTAAGCACAGATGGACACTTGCATGGCTTAAAACCTTCAGGTTTGACCAAGACCATCAAGTCTTACAGGTGTGTCCCATCAGAGAACAAAAGTACTTTAGTGCCAGCCTGGAAAAGGAAATAGCTCTTGTCCCAGTGGAAGCAGGCAGCAGGTGATATAAAACAAGGGTAAAGTGAGTTATTTCCAATCCCTCACCTCCCTGGGATGGTACCTTGTACTCACTGTCCCCTGCTCGTTCACTGTGCCCTCCTCCTGAAGCCAAGGCCTAAAGAAAATCATGATGATCATGGTAGGGAAAAACAGCAGGAATGCGCTCTTAGTTTTCAAGAAACAACAACGACTTCAGCCAGGAAAATAGCGCTCGTAACTGGGAGTAGTACGAAACTTGAGGGCACATTAGGAGAGAAAGGAGGGATTTTTGCTTGTCTTACGGGAGCTACAGATCTAAGTTTACTTACAGAGATAAGGTGTCCATCGAGGTGAGCCCGCAAGGACAGAAGAAGACGAGCAGAAATTCACAAGTGCCACCCACTCCTCCAGACAGTCACTAAGGAACTACTAACCCCTCTCTCCTTCTCTTTGCTGTAGGGTCATGGTTTTCTCCTCTCTTCATCACTGTGATCACATTGGGATTGCAGTGGCCAAAGGAAGCTGCAACTTTCCCGGCCATGCCTCTTTCCAACCTGTTTGCCAATGCTGTGCTGAGGGCTCAGCACCTTCATCTCCTGGCTGCTGAGACATACAAAGAGTTTGTAAGTGTCGCGGTATCAGGGCATCGACTCTTCCTTCTGTGGGTGGTTTGGGGACTGTGCCGGGGCTGTGTCAACCCAGAGCCTCTGTAAGTTCCTAGGAACAAAGACATTTTTAAGCATTGGTGTCTTCTCTATCAGCTTAGAGTGAGGAAAGGGAGTCTTAGTAGGACAGAAGCTATGGCAGACCTCATGGAAAGGATTCCCTGAGGTGGTCAACTATGCCCTTCACCAATTATGAGTGTTTAGAACTATTCACTATTGCCAATAGCAGATATGAGCTGCCTGCTTTGGTGGGAGGCATCCAGCGGGGTCATCTGCTCCTGCTATTACTAATCCATATATTTTGTGCACTTGTATTAGCACTTTGGCTTAACAAATAAGAGGATGACCTTTAGCTCCAGTAACTATGGAGCCAACTTGGGAACTCCTGCTTCCTATCTGACAGGCTTGCATGGAGATACTTTTTATTTCATATTTCTTTCTTGCAAAGAGTAACCATTCAGAATAGCCTGATAAAAGTGATCAAGAGAGTGTATTTGGGATTTCCCCACAGGAACGCACCTATATTCCGGAGGACCAGAGACACGCCAACAAAAATTCCCAGTCAGCATTTTGTTACTCGGAAACCATTCCTGCTCCCACAGGGAAGGATGATGCCCAGCAGAAATCAGTAAGTGGTCTCCCCCAGGCAAGCTGATTTTAAAGACCCAACTGTGTTTCAATATGGACCAGAGGATTTCCACCTGTAAGGTTGAACATCTCCAGAACTTGCTCAGATACTGTTCTTCCTCTCTCACTTTACTGTGCACATTCTGCATGGAGAAAGATTCTTCTGGATTAGGCTATAAATCATATTCCCATACCAAGCAGGACATAAAAATACTGTCTGCACAGGACAGTTTTCTGGGTAGCACTTCTCAGCTCACAAAGAGATTTATATCTGCCAAAGCTGCGGAAGCAGTGACATTTCTGGGTCACCCTTGGGCTGTTTCAGGGGGTTGGGGACACACAGGTAATTCCACGACTCATTTACAAAGCTCTGACCACTGATTTTTTGGTGGTTTTTTTTTTTTCCGTTTCAGGACATGGAGCTTCTTCGGTTTTCACTGGTTCTTATCCAGTCCTGGTTGACTCCAGTGCAATACCTAAGCAAGGTGTTCACAAACAACCTGGTTTTTGGTACCTCCGACAGAGTCTATGAAAAACTAAAGGACCTAGAAGAAGGGATCCAAGCTCTGATGAGGGTAAGTTGCAGCATGTGTCATGATTACAGGATGACAGAAATCTCCTGGACCCACGGCATGGAGCTTTCAGAGTCTTCCCTAGGATTCAGAGACCATGGAAAGCTCCCCACCTCCACTCTGAAGACCAGACTCTTTGCCTTTGTTTTTCTTTATCATAATCAGACCACAGCACCACTGCACATATTTCTTCACTGGGCAACATAAGAAAATATATAACACGTCAATAACACTGCTCTAACCACTCAGCACAGACTAGGAAGGTGATCTTCAACATAACTTTAAGGACCAGATTTTGCTCTCCTTTTGATATGTTCTAGGGTGCTGGAAAGTGGTATAGAGAAACTAAACAAATAATTGTATCATGTCTACTTAAGCCACTAGTTTAGTTAATCAAAAAAGTGTTGTTTATACGGTGTCAAATACTGAGCAAAGTGGGGCAGGAGCAAGTCGTAGGTCTTCGATGTCCAGATGCACAAAGCTGGGTCTGGGTTAGAACTTTGGGCACTGGGAAGTGGGAGAAGAAACAGTTATTTGCCCAGTTTCCCATCTCCTTAGCTCAGGTTTGCTATGGGAAATCCTGAGCATTTCCAAGTTTTGGGAAACCCCAGAAGACACCGGCTGCAGCACGTGGGTCAGCTCACTCCGTGCTGAAGGTTTCACATGCATCAGACTGGTTGGGTAACCATCCCCACACCAGGGCCGTTCTTGTAAACATGTAGCTTACCAGAAAGTACTTGGATATATGAGGGCCCTAGAGAGAAAAAGAAGCCGAAAAAGACAAGAAAAAAAAAAAGTAGGGGAAAAAAAAAAAAAGTTCCTTTAGAGCATGGCAAAAAACAGTGCAAAAGGGCTGACTGAAGAAGGGTGGGAGGAACGGTGGACAGGCGAGAGATTCCCTGTCCGCCCCCTTCCATCCTGCTCCATCCACCTCCAACCGCATCCACGCGCCTCTGTCCCCCTCCATCCATCCCCTCCGTCCTTGCTAACGTCCGGCACCTCCTGGCAGGAGCTGGATGACCGGAGCCCTCGTGGGCCGCCACTCCTCAAATCCACCTACGACAAATTTGACATCCACCTGCGCAACGAGGACGCCCTGCTCAAGAACTACGGGCTGCTCTCCTGCTTTAAGAAGGACCTGCACAAGGTGGAGACCTACCTGAAGGTCATGAAGTGCCGCCGCTTCGGCGAGAGCAACTGCACCATCTGAGGGGGGAGTCCGAGGCAGGAGCCCGCCGTGTCCCGGCGTGGGCACCGGTTTGGCCTGAGGAGAATAAAGCCGCTACCCGCTGAGCTTGTGTCCGTCTCGCTGTGCCCCCTGCCCGCCGCCGCCGCCATGAAGTTCCCCCCTCCGCCGGGGAGGGCGGCGGGGGCCGAGCCGAGCCGAGGGGGCCGGGCTCCGGCCTTTTCCCTCCCCTTCCCCGGCATGGCGGAGGTGCTGGGGTTCTGCGTGCCGGCAGCGAGCGCCCAGACGCTGCTGGTCTGGGGGCTGGAGGCGGCGCCGGGGCTGGAGGTGAGGAGGGACCCCCGGGGCCGCGGCCTCCCCGCGGAGGGGGGGCCGTTTCTTCCCCTGCGACGCCATTTTCTCCCAGTGCGCCGACTAGACTTCATTGTTTTTATTTTTTTTATTATTATTTTATGGTTTCTTGGGCCCAGCGTGGCCCCGAGGGGTGGCAGGGGACACCCAGCCCTGCTTTAAACGCTGTCTGCGTTTGTCTGTCTTTTAACCCAGTGTCTGGGTCCAGTGAAATGCGCGAGGAGCAGGAATAAAGGCAGTCAGTCTGTGTCGAGAGCTGCTCCGAGGCCTAGCAGCGGGCGAGACAGGCTGGGATGAGGATAATCCTGGGGACAGAAGACCCAGTCTCATGTCTTTCCTCACCTTTGAGGCAGGATAATATCGGGAATGAGATACTGGTAGGGTGAGGGGTTTGCATGTACTTTTGTGGGGAGAAAAGATGTTACCTGCCTGATACTCACATTTGGTCCCCCTGATTATTCCAGGGATTGCTGCTGCTGTGCAGTAAGAAAAGCACCAAAATGCTGCTTGTTTTCTAAGTAATGAGGTCTTGGGAGCTGTCCTGTTCCCACAGCTGCTGCTCGCAGCCCAGAGCAGCTGCAGGGGATGCTCAAAAGCCCCACATTTCCCCTGCTTTTCCTCAGCACTCCCTGTTTTCAGCGTTCTCCAAGTTCGGGCCGCTGTATGCTTTGCACGCGCACAGGAATGCGGCCGTGGCGGGGCCTGGCTACTACGCCGTGCTCAAGTTTTATTCTTCCAGAGCTGCCCGCAGAGCCCAGCGCGCGTGCAACGGGCAGAGGCTCTTCCAGAAATCTCCCTTGAAGGTCAGTGAAGTGGCCCCAGGGTGAAACCTCCTCTCTCCCAGAGCCACCGGTGGTGTGTCCACAGTGGGAACCCTGGAAGCAAAGCCTGGATAACCAGGGTTCTTCTCTCCCCAACAGGTCTGTGTTTGCACCAAGCAGAGAGCGTTTCAGATGTCGGTGCTGGCTCTCAACAGCAACAAATGCCAAGACCTGGCCAACCACTACCTTGGCTTTAACGGCTGGTCCAGCTGCATCATCACAGTAAGGGGCCCTTTCTGTCCGTCAGTTGTTCCTCCCTTCCCTCGTCCCACGTTCTAAATTGGATCAGTTTCGTGGAATGAACAGAATTGTCCTCAAATTATTGTTGCTAAGACAGCCACAGGAGAAGCGTTTTGGACCACGAGTGAAGATGCTCTGAAAGCCCAGGGAGAGAAGGGCAAGGGCACTGGCTGCGTTTCTGTTCGTACAAGTGGGGCAGGTCTAATGTGGCTGCCTTTAAAGCAGTACCAGAATCTGACAACAGTCTTCATGTGCTGAAAGTGTTTGAGATGACTAAGGTGGGGTTGAGGGACATCAAGATGTTTCTGCATGAGAGTCGAAACAGTGAACATCCCTGCTGTGGCTCTGCAGTGTGTTATTGGCCAAGAATCACACACTGTGCAGAGAAGGTCTGCACTGTGCAGGCATGGACCTAGGTGGTCACTATATCCTCGTTCTATTTAATTGTTCTATTTAATCATAATTATTTTGTGGTCTTCCCGACAGCTGCAGAATGTTTCTGGCTTTGACGATGAGAATGAGGAGATGGGAAAGACCCTACGGAAGCGATCTCTTAAATACCTGTGTGTTGTGGAAGTGACAATTCCCAACCACGGGGTACGCAGCAGGGGAGTTGGCCTCGCCGAGGCTAACATAGAAAATGGTGAAGGTAGGTTTTTGCTGCAGAAGTTGCCAGACACTGGCCCTCCTTGGGAGGCCTTGGGAATCTGATGTAATATCTCTGTTTAGCTGGAGACAGGAATGTGCAAGGGCCTTGTGAGCTGCTGTGCTCTACAACAAGGCATCCTAAGCATGCCTGTTTCCTCTCTACTTCACGCCATTGCTTTCTCTTACCTGTAGGATTATTTATTTCTCATTACAGCTGCCTTTGATGTGAGCATGCTATGCAATTCCCAAGAGATCCTGAGCTTGTGGCACAGCTCAGATGCCTGCTGGGGTCATCTCCCCTGCCTGGTGTCTTGGGCAGTGTGTTGTGGTAAGGGCTGAGGATGTGCTGCTTTGCCTGGGTTGGCACACAGATCCCTTGTTAGGACACTACCAATTACTTACAAAGCATAAGCAGCTTTTTCATCAGATCCGTATCACTGTATTTGGTTCCCAGAGGAATTTCACTTATGTTTTGTAGTATGAGTGAGTTTGCTTTCATATGCAGAGTGTCATCCTAACATCAATAACCTGCAGCTCCTTTGGTTTAGATCCTCTTGAGTTTGTCACAGCCACAAGAAGAATTCAGAAACTTGCAGCTGGGAAAGCTTTATCCAGCGCTTTTCAGAAGATACTCCTCGTGGTTTTAGGTAAGGCTTGTTTTTGTGTTAAGCACTGTTTGGGCTGATGATTTTATAACTTTCATGAAAATGAATGTGAGTTCATTTTCTCAGAACCTTGCTTAGGATTCAGTGGAATTTGAGGGGTCTCAGTGGTGGTATGCAGTGATTTAACTGAATGGTCCTGCCACGAGCTGTGTGAGTGAAAGGAAAGAAACTGATCTTTCATTTCTGAAATATGCTTAATAGCATTGTAGATGCACACGCTGAATACGGAGGTGAACACATTCCAGGGGTAGCATTACCAGAACTGCAGCATGTTGCCTGTTCCTGTCTGATTCCTGGTCACAGTCCATGCCTCGCTTTGTACACGGTGTGGTGCCTTAGGGGCTACTATCAGTGTGGCTTGTAATACAGAAACTGGCTCTGTGTCTAGAAACAGCCATCTCTGCTCTCTGTGGGTTCTCGGCACTGTGCTCTCTGAGCTCTTAGATGATTCCTTCTTATGTAATATCTGAGTAATTCAGTCTGTTATGTATTTATCTCATCAGGACATACCCTCGTGTGGTCAGGTCAATGATGCTCTCTTTAATTTAACACAGCGGAGCCCTTCCCAGTAAACATCACCTCGTGCTGAGTCACTGGTACAGCAGGAACCTGCTCTGTTGAATCCAGCAGGATTTAAATACCTGTCAGATTCTTCCCATGGGTTCTTTGAGACGTCCTTTAGAAAGGTGCATCTCTGGACTCGGATGTTTTGCAGTGCTGCCTGCCTTCTGGCCCACCACATAACAGACCAGCAATTATCATGCTGCTGCTTCATCTATTCTGCTTCTTCACTTTCAGTTTCCTTCTCATTTAGTCACAGCCTTTTGATTTCCTGCAGAGAAGACAGGTATGTAGGCCTGAGAATAAAGGCAGCTCTGCAGATTCACAGCAGGCAGTTTAAGTTGTGCTATACAGTAACTACCACTTTTCTCCTCCATGCCTCATAAACATCACAAACCCTTCACTTCCTTGTTTACCGGGCGCTTTCAGAACTACAACAGTCCTTGGAGTGGTGCAGCCCAATCCTGCTTCTGTCGGAGCTTGCTTGACAGTAGAAGCAAGATCTGTTTCTGTTCCCTCTGTTTCTGTACCCAGCCATGACAGGAGTCATGAGCTCTATCCCCATCCATAGTGACACTGCAGCCAGGAAGCACTGCTTAAACCAATACGGGAAGATTAGTGTTTCACAGTACAATGGTCGTATTATGTAAGAGAACAAATCACCTAGAGCCCGTGGTCTGTTTTTGGAGAATAAAATGGCCCTATTCTATCTACAGTCATTCTGAACAGTGAGCAGATTTGTTCTGTTCAGTCACATCCTGAGAAGGGGGTTGGGTTATATTTGTTCTTTTTACACCCTGTTGTGTCTCTGGTTGTTTATTCTGTGTGTTTGATTCAGACACCGGGAAAGTGGCTGTGGAGTACAACTGCACCCAGGAGGAGCCCACGGACTCTCTAACAGAAGAGGAACTGAAGGGGCTTATTCAGGTAAACCCAGGGGGTATTTAGGTTTGTATGACAGCTGTGTGATACATCTAGAAAGGAGGAATATGGTGGTAGTTATTATTGTACACTCAGAAATTCTCTTTTTATGCCATGACCTAAACTTGAAGTCCAGAAAATAATCACATCTTGGAATTCTACAGCTAACACTAAATTCAACACTAAATTCAACACTTAAAGTTTCAGGATTCTTAATTTCTTGGATGTCTTTGTGCGGAGTTGTGTGTAAATTTTAAATAGCACAGGAAAATGAGCAGTTGGATCATGCAGGCTGATAGGTCCTACACATGACAGTGTCCAGACCTGCTTTCTCATAGAATGTGAGAGAGTAAAAATCCCAATAAAGTTAGAGTAAGCTAAAGCAAATGATTTTTAATAAGTTCTTAAAAAAATACAACTGTTCATCTAAAAAAGAATTTCACAAATTTATTCTGGAGTAGTGTGTGCAGTTCTGGGTTCCCCAGTACAAGAAGGACATTGAGCTTCTAGAGAGAGTCCAGCGCAGAGCCACGAAGATGAAGGGACTGGAGCATCTGCCCTGTGAGGAAAGACTGAGCGAGCTGGGCCTGTTTAGTCTGGAGAAGAGAAGGCTGAGAGGAGACTTGATGAATATGTTCAAGTACCTGAGGGGAGATTGTAGGGAGGGTGGGGCCAGGCTCTTCTCCATGGTGGCCGGTGACAGGACAAGGGATAAAGGGTGTGAGTTGAACCTCAGGCAGTTCCACCTCCATGTGAGGAAGAACTTCTTTGCTGTGAGGGTGTCTAAGCCCTGGCACAGGCTGCCCAGAGAGGCTGTGGAGGCTCCTTCTCTGGAGATCTTCAAATCTACCTGGATGCCACCCTGTGCCCCTGCTCTGGGTGTCCCCGCTGGAGCAGGGGCTGGACTGGATGATCTCTAGAGGTCCCTTCCAACCTCAACCATCCTGTGATTCTGTGATTCTTACCCCAGAGGGAATGCTTGTTAAAAGTCTGTGTGAAATCCCTGCAGTTAATCATGGGACCTGTTAGCAGGCAAAGAACAAAAATATGTAGGTGCAATAATAAAAGTTTTATCATCTTGCTCAGCGAGATGGAGTTCTGCCTTTGCGCACAGCAAAGTCCTGAATGGGGGATTTTCATCTTGCTTAGTTTGACAGCAGTTATTTACCAGGAAATGTTTGCTTTCAGAAGAGCACTGTATCAGTGACATCAGTCTCGTGTGATGTGTCAGCAGTGTGCGGTACAGTGTCCAACTCCTGCAATTTGCATTAAGAAAATGTCTAATGAACCTTGTGACACATTACCCCATTTCATGACATTGAGTCACCTGCTATCTGCGGACAGAGTTATTCTCCTTTCTTGCGGCAGAGTAACCCTAAAATATGAGGTGTTTTTGTGTGTGAAGTAATTAATATCCATCAGAAGTATCAGTGGGGAGGAAGAAATTTCTGCTGTTTTGTGCTCCATGCATTTTCTTCTGCCGCTTTTAACTACTATTATTTAAACACATGGAGAAGTGACCTAATATTAAATGGCCATTAGAGAAGCATGCAGCAAAGTGAGGCAGGAAACCTGCTGCTTGTCAAACCTCCGTTTACCAGGAGTCACCCCTCGATTCCCCTGCAGTCTCACTTTTCTGGGGATGGTGTGTGGGAGCGATTTGGTGTCTCTGCAAGGCACATACCAGCCCCATGTGAATAGCTAACAGGAATTCAGAACAACTTGAATGGCAGGAGAACTGCAGGGTGCCCTTTCAGTTCATTGCCTTGTGATTTCGGTCAGTCATTCTGAAATAGAAACGTTCCTGAGTTTGTAGATTCCCGTTCCCGATTTGTACAGACACTGTCTCTTGCACATGGTAACAAATACATTTTGTTTCAAGGTGCCAAGAGAGGAAGTTAGAAGATGTGGTACAGAAACTAATTCAATCTTAATTTCTCTTCTCAGGTCAATGAATTGCCCTTGGACCAGATTGACTTTGAAGAAGAAGAAGTTTTGTCTGATCTCAGCTTTGATGATAACCTCCCTCAACAGAAGACACTGTCTAATTAGTACGGCCCAGTCTTCAGCTGTTTTGGAAAGTGCTGCAGTATCTGATTGAGATTGAAAGTCTAAAGCTGTGAAATGACATGAGCCTCTTATCCAACACTTTCTCCAAATACGTAACAGTGAAAGAAGTGGGCAATAAATCTAGTGTTACTAAAATTAAGCCCCAAAATGTATACTGTTTTTGCAGAAGAAAGTGTTTTCCTGTCAATTTATCCAGGTCAACTATATATGGAAGTGAGCTTGGCTGCATGATTATTATTTCGACAGCATACCAGATGTGTATAGTGCTTAAAAATAAAACAAACGGGCCCTTCCTGGTATTGCTACCGTACAGGTTGGATCTGATCCGCAAGAGAGCGACAGAGACGGGTAGAAAGAGCTTCTGCCAGCAGGAGTAGCTGTAGGACTTGGCTGTGTGCGCCAAGACACGGAAAAAAAACGGGTTGCTCTAGGTGAAATTTCTCTTAAAGAGATAAGCCTAAGCCCTGTGTTGAGCTGTCGAACCAAGGAGCTGGGACATTTCCACGATGTAAAGCAAAGGTTGTTTTTTCAAGCCATGAACATAGGTTTTTCTTTAAATCAAGTGGAATCGTATTTTGTAGCTGTCTGTAGTAATGAACTTCGGAGGCAGGATCTTCCCTGGGGTGTTAGGTCAAGGTCTGCAAACCAGCTGCGTGCTGGGGGAGACGGTCGTGGTTTTGGTAATAAACCTCTGCCCGGATCTTCTTACTTCTGCGATTAGAAGTAGGTGGCTGAAACATGGGAGACCCCAGGGCAGACGCCCACCGCTCGATGAGATTTTTAGCCAGGAAGGCGCAAAGGTGAAAAGGGATCAGCAGCTGGTGACCGAGGTCAGAGGAGCAGTTACAAGGGGAGTGATGTGCGGTGCCTCCTGGGTGGAAATAACCAAGTGCTAGAGCAGATGTGCGGTGGCTGCAGAAGATCCTGCACCTGATCCTCCACCCCGTGCTCCGAGCACTCGTCCTGCTTGGAAAACAAGACACTGCAGCATGGCTGGGAGCTACCAAGCTGCCCCCTTGGCTGGAAAGACCAGGGGGCTGGTGTGAAATTGGAGCCTGGCGCCTCCCTGCCGTCTCTCCATGCTGAGGAGCCCTGGGCCACGCTGAGGCCCAGCTGGCGGGAATAGGCCGCCTCCATCCGGCCATCCATTTGCAGAGCAGCTGTGCTTGTCCGGAGCTGTGGGGTTGGGATCCCATCCTCCATGCCGACTACACATCAGATTCAGGGTTTGTAAAGGGGAAGAAGAGTCGTGATCTGCTGGACAGGGCAGGGGAAGCTGGCGGGGCCTACCTGAGGCCTCCAGGCCTGTGGCGCCTGTTGCCTGGCAACGCTGCCCGCCCTGTGGGCGCCATGGGCCTGGCCCGGCCCTGCCGCCCCCTCGTCCTCCTGGCGCTGGCAATGGCGGTGACAACAGCCCCTTTCTTGGATGCTGGCAGGGGCGGTGACAACAGCCCCTGGCCTGACAAGGCCTGCCCTGTGCCCTGCCGCTGCCAGGGGCGGCTGCTCAACTGCAGCCAAACCGCCCTGGCCAGCGTCCCCCAGACCGCCCGCGGCCCAGCCGTCTCCGTGCTGTGAGTACTGCCTGCCGCCATGGTGGGGTTGTCCCCTGCCCTGGGACTGGCCTCCCTCGCGTCTCTGCATGAAATGGCTGCCAGGAGCCGCAGGCCGCGGCAGCAGCATCCGCGTCTGCCCTGGGGCTCGTGGCCTGAACCCTCCTCGTCCTCAACTCCTAGCCAGCGCTGCCTGGCTAAACCAATTTGCTCTATTTTCACCAAAATTGCAGGGAAACAGTTTTTTTTTCTGAGTGTGCTCTTCAAGGTCGACCCCTCCAGGATGCCTCTTTTTCCTGAGGAAACAGTGGGATTTGTGGGATTAGGAAGGGGACCTTGCAAACGCTTGGTTAAAATCCATGGGTATTTTGCTATGGGGAATGAGCAGCTCAGGCACCAAGAAATATTGCACATGGGGAGCTCATTTTGCAAGCAGTCTTTTCTGCAGCGCTTTTACACAATAGTTACCATATGCCAATCTTTTTTTTGCAGAGATTTCACTGGCAACACTATTTCTTCCATTGACACACGGATGTGGAAGGAATACCCGTGGGCTGAGTACCTGTGAGTATTCCCTAGCATTTCGAACGTGGGAGTTTGGGTATTTTCCATCCCTTTGATCTGGCTCTTCAGCCAATGGCACCAGCATCCACAGAAACGATTTTCATATGAATTAGAATCCGAGATGCTCAGCAAGGAGGGATGTGAGTTCCCTGTGCTTCCCTGGACAACAAGAGATGCCGTGAGCTGTGGCCCTTGTGGGAAAGGTGGTTCCAATCCTACAGGATCCTTCTTTAATCACTGATGGGACTATGCTGACCTAAGCACAGGGACAAGTGTCTAGTCAAGAGATCGTATTGGTCCTTGCAGTGATTCGGGGAAACTAGGAGGTGTTTTAGTAAAGCTATTGCAGAATGTATCCCTCTGACAACCCCGTTCCCAGTGCGGAGCAGTAGGTGCCTGTCTGGTCTCCTTGCAGAGTTCTCCAGGACAACGCTCTGAAGTCGGTGGGGAGGCGCTCGCTGGAGGGTTTGCTCCTGCTGAAGCACCTGTACGTACCGCTCACGTCCTCTGCCTGGGGAGCCGGGGCAGGCTCAGAGCAGCCTGTTGCCACGTGCCCTGCGCTGGGAGGAGTGTGGTGCCAGCCCTGCCTTTGGGCCCCTGCTGCTCGACCCATCCTCACAGAAATTTGCCTTATTCTTCCCCTATTCCAGGCTATGTGACCCTGCAAAACAGGGGTCTTAGTGCTGAGCATTGCTGTTGCAATAGTGCACGGAGGGAGGATCCTTATGGTGAAAATGTGGTACATGCAGGGTGACTTGCAATCCACCCCACATTGGTGACCATTTTTGGGATAGTCTCTCTGTTTGTTTATTATCTTCCTGAAATTCTGCTGGCAGCCAAAGAGAAACAGAGGAGCCTATAGTGTCTCTTCCAAAGTAAAAATCTCAGACGGATTGAAACTGGAAGGTCCTTTCTCCAGCTTCCTTCAGAGCAGGGCTAACTTCAAAGCCAAGTTGCTCAGGGCTATATCCGATTGAATCCCTCCCTTCTTGGAGGAAAAACAAATGTGCATCTGTGCCTACACAATGTCACATGAGACTGCAACAAGTCCTCTGCCTCTAATACTGTTTGCAAGGAAGCAGAGGAGAATTCAGGCTGTGTTTTCTCTTCAAAGCTCAGTTTTTCACGTCTTGAGTTTTCCTGTGCGGTAAAAGACAACAGCACAAAGGAGGTGTGAAAAAAAGAATAGCAAGATGTTGTCCTGTTCTCTGTCATCTGTTCATCTGCTATCAGACTGTCTTTTCTCATCCCCTGGCTACTGAGAAAAGCATAAGAGACAAAAATAAATCCTCCTGTGAAAGCTCAGGTTGTTAGTTCCCAGAACCCAGGTTACCTGAGTCTTGCTAGATGCATGAGTGCATTTTTCTAGCAGCAGAAGGAAACAATATAACTTGTGTGGAAAAAAAAAAGACAGCAAGGGAAGCCCTGGTTGGAGCTGGCCCACAAAAATATGTACAATGTAATTTATTGGGTGTAGCCCATATGTGTTTACATTTTTCCCAGAAAAGGGGAATTTGTGTTTTGTAGGACTCACATTGGCTTGGAGGGAGCCAAGTCCGGGGCTGTCTTGGCCTGTTGAGCAGATACAAGTGGCCTAGGTGTTGGGAAACATAGATCCAGGAACTAAAAAGCAGAAAGGCTGATCCGCAGGATGCGGTTTATAGGCTAAATGAGTTGAGTTTGGAGCAAACAGGCTTACAAACACGCTAATCTGCAGGTCTGAAAGAACCATGTCCACAGCTCCTCCATGTGCTCATGCACAGACCTTTCTCCCACTGCCCCTTTGCCCACTGCCAGACTCTGCCGGGAGCTGCCTCCACGGGAGCTCCAGATCCTGCGGCCAGAGCTGCAGCGGCTTCCGGAACACTCTCCCTCCTGTAGGGAAGGCAGCTCCTACCAAAGAAACGTGCATTTGTCATGTCTAATTTTAGCCACCTAATGACTGCCTAGGATTAAGCTAATTGTTCAGACTCTGTTTATTCTCCATGGAAAGGAACAGGCACTTCCCATTCACCCAAGCCATCTTAGGAACCTCTCCGAGGAGGGGATGAATCACACTCCAAAAATACTTCTGTCTCGCTGTCGACTGCAGAACAAGCCGAGGTAGCAATTTGGGCTCAGACCTTTTGATTTCCAAAGCGAGACAGGTGAATCCGCCTTGACTGAGTCTTTACACACATCTTGCAGCACAGCTGTGATGGAAAGTGGAGTTTAGGTTATCCCTGCAGGTCTTTATTGCAGCACTTCCAAACAGTGTCCCTTTACACTAGGTTATTCCCAAAATATTGTGTAGGAGGGGAGAGATAAAAAGAAAAATAATCATTTTTTAGCACACACGAAGTTACCAACCTGTTCCTGAGCACTGCAGCTACAGAGCTGTTGTTGAGGCTTTTCTGGCTGACTTAGCAAGCAAAGCACAGATGATCCCAAGGGCAAGGATTGCTGTGGCACATCCTGAGGGTGCCGCGTTGTTGTGGTCCGTGCAGATGCTTCTTCAGCTCTGCACTGTGCCTCTCGTGAGGAATCTTTCTGTTTCCATAGAGGCAAATCAAACCCTGAAATAATTCTGATGGGATCAGAGCTAAGAAAACATCACGGAGATGAAAGCCACCTCCAGCCATGAGGGTTATCACAGGTTATTCACCGGTGGAATCTAATATCGAATATAAACACTGCATGAAATCAGAGCCATGTAACACATGTACTGCCAGGCTCGAAGTAAGGGAAAGTAAACATGACAGTGCAAATGCAATTAACATTTCACGTTCTAATTTTAACAGAGATTTATCCTGCAATAAAATCCTGTCGATTGAGGAGCACGCTTTTGAGCCACTTCCTTTTTTGCAGCTTATGTGAGTTACAAAAACATCTTTCTAATGTATTTACAGAGGTCTGTTTACATTTACAACCCCTTTTGCGCTAGAAAATGTTCCCATTATTTTTAGAACAGTGACTGCATTTCTACAGCTAAATGACTAACCAAGACAGAGCTGAAGAGATCAGTGCACATGGCTGGGTGACCCACAACAGGATGAGAAATAGTGTGGTTGTCCAAATGCAGCCGTCATGGAAACCATTTCTTGAAAGTTTACTATATCCTGAAACAGAAATAGATTAAGCACATGTGCACTTCATTTCCTCCCTTTGACAGGTTAAGCAAATGAGAAAGTGGGAGTTTCCTCCCAATTCTACCTTGGATTTGCATATTTCCTCCAAATCAGTATTGCTCAGCACCAGCTTCCTCCTAGACAGAGTGGATTCATTGCTGCAATTTTCTTTTTCCCAGAAACCTTCGTGGGAATCTCATCACGCACATCCAGAATGGCACGTTCCAGGCCTGGCACGGGATGCAGTTTTTACAGAAGCTGTAAGTTTGACAAGGTCTGAAGATGGATCAGAGCGCCAGTGACCACGGTGACCATGGGAGCAGACTGGATTTGGTCATAGGCTGGTGTTGGTTGCAGGGGGCCCCGCAGGCTGCCAGGTGGCAAGGCCAGCGTGAGGCCAGCACCAGGATGCTGTGCCACAGCCCAGCCATCACAGTCCCCTTAAACTTTTCCAAAGGAGGTGCAAACCCCTCTGTAAAGAACTGGATCCTACCTTAGATGTCATCTAGGGACTGCCAGGAGCCTGCCGGGGTGTGAGACAGGGCTAGGATGTGCCAGGGAGGATGAGGAAGGGCAGGAGGAAGCCAGAGGCTGAAGGTGGTAAACTGCTTTGATACGCTTTAGGGGAAAAAATGTGATTTTACCCAGATAGAGGCTTTTGTGGAAGATACTTGTTTTCCTCAGAAGTTTCACCTTTTCAACAGAAGCCCCCCACCCAAACAGAGTAAATCTATTTGGCAAAAAACCCTCAAAAATTTTCAGCATAATTTGTGGCAAAACTATGCCAAAAATTCACTTTGTGTACTTGCATTTAAAAGGCAAAACAACTTCAAAATATACAAAAGGTAAACCTTGTTCTTTTGGACATGAGCTTCTAAGAAAGCACGTCCTAGTCTGTATATATTTTGACCAAGAAGCTTCCAAGGAAAGGATGACTATTTCAGTCTGGATCTGAAGCAAGAGAGAAGCCAGGGCATTTTGCCCACCAAGGGTTCATAGACATGGAGAGAAGTCCACAGGCTCCCTGCTTCCCCAGGGCTGCATCTCTTGTGCACCAGACAAGATGGGAGAAGAAGGGACGGACCACAGTTCTCACAGAGCTTGGCCACAGCTTTGCCTGTCTGGGTGCAGTAATGGTAAAATTTATGGACACTGGAAAAAGTTTAAAAAAAAAAAAAAAGGAAAGGAAAGTTCAGAGTCCAAAATAACACCAAAAAACTGGTCAAAGGAACCAAAGGGAAGGTGTGAGCTGAAGAGGAGAGAAAGCAATGTTGTATTTTCCGAAAGACCCACTTCTGGGCTTTTGCTCTTTTAGCTGGAGATAATCGGGACCTGATGTATTTGGTCAATCAGCCCATCAGCATCTGTTCCTGCCTCTGGCCTTCATCCCAGAGCCTTCTTCACATGCATAGCACTGAGACAAAGTTTTATCTCCAGGCTTAAATTTCCTATGTTTGTTCTCCACTTGAAAGGAAATTCTTCAGGGAGGTTTGAGTAAAAATTGTTCAGCCAAATTCACATCTGCCATCCATAAAAGTAGGCTGGATCCTTATCAATGGTGCAGCCTCTTTACACCACTCACATAGTACAGAGGAGCCTTGAAAGGGGATTTTAGTGTAATTCCACATCAGATCCAACTCTCTTTGGGCCTCTCTGATATTCAAAGGCTGCAAATTTGAAGTCTGGCAAAGAGAAAACTCCTTGATCACCGAAGTGCTTTACAGTGATCTGGTGGAAACCTGCATTGATTTAGCTGTGTTTATAGGGATCAGGAAGCACTGGGGCTTTTACTCTTTAGTTAAGTGTATTAACCACCTCCTCTTGCCTCAGGGCCTGCTGCGCAGGGCCAGCCCTTCACGGCTTTCCAGGCATCTGATCTATGTGTATCAGGCGAGATACATCTGTGACCCTACCCGCGCCACTCACGTCCTCGCCAGAACAGCATTCACAGCCCCCTGGTGCCCTTTGTCCTGTGGGCTCCCCGTTCCCTGCTTTGCGGCAGTACCCAGTGCCCTGAGCTCCCCTAGACCTTCAAGAGAAGCTTTGGCTCCAGGGCCCAGGAAGGACGAGCAGGGGATGCTGCAAACCAAGGGGAAGACGTGACCCCTCCTGGCAGTGTGGGGACAGGAAGCATCCTTTCCTCCTGGGCCACCGTTTTCCTTCACCATCCCTGTGCCCCTGCATGGGCACGATGCTCAGGCCTGGCCGGACTCTGTGTTGTTTCTTCTCCTAGAATGCAGCAGTCGTGACCCACGTGTCAGCCAAAAGTGAGTCTGAGGCTTTTACAGCTGCGGGCTGCCACCAGAGTCTCCCTCAGCACCAGAAACAGTGGTTTGAGTCTCAGAAGCTTTTCACTTCTCCTTGTCCTCACAAACCTCAGCATCACTTTCATTCTCAAGCAAAAACACATGGGGAGAAGGTTACAAAAATAGAAAGCCAAAGGCAGGGCCCTTCCTTTCACCCAGTCATAGTGACTTTTTGCTTTTTTTTACAGGGTCCTAAGCCATAACCCCTTGTCTGTTATTGACGACACGTCGTTCTTTGACCTGCCTTCGGTCAAATACCTGTAAGTATTGACCTGTCCTTACCAGTTTAATGGGGTCCTGACCCCAATGCCTGACACCCAGGATGGTTTGCAGCATCCCAGAGCTCTTGGGGGTGCTCCGCAGGGACGGAGACATCAGTGCTTTTGGCAGAGGGCCTTTCTGCTTGCAGCTCTGCTGTCGCCCAGACCCCCTTTTGTCTCTGCGCCGTGCATTTCCTCTTTGCACGGTCTCATCTGCACAGGTTGCTGAGTGCCGGCAGGGGACAGGGCTCTTATTCTCCCTGCGTGGTTGCACCATGAGCACTCGCAGCTCAGGGGCTGCCGGGCGGAGCGGGATTTTTATCACTTGGCACTGCAGATGAAATCCAAAACCCTACCCTGATCATACAGTCCATCTGTAGACCCAGAATACGCTGAAATCTCTCTTGATACTGTGACGTTGGAAGGTTAGTCCTGTCATGTTTCCATCTCCATCCCTGGACAGTGAGATCACATCACGGGGACCAAATAGAGGAACTAGGGAGTCACCTGTGGTCCCACAGGGAGTCTGTAGCAGGGCAGGGAACTGAGCAGAGGCCTCAGCGGGATCCGGTCTGCAGCTGTCCATCCACCACATGCCGCTGTGCTAGAAATAACCTATTTTCAGGACTATTTTCATTGCTGTAATCATTTACAGAATACTTTAAACTGTGAGGTCTTCTCGCTGGCCTTTTAAATATATATTCCACTCATAGGTCCATCTGCATCTCTTCCTTCCTGTCAGACATTTCCACTCCCAGCTCCTTCCTAGTAGACCTTCTGCTCCTGTCTGAGGAACATGTATTTTTATTTATGGGGTGGAAAAAACAAGCCCTGCTTTGTTCTTCAGAGGATTGTTTATTTTCCACATGGAGGTGCTCACCTGTTCTTCCTGGTTTACTCCAGTTTGCTGACTGAAAGACTCTACTTTGTATCTGTGTGTATCATCAACCAGGCAAAATACCCTTCTGGGCTGGACAGGAAGTGTCTCGCTTTGACCATGTGTGAGGGCTGGGGCTGCGCTCACATCAGAGCCAGAAAAGGATTTTGAGCTGGGGATTCTCTTCTGTCCACATCAGCCTCCCATGGGATTAGCAGGATCCCTTTTTCCCTTAGACCCCACAGTTAGGAACAGACATAAGGTGAGAGGGTTTGGAATTACTGGTGTGACTGCTTAGGCTGGAGTGGATCCCTCTGTGAATGACACCACCATGACCAGGGATCTGGGCTTGTTCTCCCAGCAGAGTTCCAGTAATGTGGCCTGAAAAATTAACTTGATTTTGCAAATCCTTTCAGAGACCTGGGTGCCACACAAGTGACTCTGCAGACCTTTCACACCCTTCTCCTGACAACAGTCCACTTGGAAGTGCTGTGAGTATGCGGGGCTTGGTCCCAGCTGCCTACAAGTCACAACTGCTGAAACAAGGGGTCTGCATGGGAAACAAATCAGCTTGCTGCCACATCAGAATAACCCCAGTAAGCCCAAGTTTCGCCCACCTGGAGCTGCTCATTTTTCCCTCCTATCCACTAGCATATTACAAAAGTCTGTTCAAGGCCCCTGAGCAACAGCAGCGAACAGAGGGGTCTCAGGTCCATTACTGGGCTCTTAGGTATAATTACAGCTCAGACAAATACAAATCATAAGAATAAAAAGCTATTTAGTTTTGATACCACTGAACTCACCTGCTAAGAAACAGAATTTCCCCATTTATGTGATGTGTTCCAGGTTTTCATAGGGAAGTCTTAAATCAAGTGGGGGTGTGCTTTTCTGTTTGAAATTGCCTTTGGGGATTGGTTCTATTTTTGAAAGTAAAATCAACATTTTGATGCCACTGGAGAAAGCTAATTTCTACTTGAAAATTCTCTTAGAAATCTGGAGCATATTTTTGTCCATCAGAATTTTCACTGGGGGGGAAATAAATTTTCCAGAGCTGTAGAAGATATCCAGGCACAACTGGAATGCATTATCTCTGTGTGTTACCTGAGTTGGACCCACAGACGTGGATTGAGATGCTGGGGTTTTGTCCAGTAACCTCTTGTCTTTAGCAAACTCCCCAGCAATCTGGCCTGCTGCCTCTGTGCCACGAAAGACACGATAGAGACCCTGTGCAGGACCATCAAGTTGCGCTGTGAGAATTTATGCTCCGCCAACACTCCCCAGTGCGGTAGGTTTGCTCTCTGTGGAAGGCGCTGTCAATGCAGCTTTCTGAACTTTGCTCTAGCTGTAAGAGAGGAGGGGTCTTTTCGGGGTTACCAGACAAAGTTGGCAGCCCCAATGGTGTCAGTCCAGGCTAGTGGCTCCCGTCCGGTCCCAGTGAGGCCAAATGCGGGCAGACTCAGCACTGCTCATTAAATAGATGCAAAAACTCCATCTGGATGAGACCTGTAAATCTGCCCCAAGACCAGTGCAGGCAGCTCAGCTGAGACCTGGGAGGCCTCTGAGCCACAGGCTTCAACCACATGACTTGGAAAAAACAAAGGTTGAAAAGTAACTAGTGATTACACCTATCTTTGGTGTCAAACAGTATCTTGAGAAGAAATAGCGAGCTGAGCTAAACAAACACAAGAGCTTCCAGTGCACGCAGCACATCCAGCCAAGCAAATCATGTGTGCCCAGTACCATTCCCAGGCGCTGGAAGGCAATATCTGCTCATAAACCCTTCAAATTTTCCTTGATATCTTTCTGCCCCATTCCAGTGGCACCATACCCTGGCCAGTCACAATTCAGCAGTGAGAACAATCCCACACACAGCATGGACATGGCAAGAGGATCCTGTAATGCTCCTATGATCCGTTAGTCTAGTGAGTCTGACTTCATTTCAAGTCCAGCAAAAACGTGTTCCTAAAGCCACTTGCAGCCAGATCATCAAAGATATTTTGGTGTCTGATTTCCTATCATTTTAAGAGTAGATAAAGCCTGAATACCTCTATAATCTGTAAATATTCTTGAATGTGTCACACTGCCTCTGACACTAGCCTATCTGCACAGCAGGATTAGAGATAAGGCTGTGTTTGCAGCCGTGCTGTAGGACTCCTGAATACTGCTTATTCCAACTGCAGCCCCAGCATATTCCCTTCACATAACAGGGCAAGAGCTCTCCCGGGCTATTTGCATCGCTGTACGTCAAATGTCTGCTTTTTTCCACTTCCCCTAGACCTGGGTGAGGGCACCTCCATCCCTGAGCAGAGAATCAGCACTTCTATATCAGCTGCTCCCTCCACCACTGCTCTTGAGAGCTGGGCAACAACACAGAGGGTTTTGAATGTGAAGTATCCCAGGTTTAATTAACTGCAGGGAGAAGAGTTAGCTGGGACAGCTGAGCAGGGACAAACATTTTGTCCTCAGGTGTTATGCTTTCCAGGCCCTCTCCCAGTTTTAAACTTTCTGGCATTATTTTAGCAGCTCAACACTGACTCATGTTAAGCTGTGGAAAATTCTCCCACAGAAAACCCCTGCCCCAAGGACGTTTCACACTGATTTGAACAGAGCCCTGGGAGAGACCAGAAAAAAATTGCATCTCTTCTGCCCCAGTGAGATAATCTCACTCATGTGAGAAGACTTTTCTCCTCTGTAACGCAGCCACCATTTGGTTTCACACACTCCCTTGTCTAGAAGACGAGCGCTTGCTGTTTGGGGTAACCCTCTGACCCTGCACTTTGGCAGATGGTTTCTTGTGATGTGGGAGTCACTGATCTGCTCTTTTGGTGTTTCACAGCTCACACAGATTCTCTAGAAGAGATTCGAGCAGAGATAAAGAAAGTGTTGAAGTCCAGAAGGCTGAACAGCACCATGGTGTTAAACCTCAAGCCCAAGGAACCTTTTCTTGGAGGCCATGAAACCATAACACTTTCAGTGCTCCTGAACGTGACGAGCTCTGATGCTGATCTCATGTCCAAAAGTAATTCTCTTTTCCCTCAGCACCTCCTTCAGCAGGGAGGTAAGAGGAACAAGGAGTTGATGCTGATGCTGCACGGCATTCAGCACATGGACTGGAGCAGTGCAAGCGATATGAAGAAACTATATTTCCTGGCAAAAGTGCTAGAGACTGAGCTTGAGAAGAAGATGTCCAAGGCTAAAAACATCACGACTGCAAAGAACATCCTCCCTCTCCCACTGATGCTGGCCCTACAGAGCCGGGCGGTGCGCAGGGCCCCAGCAGAGGGACAAGACAGGACCCCGGCTGCTTCAGAGGGGACACAGGCACAGCACGATGCAGACTTGCAGCGCTCACCGCTAAACCTATGGGAAGTATCTGAGAGGTTAAACCCCGCTGACACGTTCTTCAGGCGTCTCAGCATGTCCAGGTCTTCTTCAAAGCATCCTCTTTTGTACTCGCCAGCAGAGGCCTCTCATTTGTCCAGGTCTTTTAAGAATCAGAATTACCCTGAGGTTATGGAACAGGCCAAAATTCCTCCTGAGATGGAGGATGGAGAGGATGACAAGGAAGCACCACCTCTGAGCCATAGCTACGTGTGGGCCTACAAAAGGAAGGACCAGGAAGAGAACCCATGTCAGAGAAGTGATCAGCTTTTCTATAGGCCAGACCATGAAGACAGCCCAGAGGAGTTGCCCACGCCAAGCCCAACCAAACCAGAGCAGAGACTAAACTCAGCGAGACAGTTTTTCTATAACCTGTTGGTTACCCGTAGCCACCCTGTTGCAGTGAGTGCAGTAGAAAACAAACCCAAAGACGTGACTTCCTCTCCAGGTGGGCACTCGGTGGGCACCCAGCCCACGGACAAGACACATCGGAAGCATCCACAGGAAAAAGGGTCTCATGTGCCCAGTAAGCCGAGCGGCTCAGGGAGCCCTGCAGCCAAGCCTTCTAAAGAAGACCTCTTTGAAACCAAGCTCAGACACCAGCTGCGCTTGCTCGTGCCCGACACGGACGTGCAGGCGTTCGTGGCGCACGCGGCGCACGCCCTGCGCTCCCACTGTGGCCTCCCCGCGGCCCAGCTGGCCTGCGCAAAGATGATCTCCAAGCTGGGGCTGCTCATGAAGGTGCTCAGTGACAAGCAGGGTGGCCAGGGAGCTTCTGCTCTCGCAGACCGGTGCTTTCTGGAAGGCAATGGCACGGCACGGCCCAAGGCGGCAGGCAGGAAGCTCACAGGGAAGGTAGGATGAACATGGGCTGTTGCTGCAGACCAGGGGGCATGGAAGAAATAATAGTCTCTCCTTCTCTGAATTTCCCTTCTTCTGATCCAGAAGAAATCGGAGTTTGCCCGCGACAACGGGCTCCTGATAGCAATATCTGCGTCTCTGGCCATCATACTCTTCCTCACGCTGATTTGCCTTATGGAGGTAAGCTGGCGCTCCCTCCAGACAGCTGGAGGCCGCAGCGCTGTCTCCTGGTGCAGTCTGTGACACCAGAGTGTCATCGGGGACATCTGCACACCAGCCAGCTAGCTCATACGGTTGTTTTCCGACCTTCGAAGGTTGGAAAAACTGGCACACGGCTCAGCACAGGCCCAGGCTTGTCCTGCACCCGTCATGAGCTGCACAGCGCTCTCCTAAGCGCAGCTCTCCCACTGGCTCCCCAGCTCCTTCGAGGGCTCTTGGTCGCTGCAGCCTGAGTTTTACGCTGCAGTCCTTGCTGTGCACCCCCTGCCCATCTATCCCACGTGCCGCATGCTCAGCCATGCAGCAGTTCCCCCCCCTACCTTCATACTTGCTAAAACTCAGCATTTTTTTTGGCAAAATGACAAATGCTGGAAGGCTTCTGCAGCCACCTGGCAGCTCTGGGGCTGGGGAGAACCCTCCTAAGAAAGACACTGCCCCTTTCAGCAAGGTGCAACGCCTCCGCATGGGTCAGAGCGCCCTTCTCCTTGGTAGAAGCTCTTGTCCCTTTAAAAACCAGCCTCGGTGTCTCGGATCAGCTTGAGAACACGAGGGAGTGCCCTGCACAGCACTGCCCGGATAAGAAAGGCAGACATAAACATTTCAGAGATTAGGAGTTCAGGTCATTTCTAAGGCAGGGAATGCTGGGAGTTGGGAAGGGAGGATGGCCTCTTTCTAAAAGATTTTTGCTTCTGGCACAGGCTGTCACATGTATATAACACGCTTGGTTTAAGGAACAGCCTTTTGGCCTCCCCTGTTTTTTTTTTTTTTTTTTTTCCTGTGGTGTATGAGGGGAAAGTGCTGCTGTAACGAGGGTCTCTGTCTCTCTTCCTGACCAGGTTTGCTCCCAAAAATCTGCAGCTGCTTCCCAAGCCCAGGGCACCAGTAAATCACGGCTGAGACGGTAATTACTGCCACTGCAGGGCCAGGCTTTGCTCTGCACAGCACCTAATCCTGGAGCCCCGCGAGTGCTCCGGCACAGGCTGCAGAGGTGTCAGGAGGCACCGGAGTGAATGTGTTCATGTAGCTTTTCTTAATGGACACAAAAAAGGGCCCCAAAGCGTGAGTGAGCAGCACTGCCATAAGCAAACACCTTCACTTCTTGATGGGAAGTTCATCTTCGTCAGATGAAACTGCCCCAAGCCCCAAGTTTCTGCCCCCCGACACCTGCTGGGAACATTCCCTCACCCCCGAAATCCAGATGTTTCCCAGCATTGCGTTTACTGGTGGCCTGGCCCTAAACCCTGCGCTGTCCTGAGCAGGGGGACACCAGCAAGGCCACACGTGGGTCACCATCACCAGTCCTCCCTTTTCTCGCTCCTAAGGTTCTTCCAGAGATTCCTGCCGGAGAGACGGAGCAGGAACAACCGTGACGCTGCAAAGGAGGTAAGGGCAACGGGAACACGGGACTCTGCCCCTCGCCGCGCCAGGCCGCCCTGCACCCGCAACACCCCCTCACCCGCTGCTCTGCAGGGCCCTCCCAGCTCGAATCTGAGCGGGAGCAAACCACCCTGGCTGCGCGACATGTACCAGCCGCTGGACTCCCAGCGGAAGAGATCTCTGGCTCAAAAGCTCTACGACGAGGAGTCCTCGGACGAGGAGGAGATTTTCAACAAGGCCGAGCTGAAGTAGGAGGTGAGGGGAGGGCGCCCGCGCTGGGCACCAGCTGGAGTTGTCCCCTGCGTCCCCTCCCCTGCAGCCCCGGGCGCTCTGCCTTGCTCTGCTCTTGTCCCCAGGAGGCTGAAGGAGCCGCGGGAGCAGGAGGAGCCGGAGCGGGGCCGGGCGCTGCTGTGCGCCGGGGCTGTACATAGTTGTGCAAGAGGCCGTGGGAGCCTTGGGGGTCACGATTAAAATTAGTGCTGTTTTTCGCCAGGGTGAGTGTGCTGTGGGTGAGCACAGGCACATGTGCACGGGAGGCTGCGGGCGCACATGCGCGTGCGGCAGCGAGTGGAGGGGCCGAGCGTGCAAAAGAGCTGGGACACGCCGTGGGCCGTGTGTTGGTGCCCTGCACGCGTGCACATGTGTTTGCACAACCATGGGTGCTCATGCATGTGTTGACCCAAGCATGCGTGTGCACTTGCACACCTGTGTGCATGTGTGTGCACACAAGTGTGTGTGTGCACACGTCTGCGTGCACGTGTGGGTGTGTATGGACGTGTACATGTGTGCGTGTGTGCGTGCGTGTGCATGTGTGCGTGCATGCGTGCATGTGCGTGTGTGGGCATGCGTGCATGCGTGTGTGTCTGCATGCGCGTGTGCACGTGTGCATGCATGTGTGCATGCGTGTGCGTGCGAGCGCATGTGTGCGTGCATGTGTGCGCGTGTGCGTGCATGCATGTGTGCGTGCGTGAGCGCGAGTGCATGTGCGTGCGCGTGTGCATGCACGTGTGCGCGTGGGTGCGTGTGTGTGTGCGTGTGTGTGCGTATGTGCGTTTGCGTGCACGTATGTGCC
>JAWLRI010000310.1:121889-156209 GCA_034781795.1 Crypturellus tataupa
GTGCGTGTGCGCGTGCGTGGGCGGGTGCGTGCGTGTGCGCGTGCGTGTGTGTGCGTGTGCGTGCGTGTGCGTGCGTGTGGGTGTGCGTGTGCATGCGTGTGCGCGTGCGTGGGTGTGCGTGTGCGTGCGTGTGCGTGCGTGTGTGCGTGCGTGTGCGCGCGTGTGCGCGGGCGCCCGCTCGTGCTCGTCCGTGCAAGCCCTTGTGCGCATGCGTACACGGGTGCTCGCCTGTGCACGTGTGCGCACGCGCCCCCGGCTCTCCTCCCCCCGCCCCCCGGGGCGTGGTCTCCCAGCCCCGCCCGCTCTGTGCCGGCGTCGCGGGGCGGGGCGTGCGCGCAGCCGCCGGGGGCCGCACTTCCGGGTTGCCCAGCGGGAGTCGCGGAGCCGGTGAGGGGGGGAGTTGGGGGTGGGAGGTTCAGCCCTCCCCCCGGGGAGCAGCGGGGCCGTTTGGGGGCGGAATGGGGCAGTTTGGGTGGAGAAAAAAGGGAGTTTGGGTGGAGAATGGGGCCGTTTGGGGCCAAAATGGGGCGGTTTAGGTGGAGAATGGGGTGGTTTGGGTGCAGAGTGGGATGGTTTGGGGCAGTTTGGGGGCAGAATGGGGCGGTTTGGGAGATTTATGTGCAGAATGGGGTGATTTGGGTGGAGAATGGGGCAGAGTGTGGCGATTTGGGAGATTTGTGTGCAGAATGGGCCAGTTTGGGTGCAGAAGGGGCCAATTTGAGAGGTTTGGGGGCAAAATGGGGCAGTTTGGGTACAGAATGGAGCAGAATGGGGTGGTTTGGGCACAGAATGGGGCACTTTGGGTGGTTTGGGCATAGAGTGGGGTAGAATGGGGCGGTTTGGGTGCAGAATGGGGCGGTTTGGGAGTGTGGGCGGAGGTGCCCTGGGGGGCAACCCTTTCCCGGTGCCAAGGGGCCTCCCTTGGAGCATCACGCCCGCAGTGCCCCCTGGTTTGTGCCCCCACTCAGGGTGCCCCTGGCTGCCGCGCTGGGGGGTCCCTCCAACGTAGGGGCCGGATCTGGCTGGGCCCCGCGGAGCCGCCGGCCCTGTCTCTGCTCCGCGGTGGCTGCTCTCAGGGCTCCCCTGTGTCGCTCTGGCACATGGAGCGTTTGCGGCCCCGCGTGGTGTCCACGGGGATGCGGCACCTCCGCAGCTTTTCGCCTCATGGCCTGTGCCGACCGCGGCTCTTCCCGCTCGCCCGGTGCGGCTGGGACAGGGCGAGGCCGCTGCCCCCCGGTGCCCTGGACCCCGCCTTGCTGCCGGGGTCGGAGGGCCGCGGGGACCCTCCTTGGTTGCCTCTGCCCTGTCCAGACCCGGCTCCTCCCGCCGGGCAGGTCCCGCATGATGTGGAGCCGGGAGTCGAACTGGAGGCCCCATCCGCACTGCGGCCCTGCCGCAGGCTCCGTCGTGCGGATCCTCCCGGACACTTTGTGGTGGGTGGAGATGATCGCGCCGAGTCAGTCCCGGAAGCGTCCAATGCATGCGGGGAGGCAGCGTCGCCGGGACTCCCTGAGAGCCTGGTACGTTCTGCGCGTGCAGCGCCGCTGCGTTTGAAATGAGCCGCTGTCACCGAGCAGGGCGGGCCAGGTTGAGCTGAAAAGGCAGCGTTTAAAGAAGCAGCCGCTTGTCCACCTGCACCCACAGCCCAAGACGACTCCTGTGCCTGCTCCCTGCGCAGGGACAGCAGGTTGTATGGGAAACTCCAGCCCTAGAAACTAGAAATGGCCCCAAATCCAGGGTGCCGATACGGGAGCATCTTGCTGTGACGCAGAGCGGGGTTCGCAGCATTCCGGGGCGCTGCGGGGTGCGTCTGCCACCTCCCCTGCGCTACAGGGGAAGGATCTTCCCTCTCAGGCCGTAGGGCACTCGAAGGGACGCTCTGTTCTTGGGTGTTGGAGAACGCAGTCATGCAGGGGCACCCCAAGGTCTCACCCCGGCCGGGCCTGGAGAGCGGAGGCTCCCTGCGGAAATCCACAGCTTTCCTGCTGGAAGAAGTGGCTCTGTAGGAGGAGACGGGGCTGAGCATTTGGGCCAGCTGTCCTGCAGAAGCCTTAATTAGCCGCGTGTGGAGGGTGACGGGCGCGAGGCTCGTGCTTGGCAAGTGACTGACTCTGTTTCCAGGCCCTGAGTCACCGTCTGACACTGGCGCTGGCCACACTTTTCCATTCACGAAGCGTGAACCTGACCTGTCCTTTATTTATAACCCGGGGAGCATCGCGTGTCGACGCTGGAGGAGCCGGGCGGCAGGCGCGAGTGGGGCAGGTCTCAGCCCCTTCCTGCCCCGATCTGCTGTTAACGAGCGTCTCCCAAAGCCTCGGCTGATCCATAGCCTCCTGCTCGCCTGGCCGCCGCGCCAGGCACCGCGCTCCTTCGCAGGTACCGCCCGGGCCCGCGCGCTGCTTTGTTCCCTCCCGTCTTCTGTTCGTCTGCTCCGGGCCGCTCCGACCTGAGCACAGCCCTGCGCTCCCGTGCGCTGGGGGCTGCTGCCGCAGCACTGGGGTCTCTGCGCTCCCCATCCGTTCGGTGTCTCGGTGTTTGGGGAGCAAACGCGGAGTTGGTGGCTCTGCAGGGACCCGCTGGAGGTCCCTCTGCTCCCGCCTACTGCTTTTGAGCCCTCATGTCAGCCAGCGCTGCCCATCCAGCTTCCCAGGGCTCCGCTGAGGACTGGAATCCGCCTCCAAGCTGCCCGGGTGGTGCCGTCCTCAAGGTCCGCGTTCAGGAAAACGCTGTCCCAACAGGAGCGGGTGGTTTGGTGAGGGAGATCCCAGCACCGGAAGAAGCTGCTCAGGATGGGGACGTAGGGCCCCTGCGAGCTGCTGGAGGCGACGCGTCCCCTGCGTCTCCCTCCCAGACGAGCTGGTAGTGGGGCTCGGGTTTTGTGAGAATTCATCTGTTGGAAGGAGGTCCCAGCTTGGGAAGCCATCACTGTCCTCTCTCTGGACCCCTGGCCTTGGAGTCTCCCCCAGGTTCCTTGGACTCGAGGCCTACGTGGCTGGAGAAGGTTGGGAAGGGCCTCGGCTCCCAGCTGCAGTGTGCTGATGCTGCAACCATCTCCGCCTGCTCCACGCATGATGCAGCATGGGGATGAGCAGAGCGATGCCGCAGCAGAATGAATGCTAAACCCGCTGGCAAGTTCCTGGCCCCTGCTTGCAAGTCCTGAAAAGCAGGACGGGTCATTGCAAAAAGAGCGTCTCGGCTGCTCCCCTTGCAGAGCTGCACGGGCAGGGGCCGCCTGGGGACACGGCGGTGGCAACGCCAAGGCAGGGGTGGCTGGTGCAGTCCTGGGACCAGGCGCGCTCCACAGCCGCCGCATCGGGAGTGTCCTACGCCCGCAGGCAGCTCCCGCCTGGCGCAGGGCAGCGCTGGCTTTTGTGCCCTGCTGTTGTGCAGGGTGAGGTGTCCGCTCCAGAGCGCGTGAATGGGGGTGATGGGGCTGGAGGCAGTGGGATGGAGCTGGACAGTGGACAGATCGTTGCTACGTTAGTGCAGCACAGGGCAGGAGGGGAGGTGGCTCCCTGTGGTCCCCATCTCCTGATGTTGTCACCTGCGTGTCCCTTCGACACCCTCCCTCCTTGTCGAAACCCCTGGCAGACACTTGAGCTTCTGAGGCAGAGGTTCATGTTGCTGTAATCACTGCAGCCCTCGTTCCTATGTTGCAATCAAAAGAGAGGAAATCTTATGACAAGCAGTGGCAAAAAAACAGTTTCCTTTTGTATGAAATCGTTTGTGAACCCTGAGCGTGCTGAGGATCAACCCAGACTATTTGAGGAGCTCTCAACCTGCCCGAGGTTGCTGCGAGCGGGACCGGCACTAGCCAGGCCGGTGCAGGGTGTCCATGGGCTATGCTGGGTCTGGGAGTTGCTGGTGCTGGAAGGGCTCTCCAGCTTTTTGTATCTCCAGCGCGGCTTGTGTCCGAGCCAGGATGCAGCCCGGGGATGCAGCTGTGTCCGCAGAGCCCAGGAACTGGCTGGGAGGCTGAAATCCAGGAGCTAATGGTCCCTGGTTCTCTGCAAACCCCTCTCCTGCTGCGGGTGAACCCCCTCCCGGGTGCTGCTCTCACCCGGGTTCCCTGCGCCGACTCCTCTCGCCTACGGGAAGCGACCGCAGCAGAACGGCCCCGTTGCCCATGATCCTGCCGCTGAGTGGAGCGATCCAGGCCCCTGCAGGGAAGCCGTAGTGCTCTCCGGGCCCTTCCTTCCCGCATTCCCAACGCCACCCTGCCGGCAGCGGGCAGCCACGCTGCTCCCGGCTGGATGCAGCAGCGGCATCACAGAGCCGAGCTGGGGATTTTACTGTCACCCCGAATGGGGTCCTTCGCTTTGCGCCGCTGCAGCAGCGCTGTTGCTCATGCGTTTCGCTCCCATCGCTCAGTGTTTTGCTCCCGTCGCCCAGACCCTCGTGCTCCACACGGCTGTTTCGGTGTCCATGCTCCACACCCGGCGCCTGCTCCTTGCAGGCAGGGCAGAAACCAAAGGCAGCATCCCAGGGCGTGCACGTCTCCATGCCGGCTCACCACACCTCAGCCTGCGTCTCCAGCTGCTTGTGGGCAGCCCGTGAGGGTTAATTATTGCCCTGGTCTCGCTCTGTTTTGTCTGAAGCTCTGCAAGGACTTGCAGGGCCTCGTGCCTTTCCATGCGGTCTGGGGTGGGTCCCGACTTGAACTGGGCAGCGGCCTGGCCCTGAGCGCTTCCAAACTGCCTAGGTAGGGGACCTGCGGGGCTCCGGGTGCCCTTCGCAGGGCGGGGGACTCATACATGAGCCCAGAGGATGCTGAGAGCTCAAACCTCCTTCTCCCGTGCCCAAGGTGACATGTGAACGTGGCGTCGGGAGCGGGGAGCCACTGGAGCTGCGATGCATTCCAGCCATGCAGAGGACCCCAAGGAAGTCATCCAGGTGAGTGAAACCCCAGGGCCGCCTCCAGCAGTGCGGGGTGTCCACAGTCCGACTCTGGCAACCAGCAGGACACACTCGTGCTGCGAGCTTGCGTTGGGATAGTTCATACGGGCGGAGAGGGAATAGTGCTTCCTGGCAAAGAGCATCCCTGGATCCCTTCTGTAGCGAGGGCAGTTGCTCGAGAGTCAATAAACCAGCAGTGGGTGGCCAGGAGTTAAATCAGCCCCTCTGTGGGGCTGTGCCCGCGTGGCCAATCCAAGGAAGGTGCTGGCGTTGCAGCTGGCAAGGGAGCCCGGTGGCTGAAGGGCGCTTGGGTTCCCTGCCTGGCGCAGGGAGCCTCCCCACGTCTCCTGCAGGATCCCCCAGCGCCACGCGGAGGCTGCAGGTACAGCTCGTCGCAGAGCAGGTTCTCATGCGCCATGCACAAAGCCGTTCATGCTCTTGGATCCTGCTGGGCACCGCTCGCGTGAGCAGATCCACAGGGCAGCCAGGAGGCAGCCCCTGCTGCGGGCATGTCTGCAGTCCAGGCGGGGATAAAACCCGGCCTTCCCGCCTGCTACCCTGCAGATGAGCTGCTGTAAGCCTTATCTAGATCCGATTCCCTTGCCGAAAAAGAATTCAGGCTGGAAATTGAATATGGGCTATCTGCAGCCAAGAAAGTGGAGGAGGAGGCGTTTTGGAAAGTGTTTTTGAACATAAAGAGCATCTGTATGGGGCACGCAGGTGACATGAGTACAGAGGCCCTGTCCTAACACGGACCCTAAGCAAGAGGAACAGGCTCTGGTCTCCCTCTGATACCGTCCCTCAATGCCCCACCTGAAAACCCAGCCTGAATCAAAGCCTCCCTGGCCCCTTCGTTTCCCTGAATGACCGGTGTCTTCAGCAGAAGCCTCAGTGCTGCGTGGTGGATGCTGAAGCGCAAGACGCTTGATCCGGCCCCTGCTGAATTTGCAGTGTTTGCCGAACGTCTGCTGCGGAGCTCAGCTTTCTTTTCAAATAACGTTGATTTGAGACATCTGGGCTGAGCAGCAGTAAGAAAGCTTCTCTGCCAGTGTAAAGGAGTTAAATTCACCAAATTGACTTCATTTTGACTCTGGTATAACAGAGAGGGAAGCGAAGTCCTTGGAAGGCGATATTCCCACGTTACAGCTTCGAAGCCTGCATGTGCTCCCGGAGCAGAGCTGCTGATGGGGAGCACAAACGTCCGCATCCGTGTTCTTTGGGGGCTGATCCCCGCCGGTTCCTCAGTGTGGACGGGCTGCCCGGGCACCGTCGATCCACCTGGGTCCCACTTGCAGGACACGCGCTGGCGCACGTTGCTCTGCTCGTGTGAACTCGAGTTGTGTTGTGGCCTTTACAAAGGGTGACCTTGTTAGCGTTCTTCCTTGCTCGCACACCCTTATGCAACCCATTTGTTTCCCCTAAGCAAGACCTGGAAAGAACTGCTTTCTGCTTTGCTTTTCTTCCCTCCCTCGTGAGCAATTTGCTGCATGTAGGGGAAGTGCTGCACGCTCGAAAGGCAGCGTTGTAAACACGGTGGGCCCTGAAACACGTGCTAAAGGAAGCGATATTGCCATAAATTACTCATTAAAAGAAGCCAAGGGAACTGTGATACCAAGAGCAGGAGGCTGCAGCATGGCTGGTTCCTCTCATTGCGCCGCGGGGCATGCGATCGAGGCGGGCGCTGCGCAGCGCTTCCGGCCTGGCCTCATGTCGGGGTCCAAAGCGGCCACAGTCACCCCTAACCCTCCTCTTGGGGATGCTCTCCTCTTGCAGCTGATCAAGAAGCAGCTGGTGAGCTCCATCAAGGCGCTGCAGAAGCAGTATGTGACCTCGGATGCTGTTGTGACCAGCGACGATGGGAACGCGAACACCCTCTGCAGCGCCCTGGAGGCCGTCTTTGTGCATGGGCTAAAGGCCAAGCACATAAAGGCAGAGGCCAGGGGGAAGGGGAAGAAGGCAGGAGGCCGGGAGCCCCTTCCCCAGCCTGTCTTCTGGGGGCTGCTGAAGAGCATCACGCACCGGTGAGTGACAGTCCCTGCAGAAGGTGTCTCTGCACTCCGGCACCCAGGGATGCAGGAAACCGCAAAATTCAGGGGATGACAAACAGGAGAATAGCTGCACCCAGAGATCTGTCGCTGCCTCTCTCAGTCACAATGTGGTGGGACCACAGGGCCCTGCTGGGTTTCTTGGCAAGGAGGACGGTGGGAGATGCACATAGGAGAGCAAAGCCCCTGTGGTCCCAAGTGGCGGTGCAGGGCAGGGGATCAGCCGCCCGGTGTACCAGCTCAGTGTCCCTCGGCGTGCACAAGGAAGGGAGGGCCAGGGTCCGTCCACGAAACCACACTGTGCCTGCGCAGGGCTCCTTTCTTATTTATTTTTGGGTGTCAGATCATTCCTGGGACATCATCTCCCTCATGGTACCCAGAGTGACCGTGCTGGTCTAGAGCAGTGGCAGGTTATGGGGTTGCAAGGTGTAGGATCTGGGCTCTGCTCTGACATTTATCTGCTGGGGATGAGTTTTCATTTCTCTACACGTGAAACCGGAAAAACAACACTGACCTTATTTCTGAACTTGGTGGGTTCTCGTGTGCAACTATCGTGGTTTGCTGGGTTTTTTGAACCACTCCCTGCACAGTTTTTCCACACCAAATCCCAACCAACAGTCAGTCTGAAAGCTTCATCCAAATCTGACTTCACCAGCAGTTACTGAATTATGGAAAAGCGGATGAAAATAACAGACGTGCTTTGGGGGATGTTTTTTTGCTCTTTGAAAATTGTATTCATTTTGAGATAGATTTAAAAAATTTCACAACTTTTACTCTGATTTTTATAAAAAGTGCAGCCTCGACTGCTGAAACACGACCTGAGGCCAGAGGGGTTAGCAGGCATGTGTTAGATTTTGGGGAAAAGTACTCGAAATCAGTGCGTTCAGACTAGTCGGGGAGCTTAAGCTGACCCGCACCTTGTGATTGTTTTTTTGGCTCCTTGACAATTTTCACTGTGTTTCAATTGATTGAAAATTTGAAGCTTAGGGTGGAGACGTTTCACTCCAAATGAGTATGCAGGTGATCTGGGCCCTGTCGCAGCGCGGAGATGTTGGGAATTGCGCCCACGTCCTTTCCTTGGGCCAGGGCGAGCGGTGCCCAGGGACGTCTCCGGCCCGAGGGCAGCTGAGTGTAGAGGCGCTCCTGAGGATGGTTGGGGTCACAGCCAAAATACTGAGGCTTGGAGCATCCAGGAGCTCAGTTTTTCTCCGTGGGAAACCATGTTTTCCACAGAGGAGAGCTTTCCCAAAGCCTATTTTGACCTGACTCTAAAGCAGAGCAATCTGGACAGCTACTCATTCCTAAGTGACGCACGTAGCCTGCAGGACCGCAGTGAGCAGCTGCACCAGGGCAATGAGCACCAGGTGGGCAGCACTGTGGGTGCTTCTTCTCGCACCATGCCCTATTTTCTGGCTGTCTCAATGCTCAGATGGAGCCACTGGGTTGTGTAACCTGTGCTCTGCTGGAGGAGGGGACCCTTGAGTATACCATGGTGATGTGGAAATAGCTACTCACCTTCTCTCCTTTCTTCCTTCCCCAGCAATACTGTTTCAGAGCTGGAACAATTAATTTTCATCAACACGGATGTTGGCCGTTGCCGGGCCTGGCTGAGGCTGGCACTGAACGACGGCCTCGTGGAGTGTTACCTGCAGCTGCTGCTCCGGGAGCGATCCCGCCTGCCTGAGTACTACCAGCCGACCGCTCTGCTCCTCGATGCCGAAGAGTGCGAGTTTCTCCTTAGCTACCTGCAGGGCTTATCATCGTTGACCTTTGAGCTGTCTTATAAATCAGCGGTTTTGAACGAGTGGACTATCACCCCGCTGTCCCTGTCCGGACTATGTCCCATTTCGGAGCTGCTGGAGCCCCTGCCGTCCTCGGCATCCGAACCCCGCAGAAAGGTGTCGCTGGGTTCCATCTCGCAGTCTTCGAGCTCCGACGAGATCGAAATCCAGCCCTCCAGCCTCCCCATGGGCAAGAGCAGCAACAAACTCAAGCTCACGTCGTCATCGCTGAGCCTCAACACGACGAGCTCTTCCCAGCTCTCCTCCAGCCTCGGCTCTGACGGCCTCCTGCAGCCTCCCTGCCCCAGGAGCCCCGAGAGGAGCGAGGAGCCGCTCTCGGGCGACTCCGACCTGGGCACGGTCACTGCCGAGGACTTGGACAGATCGCTGCAAGAGTGAGTCTTGTCCCAAACCTGCTCCTTACGGTGGTTTGTAACCCTCTCTTGGGCTCCTCCTGTATTCTCCTTCTGTAAGCAGGAAAGATTTCTCCCTGTCTGTGAGCGCTTTTGTCTCCTGGAAAGAGTCTAAAAGGTAAAAAAAGAAGAAACATCCTGCTGGTGCCGAGGAGCAAGAGTGTCTGACAGCCGAAGTGCCTGCCTGTCCTTCCTGCTAGGGGAGATGCATCACAAAAATGCTGCTCCCTGGTTTTAGGAATGTAGCAGCTCGCTGGTATCTGCTTGAGGCTGTTCTGGGGCTTTCTGGGCAGAAAAAAAATGGGTTTTGTCCTAGAAAAGAGTCATAATTTGCAGCTTACGCGGATAATTCAAGGAAGGGGGTGGTTAGTTTGTCATCCCTGTGATTGATTTCTGCAAAACACTCGGCCTGTGAGGACAAAGATTTCCAGTGGCTCTTATAAGCCCTAAGCATCCAGAAAGTCAGTGTTTTGCCCATCACCTTAAAATATGAAGGAGGTGCTGGCTAACCTGCCTCTGAGCAGGTCTGCCCTTGGGGCGCTGTTTGGCAACGGACCCTTCCCAATTTTGGTATGAGAGAGTGCTGCAAAGCCAGCAACAAAGGGAGGACTTGGCTTATTTCCTGAGGAAAGGCCACGTTTAGCAGCACTTGGCTTTGGGGATGTTGTAGGGTGATAGAAAGCCAGAACGGAGTGAATGTTTTCTTCAGTTTGCTACCAAAAAGCTTTGTTTTGCATTGATTTAAAATGGGGAGCACCCTGAAATTTCCACAGAAGGAAAAGCACGTTGTTTCCAGCTGACCAGGATATCAAAGGACTTTAAAAACATTTTCTTTCCGCACACTTTAAAAAAGTAGAGGCAAATTTTAAAACAAACCCTGCATCTTGTATGGGAAGGTTAAATTGAAATTTGAGGCTCTCAAGCAAAACATTGCTTTTTCTGTAAAGTTTTATTATGATGATGATGATTATTATTATTATTAACCAAAACCATCATCGGCTTCACCTCGAGTTCATTAGGAGTTTTAGAGCATTTGAAACTGCAGTTTTTGGCAAGGGGATGGTTTGTCCAGCTCTTCCCCCATGGTTTAGACCAGAGCTACAGTCTGTTCTTCCTCATCGATAACAACATTGTTCCCTACTTTTAGGATTTTTTATCTTACGATAATCCCAGAGGGAGCCTTCCTCAATTTGATTAAATTTGGTGACGGAAAGACTTTTTTTTGAATCTTAGTCTGGGCTGCTTTAATTTGACCTAGGTGGTAGCAAAGCAGGGGCATGGGAACAGCATCTCGTCTGGCCAGACTCCGCTAATAATTGCACGTTACAGTTACAAAAACATTTGGAATTTGGCACGTGCTCCGCACTGGATCTGTGTGGAAGGATCGTTTGCCGCTTTGGAGCTGCGGGGGATCCAGTGCTGTCCCTCACTTAGCAGTAGTGGCTCAGAAGCAAGCTAAAGCTCGTGTCTGTGGTGAGGAATTCCGTAATTTGAGGGACCTTTTCCTGCTAGAGCGTCACGGGTGTTTCAGAGAGGACAAATGACCATGGCCAGGCCTGCGTCGCGGGGAGGGAGCTCCCTCGGTCCGATCGCTGTTTCTCTCCGCAGGGTCTTGTCGGAATTCAGCAGAGCCCAACAGAGCCGGGAGCCCACGGAGGGGCGGCTCATGCCAGCGCCATCATTGCCACAGCCTGAGGGGCCCCGCATGGCACCAGACGCCGTCGGGAGCCCGACCTGCTCCAAAGCATCTGCAGCCGCCCCGCTCGCCATTCACGGCAGTGCCATTGCCGCCATCAGCGATATCCCCGATCCTCCCTGCACCAGGGCCGGCGCCGCAGCCCGACCCGAGCTGTGGGGTGGTGCTGCGGCCCGGCGGGTCAGCGGCACCCACACAAAGCCCCGCGGCAGAACCGGCAGCAGCGAGGACAGCCCAGCTGCCCGCAGCCCCACGGCAGATTTCCTGCTTTGCCCAGCGTCGGCTTGCCCGGTAGGTGACTCCCCAGTGTCCTCGGCTCTGTGCTTGCTGACCGGGAGATGCGCTGAAAAAGGAAGCTAAAACTGGTGGCTGATGCTGAGTAGATGCTGGGTTCTCTCTTTGCTCATCTTGTGCTGCTTGGAGCCTCCCATTAAGCATTTTGGTGCAAATGATGCATTAAGCATTAAATTCACTACAAAATAGTGATGAAAAGTGCTCTGTGCTCCCGACACACCTTCTTGCACCTTGGGAGTTGTGTCTGTGCAGTCAGCCTGGCAGAATTGAGGTCTAAGAAAAGATTCCCTGGCAAGAGAAATCCCAAAACTTCCGAAACCCCCTGGGGCAGCTCATTCCTTGCCTGGTCCTCACCATGAGCAACTGCCCTGGGAGCTTTTCTGTTTTGTTGATGATAACTGACGGGTGATGAGCTCTCACACAAATCTGACTTTAGGTTCTGTGTAAGCTGACAAAACAGCCAGACAGAGGAGATTGGCACGAGCCAGGGCCAATCATTGATCATTGCATTGATCATTGCTCAGTTAATGATCCAGGTGAGAGGAGGTGAAAACATTGACTGGACAGGAACAAAGCAGTTCTTTCCAGAAAGGAAGATCCCCGAGGCACACGTGGTCCCAAAGCAGGATGGCATTCACGGGGGCTTAGCTGAGCTTGAACTGCACTGAATTCCACCCATCTTTCCCTGCGAAAGGGGGGTCCACTTGCATTCGCTTTCAGGAAACTCTATGAACAGTCCTGTCCCCTGTCCAGCTCTGCCTTGTGACCAACTCATCTTTCCACCCTAGCGAGTGCAGCGCATGCCTGGTAACCCCTCAGGAGCTTCTCTGTTCGCTCCTTACTTCTTTTGGCTCTCTCCCAGTTATCCTGTTTCCGCTGCTTCCTCCTGGAGTGGGGCCAGTTTGACTAATCTATGTATAACATACGGTGTCAACAGGAAATTCCCTCCTGCTTTCACATGACTCATGGAGCAACCTGCATTCCCGATCCGAGAGTAAACAGAGGCTCCTGCGCTTTGGGAATCCCCCTCGTCACCGGAAGGGTGGTGGCAACGGTGCCACTGGGGTTCAGTTTGGAGTCCCAATAAAGGGCTTCTTGAACACAGCAGAGGGAAGCGGGGCCGTTGCTGCTGGTGGGACACAGCCCTGGAAGGGCCGCTCCGTGCCCAGAGTGGCTGCTTCGTTTTGCAGCAGCCCTGAATGCGGTTGCATTTTGTTCCTGCTGTTTCTTGAGGAGCAAAGACATTATAAGGAATGTGCATCTTTTTCTGAGCCATTCTATGATTTTAGGGAGAAGGAACCAACTAAAATATACTTTTGGACTTAAGGTCACAGCAGTTCTTTGCAATATATCCCATGAGTGCATTTGGCTCTTCGGTGGCAGCTAAAGGACACTCTAAATTGCACTTAACTGTCTTTCAACATGGTCAGGAAGTGATTTGCCTGGAGAGGGGAACGAGGCAGTGACTTTGCTTGGCAAGACGTTGGGCAGAGAGGAACCTTATGAGCTTCTACAAGGCCAAGTGCGAGGTCCTGCACTTGGGGAGGAATAACCCCAGGCACCGGTATAGATTAGGGGTTGACCTGTTGGAAAGCAGCTCCATGGAGAGGGATTTGGGAGTCCTGGTTGACAACAGTTTAACCATGAGGCAGCAGTGTGCCCTCGTGGCCACAAAGACCAATGGGATCCTGGCTGCAGTAGGGGGAGCGTTGCCAGCAGGGCCAGGGAGGGATCCTGTCCCTCTGCTCAGCTCTGGGGAGGCACCTGTAGCACTGGGGGCAGCTCTGGGCTCCCCAGGACAAGAGGGATCTGGAGCTGCTAGAGAGGGGGCAGCAGAAAGCCACAAAGATGATGAAGGGGCTGGAGCATTTGTAATATGAGCAAACTGGGTCTGTTTAGTTTAAGAGAAGAGAAGACCGAGAGGAGACTTGATCAACATGTTCAAGTACCTGAGGGGAGATTGTAGGGAGGATGGGGACAAGCTCTTCTCCGTGGTGGCCAGTGACAGGATGAGGGGTAGGGGGAACAGGCAGTTCCACCTCCATGTGAGGAAGAACTTCTTTGCTGTGGGGGTACCAGAGCCCTGGCACAGCCTGCCCAGAGAGGCTGTGGAGGCTCCTTCCCTGGAGATCTTCAAACCCACCTGGATGCCACCCTGTGCCCCATGCTCTGGGTGTCCCTGCTGGAGCAGGGGCTGGACTGGATGATCTCTAGAGGTCCCTGCCAACCTCAACCCTTCTGTGAGTTCTGCAGGGCTCCGTGAGAGCTTGGCAGACTTTGCCAGCTGCAAACAGCGTCTCTCCCAAGGTTTCTTTATCGTAGAAATCTGTGTCTGTGTCAGCGTGGGGAGGATGGCTGAAGCGATGATGAAGCCCTCCCAGCACGAGGCAGCCGCTGCATCACGGTGTGAGGACACGCTGTACTCGGCTGTACGGAGCCACGAGCAGCTCTCAGAGATGGGGTTTACCCTCCAACCGTGTGCGGCCTGCTAGCCTGAGCGGCCCAAAGCCATGTGCTTTGATGTGGGGCTATTCCCAGGAAGGGGTCACTGCGGCCTTGTGTGTCGAGAAGTAAGGTCCTGAGCTTGATGCTGGGTTTCTTCTTAGCAGAAAAGAAAGAGCTGGATCTCGGAAGAGGATATCTACAGGCCGTCCCCAGGAGAGGGCCCCGCCGACATCCATCCAGGCTTTGCACTGGATGGGGAAGAAGGGGCTCCCAGCACAGGGCTCATCAGTGCCCTGGATCTGGAGAGGCCGTCCGTGGAGGGCGGGAAGTCAGCGCTGGCCATAGAGCAGAAGGGCTTCAGCGTCGTGCACCGGAGGCAGACGGGTACGTGGCCTCTGCTGCCCTGGGCCCTCCTGCCACGACGGGGCCGCTTCCCCACGGGGCGCCGGCGCTGGGTTGGGTGTTGCAGGTTATCACCTGTCTGTGAAGCAGCTGTTTCCTGTTGCTGAGCCGATGGCATCCGCTAAGGCCTCCAGAAGGCAGCAGCAGCAAGTTGCTTTGGGCTCCCGGAGTTCCTGAGCCTACATTAGCTTTGGTGGAGAACGTTTTTAGGGGAGGGCAGGTGCCTTAGGTGCCTCTTCCCAATGGCTCTGTCTACCTCATGGGGCAGATTTCCTTCATGCCCTCCCTCCCCTTCTCACAGTAGAGACTCAGCAGCTGGGATGCCTCTGGCTGGCACGGCAGGTGCGTGAGCTGCTTGCTGTCTCTTCTCTCTCTACTCCACTTTCCCCTTTGGTTATACTGAGACCTCTGCTCTTCCCAAAGGTCTTTCCAATCCTTTCCGAGGGCTCCTGAAACTGGGCAGTCTGGAGCGGAGAGGAGCCATGGGCATATGGAAGGAGTTCTCCTGTGAGCTGTCGCCACTGGAGCTCAGGCTCTTCTTGGAGCATGAGGACCGGATCTGCGTGGAGAGCTACTCCCTGCTGCGGTGCGAGGCGCTAGCCCTGACGCACTCCGATGGTCGCTTTGAACTGGTTTTCTTGGGGAAAAAGCTGTGCCTACGAGCTCCTTCTCAGGACGAGGCCGAGGACTGGTTAGACAGGATCCGGGAAGCGTTACACAAGTGCCGGCCTCAGCTGGAAGAGGATGAGTGGGAAACGCTGGAGTATCCAGAGGAAGGCGGCGAAGGGCAGCCTGGAGCCAGCGACTCAGCTTCTCCCCTCCACTCCAACGTGCCTGGAAACAACCTTGACTGGACCACAACTCATGAACCAGAACTGGATGCGATAAAAGAATCTATTCTTTATGTGGATGTAGATAAAACATGGGTCCCTTTTATTTTTTCCCTGTCATTAGAAACTTTGAAGTGCTTTAAAATGAGGAATAAGGACAAAATTTTAAGTAATAGTTATGGTATAGAGACAATCCAGGACATCCTTCCAGACACGAGCCTTGGGGGACCTGCATTTTTCAAGGTCATAACATCCAAAGCCATCCTGAAGCTGCAAGCCCCGAGCGCAGAGGAGGCCGCGTCGTGGAGGAAGCTGGTCCGGACTGTGCTCATGTCCTACCTGGAGGGCGCGGAGGAGGCGCTCACCCTGGGGGGCAGCTTGGATGGGAACTCTCAGATGGTCCTGAAAAACATCGTGAAGGAAAACGGCTTCTTGTTACAGTACCTGGTGGCCATTCCCATGGAGAAGGGCCTGGATGCTCAGAGTTTCATCTGTGCAGGTACCCATTGCCTTGTGCATATGTGCGAAGCCCAGCTCGGCCTTGGAGGTTAATGTTCTTTCCGTTAAGGTTAACGAGGTTACCTTGATGTTCAGGAAATGCTCAGAGTGCGGGAATCCTCCACCCCACAGCAGCTTCCAAGGTCCAACGGGGCTACTGCGGGTGTCCTCTTTAAGAGGTTCCTGGTACGGACAGTCGGAGGCCTTGGCTTTTAGGCAACCTTAGGTGGCCTCATGCGGTCAAGGTGCCTGTGACTCTTTTGATGGACGTTTCATGGCCATAATCTGTGGGGTAAGTGCAGGGAAGGGCCGGTCAGGAAGGAAGAGCAGCACTGAGATATGGGTGTGACGAGCTGGTTTGGAGAAAAATTCACTTCCACTAATTTGAACATTGGGGTAATTAATAGAATATAATAGCATTGGCTTAATGGGATAACACTCACTAACCTCCATGGGTGGTATAATTTGTTACGTTTTTAAGTTAACTGCACTTCAGATTTCTCTCCAGCTCCCAGTATGGAGCTTGCACCCTCCAGGTTTTCCAGCAGCTCTTCTAAATTTCTTACATTTTCCGTCAACCTGGTTTTGGTTTCGCTCTCTTCCTTCACCATCAGCTCCCTGCAGGCCTTCCTGCATTTTCCGCCTGCCAATAGATGGAAGCAGCAAGCTGCAGAGAGAGATTTCACCTCCCGGCTGCTCGGTGAAGTTTCCTCTCGGTTCCTGCCTGCCCTTTGCACCAGGCCAGCTCAGGGTTTTATTTCCCCTCTAGGCTGCCTGAGAAGCACCTATGCGTGGCGCTGTCACTCGGCACAGCAGCGATTTCCTTTGTGTCGTGGTGTGACAAACCAGAAGAAATGGGCTTTGCCAACTAAACAAAAAAGCAACATCTGTACCATCTATATAAATAGCAGTGCCTGAGCTCTAGAGGTCTTGCTAAGCCCCACAGTTCAGCTACCCCAAAATGGGAACGACTGAAATGCAGCATGGTCAATAACCCCAGCTCTGCAGAGCAGACGCAGCCTGAGGTGGCAGCGGTTAGAAATCAGAGATTCGCTTATTCTGTCAGTTATTTTAGAGAAGTGAAGCCATTAAAAATAGCACAATAGAGTTTCCACGTCTTCATTACTCCAAATCAGAAGCATTCACCTCCAAGACCTGAGGCCAGTTCCTTGGTACTGCGTCGCTTATAGAGGCGGCTTCTGCTTCATTCGCCCTGCGCTACTAACTTGCATATGAAGATCCTGGGTGTGTTTCTGGCACCCCACAGGGGCAATGTGAGAGACAAGGGCCGAGTGAAGGCAAAATAGGATGAACAAAGTTACTGGCAGAGATGATGGAACCACAGGAAGGGTTTAAGTTCTCCACCAGACTGCTGTGGTGTTTCCACAGTTTACTTTTGGGAAGGAAATCTAAACTGAACTGTTTGATGAAGAAATATGTGGTGGATTCAGGACGAGGCCCCCTTTTCATGGAGAACATGTGAGGTGGCTCCTATAGAACGGTCGTGGTCTGTGTTACGGCCCCTCACAGGTGGGGAAGGGGCTGGGGAGCTCAAATGGGAGTTTTCTCACCCTGTTCCCTCCCCACCAAGGCTTTGGTGTCCCCCACATCGTGGCAGCAGTGGGACTGGGTTTGGGAGGGCAGCACTGGCCCCTCTCACTATCTCCCCTCTGCTCCCTCAAGGCTGCTCCAGGCAGATCGGCTTCTCCTTCGTGAAGCCCAAACTCTGTGCCTTCTCCGGCCTCTACTACTGCGACAGCTGCCACCAGGACGACGAGACGGTGATTCCCTCGCGCCTCATACACAACTGGGACCTGGCGAAGCGGGGGGTGAGTCTGCAGGCGCTGTGCGTGAGGAACATGCAGAGGGCCCTGCTGCAAGAACAGCCCAGCCCTGCGGAGGGCGGTGGGGACAGGAGCAGCTGCCCAGAGAAGCGGAGTCTGCTGTGGGAAGAGCGTCTGGTGAAGCTGAGAGGCGAACTCAGCCCGTGTTCAAGGGTTGGGGTTGTAGCCTGAACCTCCCGCAGGTCCCCCCGGTGGCTTCAGTCTCAGCAGAGTTTTCCTCCTCCCCTGTGCTCCCCGCTGAAGCCTCCCTGGCTGCAACGCGCGGGCGGCCTCTCTCTCTGCTGCAGGTTTGCCGGCAGGCGCTCAAGTTCCTGACCCAGATCCGTAACCAGCCGCTCATTAACCTGAAGCTGGTGAACGAGAGCCTCTACGAGCACGTGGAGAGGATGAACCGCATCTGCCAGAGCCGGGAGCAGCTGAAGCTGCTCGGGGATTATCTCATCATGTGTCGCAGCGGAGCTCTGAAGGAGCTGAGCAAGCGGTGAGGTCCAGCTCTGTCACGGGATCTCTTCTCCTACTTTTTGTGACTCTGTCGTGGCTGCTGCAGCGCCTTTGGAGAAGTCGAAGCACCCAGGGTTACCACCAGGGGTCATGTCCCTGGTCTGTGGGACTCTTCCCTATTGCTTATCCCTTGATCAGGGAACGGTGCTGTCGGGGTGTGGGTTGTTTTTGAGTTCTGTGTCATCTGCTGTAAGGAGTTACCCATCTGTTTACTGGCTTGGCACATTGAGTTGTGACTAAGGAAACACCTTCCTGAAGCAAGGAGGCCTCTTGCTAGACAGGAAACACCTGGGAAAATAGATGGGCTTTCTTTCCCCTTTGAAATGCTCTCACACATTTTCAATGGCAGGATTTGGGATCTGTTGCACAATGTAAAATGAGGCTTGCCGCAGGCTTTCCGCAGAGGCCATATTGCCTGGGCTCCTCCTTACTCTGCGGCTGTTGAGGATGTAGTAGAAGTCATCTAATACGTTCTTTTCTGTGCTTGTTTGAAGGCTTGATCACAGGAACTACCTCTTGGAGTGTCCCCACAAATACAGCGTCAATGATTTAAGGCAGGTGAGAGTTTGCATTGCTGCAGAGTTTGATCAGTCTCTCTGGTGTCCAGGTGAGACACTAGGCCGCAAGGTAGACACAGGGGGTTAGGTTGCGTTTGGACGTGCGTTTCCCCCACATGTGGCAGCGTGAAACATGTACGTTTCCACATGAGGAGCAGCAGAGTGCAGAACTGGCCGGAGACGGCTCTGAGGGCTGACACGTGCTGTGTCCCTACTCTTGCAGATAGCCGAGGGCATATTTGAGATGTTCCTGCAGTCTTTGATCCAGTTTGCTTCCCATCATGTCTACAACTGCGACCTGTGCACCCAGAGGGGCTTTATCTGCCAGATCTGTAACCGGAGTGACATCATTTTTCCCTTTGAGTTTGACACGACCATCAGGTGAGTGATGTTTCCATGAGGTCTTACTGTTGCGAGGTCTCTCGTGGTTATTTCTTAGGCGGTGGCCTCATGTCTGGCCTGTGCCTGGCTTTCCACAGGCATCGAGATTCTCCCCTCGGTCCCTCCCAGGCGCTCGGAGCGGGCACTCTGCTTTCTAGGCCAACGTCTGCAGGTGTCCACAGGGTGACCAGTCCTCACTGGCTACTATTAATAGAAATAGTTGTGTGCCCGTTGGCCTCAAAGCTCTCAGAGAAGAGGAAATGTCAAGGCCTGACCTTGACATTTGATGCTTACACAATAATCAGGTGCCTTCAGTGACTCAAAGCTTATCTGAACACACAAAAAAAAGGCACATTTTGGGCAAGAGGAAGGGCAAGTCTAGCGAAACTGAGCTGTGACCAAGCACGTGGTGGCAGGGAGAGGGTAGAGAGACTTTGCACAGTGATGGCAACGTCTGTGTTGCTTCCATTGACCCAACACCTTGCTGCCAGCCTGCCAAGGGCTCACGGGTGCTGGGCCCCAAGGCAGAGAGGGGCTGGCAGGGGCATGGATGAGCTCGGGCTTGGAGAGCGGGACCATTCCCTGCCGGAGACAAGAGAGACTACGGGAGCTGGAGAGGGATCTCTGTGCATCTGAAGGGGAACAACACGTTTTCATGCGTCTCTTTCTACCTGTTGGGCTCGCTGCTGCTGGGTGGCATGAGGTACAGCAGCTGAGCAGGTTTTGAACCAGGCTGTACATGTCAGAACAGGTTGTGTTTATTCCTGCAGACACGATTTTATGTTTTCTAAAGAAACAGGTATCAAATCCTTCCTGCTTGGTCCAAGACACAAATGCTGTGGTGAGGAGAGATTCATGGCCTTCAGGTTATTCAGTGACAGCCCATTCAGAATCGATTACAAACCTTTTCCTGCCTCAGACACCGGACTGCTCTGCATGGTTTTGCTTTGAGATGGCAGTTCCTAAAAGCAAGCAGTCAGATCCAGAGGCTGCAGAAAGTATCTGCAGGACCGAGGTCACGGTGGGTCTCATGCACTTTGTGCTTGCAGAGATCTCCCGGGTGGCTGAACCAGCTGTGGTCCCCAGCTGATCACCAGCTCTGCTTGCTGCAGGGGCAACGTTGCTCCTGCTAGAGAAGACAACACTCCCAGGGCAGCGGTTTTCCCTAGGAAAAGCCACCAGACCTGGCAAGAGCCACTTAGTGCCAGCAGGCACACAAGGGTGAGGTCTGCTGGCAGCGGGATGCGGGTCCCGTCTTGGGGACCTCTTGCCCTCTTCTTGCTCGGAGGCTGCACTGGGTTTCACAGCAGGAAAACAGCCCACAGAGCCCCCTCACTGGCTTCCTGCCCCGCTGCGGCGCACGGGGACAGGCAGCTGCTGGGGTCACGCTGAGAGCGGCTGGAGGATGTGTCTGAAGCGGCTCCTAACAATAACTCGGCCGCGTGAGTGACGTTTTCGTTTTCACATCAGCAGCAGCCGCTTCCTAAGAGCGTTCGCACTGCAGCTGGAGGCTGGAGTCACTTCCTCTCGGCAGCAACACAGAGTGAAACCTTAATTTCACTGACAGCAAAACCCTCGTCAGTAGAGGGGCTGCAGTTGCATCCACAACACTCTGCTGGGAAGGTGAACAGGGCCGGGCAGCACCTCCCTCTCCATCCATATCTTTACTCCCGTACGCTGCAAAACAGCAGCTTTGCACCCGCCTGGCAGGAGCAGGATCTTTCAGGCTGGCAGTAGGTTTTGCTCATCTCACACCTACCTGCCTTGCTCTGCCTTCCTGCACTCCTTCTGTGTTTCCCCTCCCACCAAGCACCCAGGTGGACCTGCTCTCTCTTCTGAAACCAGAGTGGAAATCTCCCATTTTTTACATCAAATTTGGCACCCACTTGATGACACTAATAAGAGAGTGGTTACACAAGGCGTTCCGGGGCATTTCACACTCTAGCCGAGCCCCAGGCATGCGGCCCGGCTGCATTTCACTGCTTCCTGCAGAGTGAGGTAGGCGGGAGCCGGGGAGGCTGGAGTGCAGCGCCCGTGTGGAGCCGGGTGTCTCCCAGGGTGTCATGTGCGGCTGTTGCCGTCCCTGCTGCGTCGCGGCCCTGACTCACGGGAAGGGGCTGCGCTCGTGAGGCCTCCCACATCAGCGCACAAAGGCCAAGCTTTCCTGTCACCCAGTGCCTCCTCTGCCAGCCCCAGGGCTAACGCGACCACTTCCTGCATCTCCCGTGTCCCCAGATAACGTCCCGAGGAGGCCAGTGGCCCCAAGCAACGCAGAGGCTGCCAGGTGGGCACAAGCCGTCCCCAACAGGGCCACTGTCTGCACCCGCGTGGGGTTAGTGGCAGCCCCAGAGGCGTCTGCTCAACCCGGGCTGCAGGAGGTGCCCGGCTCGCTGCCGGCCCAGCTCCCGGCAGGGCCACCTCAGCGGCGGCGCACTGCACAACTGCAGCTCCGGCCACCGCTGGACTTGGTGCTATGTCGCGTGAAACCATGGCTGGTTCATGCTGTGGCTGACCTCAGTGCCAGCCAAGCTCTTTCCTCAAGGGAGACTGGGAGGACGCAGAGACAAGGAAGTGTCCCTGGGTCTGACTTGGTCTTTGCCCAGCCCTTGCCAACAGGGTGGGGTTTTGTCTCGTTTCTCTAGGTGCAGCCAGTGCAAAACGGTCTTCCACCGGGACTGCCAGGCCAGTGCGAAGTCCTGCCCGCGCTGCGAGCGCCGGCAGCAGTACCAGCGAAAACTGGCAGCGGATGGCAGCGGGGAGCCAGGGCTATAGCGTCCCGGGAGCGACCCGAGTGCCGCGGTTTGCTTCTCTGCAAGCTGGAGGAGCACGAGGATGAAGGGGCTGGACTGCCGCGGGTGTAGCAGGATCCTGTCGCTCAGGCCTCGTCACGCAGGACCATTTCGCGAGGACGGGAGCACTCAGGGCTGGGCAATGCTGGAGGTGTGGGTGCTCCCGCTGCACCGAGGGACATCCCCACTCCTGCCGCTGAGCAAGGAGGGCTGGAGGAGTCCCAGCAGGAGGGCAAAGCAACATTCCCCTCACTCACATAAACCTGGTGCTGCTCCGGGCTGGTCCCCCTCCTGCCTGGTGACAACCTCCCTTCTCTGGGGCCTCCTCTCAAAGGGACTTGGCCTCACAGTGGAAACACAGCACGTTCCGGGGTGTAAATACACCAGATATCAAATCAAGGGTATCAGATAACTTACGTTGATTAAAGCTCTAGTTTTTTAGGCTATTCAGTACTGGTTGGGAGAAGAGGAAAAAAAAAAAGAAAAAAAATATTTTTTTACATGGGATTTTGCACAAAATTCGTTTGCGAGAAGCCAGAGGCGGCCGCACACGGATGCAGCAGCACAGGGTTGGGGAAGGGGCACCGGGCTGGAACTTGTGCCTTTAGTAGTGCGGCCACCGCTCTGAACCGCAACCTCCAGGCCGAGTGCCGGGGTGAACCCTGGGCCAGGGAGGCCGCAGGGGCAGGAGGGTCTCATCCGCTGGCTCTTTCCCTTGGAGAATCCACCGGGACCCCGTGGGATTCATGAAGAGAGGGAAGAACTCAGCTGCTCTGCCTCTGCCTGGCTGCTGATTTTAACTCTTGGCCACTTGTGAGGCCAGAAACAAATTTTATTTTCCTTCACCCTGGTTACAGAATGATTAAAGTTTATTTAACAGTGAGCACAGCTCTCCCCTGCATTTGCCTCCCTGCGGCGAGTGCTGCTGACCTAGAGGCAAGGTCAAGCCTCAAGTCTGTGCAGAAAGGACAGAGGGTTGAGGCTCCACAGCCTCCATTCTGGGCACACCTCCATGCCTGGAGTGGTCTCCGTGGGGTGGTGCTGGCAGGGGACAAGGTTGGTGTCACCCAGCCCTGGCAGTGCGGGGAGCAGCCAGGAGTCCTGTGGCTTCTGCCCGTAGGCACCAAGGCTAAGTCCGGTGGCCAGTGGCTCCAGATTCAGGTGGTGCCTCCAGGCTGGGCCCTTCCAGTGGCAGGAGCCTCTGTGAGGATCCGTTTCCTCCCGCCGTGGCCCCAAAGAGAAACTCCGGGATGGAGGACACATTGGCGCGGGGACGTGCCCCAACCGACTGTGACACTCTCCATCGCCCGGCGCCGCCGCTGGCGCTTCACTTCCCGTCCCCCACCCCGAGGCTCTACCAGAGGCGGGAAGCAACTTCCTCCGGCAAAGCAGCCCCTTTCCCTCGTTCCGGTTCCTTCCTGGAGCTGCCAGCGGCCTCCCGGAGAGGAAATAGGCTGGGCCCAGCCGAGCCCTTCAGTCGCAGGCACCGTGGGCGGTGATGCCGTGCATCCCGTGGCTGCCGCCAGCACCCGCCACGGCCCCGTGGCCACCGTGACGCTCGGCCCTTCGCAGGCACCTCACCTGGCCACACAGAAGCCGAGCCAGGTGGGCTGCGAAGTGCTCGGCAGGAAACCAGCAGCAAGTCGGGACGGGTATCAGCGGCCCCGCGCACAGGCCCAGGCAGGCGCTGGCGGCTGCTGCAAGGCCGCGCACCCGGGCCGGCCTCCCCGCTGCACCGGGGGCTCCAGGTAGGCGCCGCGGGGATGGAGCAGGGGCAGCGTCGCCAGTTGCGGCTCCCTGGGGGATGGGGTGGCACCTGCCAGGGGCTCTGTGGGGGACGTTGCAGGCAGGGCAGGTGCTGCGGAGCTTGGGGTGATCCATCCCAGCCCCCATGGGCCCAGGGATCCCGCTTGTGCTGAGGCGATGGCTGGTGGCCCAGGGGACACCGGCGCTGCGTCACTTCCTGCCCGTGCCGAGTCGCGGTGTCACAGGGTTGGGGCCACGCTGGGCTTGGGAGGCTGCCGGGACCCCCCCACCACCTGCCCTGCTCCATCCCCACATCCCTTGAGCCAGAGCTGCCAGCAACTCCACTCCGCTGCCGCTTCCCAGTGCAGCCAGTGGGGCCCGGCGAGAGCGAACCTGATCCTGCAGTCTCCCCCTGCGCCGGGGCGTACCCGATCCCGCTTGCTCCCGCCGCCCCGGGACTGTCCCCGCTCCCGCCTGCTCCCAGTGCTGCCGAGAGGGGAAGCCATCATGGGCGAGCCTCCAAGTCGTCCCTCCCCGCGGGATGTGGCGGGCGTGGGGTTGCTCCCCAGGCGGGATTCAGCAGCCCCCATTGCCACGTCTTGCAGGCGGAGGGGGCGGCCATGGCGGCGGGGTCGCCCGAGGCTGTCTACGTGCTTGTGGAGTACGGCTTTGAATACCGCGCCAAGGACGGCACGCTGGTCTCCATCAAGCCCAACGAGCGCTACGTGCTGCTCAGACGTACCAACGACCACTGGTGGCACGTTCGGCGCAGCGGGGACGCCCAGCCCTTCTATATCCCTGCCCAGTACGTCAAGGAGCTGCCCCCCATGGCCGCGCCAGCACCGCGACACCAGCTGCCCGCTGCTGCCGCCGTGGTGCCTGTGCAGCCACCAACCTACGAGTACCGGTTCCTCCACGCTGACACCACGGCACCCGCACCAGCGTTGAGTTGCTCCGGGAGCCACAATCCCAAGGAACCGGCGCAGCCCTCGGCTGAGCACATGCCCCACATGGGCTGCCCTGAAGCCCCCTGCGCCACCGCCAAGGACACGGAGGCCGTGAGGCGGCCGCTGGGGTCCAGCCAGGAGGCTCAGGTAGGTAATGTCACCATCCTGCTCGCCCATGGGGACACTGGAGCCCTTTGGTCCCTCTGCCACCACCCTGGGCATCCGCTCCATGGCCACTGCTGGTGCCGCCAGGGATTCCCGCCAGGCTGGCACCACAGGGCAAACCTGATCGGCCGGGAACACCTGGCCAGGCGCTGAAGGTGCAGGTTGGATCGCAGCGGTGGCAGCAGCCGGGGAGCATCAGGCTGCCCCAGGGTCCCCAGTGTCCCCAAGTGCCCGTTGCCTCCACATGGGTCAGTGGCCTCTGGCGCCGCACACCAGCCCCAGCAGCCCGTCCAGCTGAACAGCGGCCGTTTGCATCCCTGGCGAACACTTTCAATTCTCTTTTTTTTTCTTAAAAAAAAAAAAAAAAAAGGAAGAAGAAAAAAAGAAAGAGGAAAAGAGCCTAGAGTTTCCAGGCTTTGCTCAGCTTGAGCATCGCCACCAAAATAACACAGCTCCAGGGTTCACGCATGCAGTGGTCCGCTCTTGGCAGAGTCACTCGTGCATCCCATCCATTGTGGGACAAACCGAGGCATTTTGCATCCCTCGAAGCGGGTTTACACTGAGAAATGCCGAAGGGCAAAGCCCAGGCACTGGCTCCGCCGCACGTATCCCTCCAGGGTCCCGTCTGCTCCCAGCGCCCTCCCCAGCCCAGAGCAGGGTGGCGGCGAGGGCACAAAGGGGTTAAAGGCACCAACTCCTCCCCTCGAGCGGGTGGGTGGCTCACCTGCCCTGAGGCCTCACAGCCACCCAGCGCCTGGCAGAAGCCCTCTGTGCCCCAGCGGGGCCACCCCAAGCCCCCAGCACCCCCGTCCGCCGCTCGTCCCACGGCTGTAAGTAGCACCTGGCGTTTCCCGCGGCCCCTGGGCCGCCCCCGGCATGGGGAGGATATGGGTGTCACTGGTGGTTTCCGCGGCTGCCCCATGGCCCCTCAGGGCGCATCGTGGTGACATATATACCCCCACCGCCCCCTGAGGTGCTGAGTCCCTCTCGGTGCCCCTGGGATCGGAGCCATTTTACAGCCCCAGGCCGCTCTGGGCAGGGCTCTGCACCGGGAAGCAGCACCCGGGCCACTCACTCTTCCCGTTTCGAGCTGCGCTTCTGCCTATAGCCTCGAGGGCAAAAATGCAACCCCTAAAAAAGCAGGGAGAGAGGAAATGCAGCGAGAGGTTGTCTGGAAAGCGCGAGCACCTGCTCCAGGCATGCGCCTGCGTCCATACATGTCTGATTGCCGTTTCAGGGTGTACGAGCATCAGTGGTGGAAGCCAGAGCCAGGCCCAAGGGGGCCTCATGGGGACCAGGGGGACATCACTCGATCCCAAGTGACTCGGGGTGGTGACACTCAGGTGCTGGCAGAGGAAGGGTCACTCCTCCCACCGCAGGGTGCAGCTCTGCGCCCTCTTCGTTACTCTGCAATGCCACCAAGGCTGGTGCCGCCCCATCTGGGGTGCGGAAACAGCTGACAGAGAGGGATGAGTCGAGAGTGGGAAATGTTCGTGGAGGAGCTGTGGGGGTCCCCGGACAGCTGCTACCTCCAATGGAGCTGTCCGCCCGGCGCGGAGCAGGGATGCGTTTCATGAACCACCTCGCTTGGAGCAGGCTAGAAAGGCTGCTGCCCCGCTCCTCTTCAACCAGTGGGGGAAGCCCAAATTCCCTCATCCCCACGGTGGAACCATGACCGCTGCTGAGTCCCGTGGAGCTCGGAGCCATCCACCCCATCCGGAGGCTTTTGCTGTCTTGTTGGTTCGGCAAACGCTGGCGGCCACTTGCTTGCCCTGCAAGAGGCTCTTGAGGGCTCTGCAGCCCTCGAGGGTTGAGGACTTTCTTTAGAGGAGGATTTGGTACCTGGGGAATCACTCAGGCATTGGGCTGAGTTTGACCCATCTCCTTGGGACTGAAGTGACCTCGAGCCAGCCGGCAGGACCTCAAAACCATCCTGCTTCCAGGCTGCGGTGCCGCTGCGGCACATTTGTGCTGGAGCAGCATTGCCCAAGAAACCTCCACACCACATCCCGGGGGGCAAAATCACCACGGGGCAGCGGCAGAGCCGCGGCACCAGCTGGCATGATGGCCTCTCCTGCGCAGACCCAGGCTGGTCCAGGGTCCCACATACCCAGGGAGCAGCATCTCCCTGGGAAATCCGCTGCCGCCAGTGGGATCCTGTGGTGCTGCCGAAGCCAACGGGAGGTGTCAAACCGCCGGTGAGCCCATCGCTTGCAACCCGGGTTTCCAAGGCAACTCTTCCGCCCCAAAAACCCCAACAGGAAGCGCACAGCGCTCTCCGGAGCGAGGCAGCTTCTCATTTCTGCCTCTGCTGGCACGTCCCACCAGGAGCCACGCGACACTGGAGCGTCCCTGGCCCTACGCCCACCACCATGGGTGACCAGGCGGCCAGCACACGGCTTCGCTCCAAGGCCAGGGTGTCCCGGCTGCTCACGCTGGGCAAGGTAGGGAGCAGGTCGGCCATGGGGCCGTGCCAGGGGCCGCTCTGGGGCCGGGTGCGAGAGATGTCGCAGCTCCTTTCCCGCTTTCCGCCGTGCACTCTGGGGATGCCCAAGCGTAGGTTGTTCCCTGGGGCCGCTAGCAGCACCCCCGGGCCCCAAACGCCTCCCTGAGCGGCCGCATGGAGGGGAGCGCATTTCGGCCTGTGGTTTCCCAAGGGGAAACAGCCAAAGATGCAACTGGAGCAAGGGCGGAAGGCACCAGGAACTGCGCGGGGGGCAGAGCAGGGTCCACCTAGCCAGATCCAGGTGCGACCAGGAGGGTCCCCCCATCGCTGTGTCCTGTATGTCCAGGACAAGGGCAGCCTCTCGCCCTGGCTCCATGGTGCTTCACAATGCCCCCTGGGCACCGTGGCAAAGGGGCAGACAGCCGGCACCGCAGGCACGCGGGCAGGACAGGGAAACTTTGTCCCTGTGGCTCTGGGAAGGCAGTAAAAGCAAAGGGCGATCAAAGGTGGCAGGTAGCAGGGCCACCTTCCGCCTCCGACACCCTGCGATGGACTCCAACACCCTGCGATAGGAGGAGCCCTGCCGGGCCACACGGGCTCTCCCCACCCCGGGGCAAGTGCCCATGTTGATGCTGGTGTTGCAATTCGTGGAGGTACCACCCGGGCGCTATCACAGAGGCTGAGACCCACGAGTGTCACCAGGGCCGGGGTGGGCGGGGGGCAGCACCGTGCACAAGTGCCGGGGGGTGCATGGAGACACCAAGTGCTGTTGCCAGAGCAAAGCAAGACGGGGGCGTCCTCAGCCCCCGACCAGCTCCAACTTGGCGTCAAGGCTGGCTGCAAAGCGACATCTGTGGAGGGATGTGGTGAGGAGGCTGCCGACCATGGAACTAGTGGGGCCGGGGCGCCACCGAGAGCGAGTGGGGGGGCCCCACGGTGCGGCTGGGCCCACAGGCGCTGACCCACAGGCCATCCCTCTGCAGGGGCGCAAGGAGCCCGAGCAGCCACCCAAGCAGCCGCCCAAGCAGCCACCCGAGCCCGTCTACCTCAACATCACGGAGCTGCGAGAGGAAGTGGCAGCGGCCACAGGCTGGGCTGTGCCGGGCCCCACGCCGCCCCACAGCGCCCCGACCGCCTGGGAAACCCACACGGACACCAGCAGCGGACGCGTGTTTTATTACAACCCACTCACGGGCGCAAGCACCTGGGAGTGCCCCGTGGAGGAGGCCGAAGACGGAGTGAGTCCTGGCGCCTCGTCCACTGCCTCGCCTGCCTACAGCACCGGGGCCACCGCCGCCTGGGGCCGCTACGTGGATGAAGCCAGCGGACAGGCTTTTTTCTATAATTCGGTAACAGGTGAGACGTCGTGGGACCCCCCCGATCCGGGCGCCGCCAGCAGCTGGCCGGACATGTCCGCGGGGGTGGCACCGCACAGCACGGCCGAGCAGCGGGTGAGCAGGGCGCACAGGGGCCACCACAGGCGCGCGGGGCCACGAGCCAGGCTGGGGGGCCCTGGCACGCGGTGCCACCATCAGCCCTGCTGCCCGCTCACAGCCGCCCACGCCGGAGACGGACTATCCCGAGCTCTCTCCGGATGAGCTGGATGCTTATGCCAATGACGACTACTCGCCACTGGGCTCCTCCAAGGCGGGCGCCTCACCGTACCTGCTGCCGCAGCCGGCGGGCTGGTGCGGGCCCGAGGGGACTGTGTTCTGCAGCGAGCACTACGCCTCGGACACGGTACGGCACGAGTGGTGGCAGGAACGCACTGGGCCAGCGGGTACCAGCGGGGCTCTAAGCATTACCCGCCGCGCTCCCTCCGCAGGTGCCAGGGCCCAACCGCCATGACAGGGCCAGCAGCGGCTCCAGCCAGGACAGTGGCATCACAGGTACCTGGCCCAGCAGCCTCTCGCCGGGGCCCAGGGAGGAGCAGGTGAGCAGGCGGCAGAGGGGGCGCCACGGACAGCCCCGCAGGGATCCCAACGCTGCCGGGTTTTCGCTTGCAGTGCAGGAGCCTGGAGAAGGCTGGCGTGCTGAACCGCACCAAGACGGTGGACAGGGGCAAGCGTCTGCGGTAAGCGGCCCCGCAGTGGCTCCGCCGAGTCCCAGCTTGGCAAGGAGCCACCTGTGCTGACCCTGCATTGCCACCGCGTGCCGTCCCCAGGAAAAACTGGAGCTTGTCCTGGACCGTCCTGGAAGGGGGGATCCTGACCTTCTTCAAGGACTCCAAGCACTCGTCCACCAGCGCCTTGGTGAGTGCCTGGCCACTGCGCCGGATGTCCCACAGCTCTTGCTAGGACGATGCTCCCGGCGCTGGTCACATTCGTGCTTCCCCCGCCACCCCCCCAGCCCAAATGCCACCAGCAGAGCTCGAATGAGGAAGCTGCCAGCAGCGTCCGCAGCCTCACGCCGACAGCAGCTTGCAACAGCCTGCGGGAACGGCTGCGAGCGGGGGGAGGCCAGCCCTGGGGAGGAGGGAACACCGCTGTCCCCACGGTGGGATGTGCGCGCACAGTGCCCGCTGGGTCTGCCCACCTGTCCCGGGCCCCTTGCAGAAGCCCCAGCTGTGCAGGCGGATGGACTCGCAATGCAGCCACGTGCCCTGTGTCCCTGCTCCACCAGTGCCATGGTCCCTTTGGTCCCCGCAGAGACACCCTGCCACCCTGACCATGCCAGAGCACACGGTGGAGCTGCGAGGGGCCACCGTCGCCTGGGCCGGCAAGGACAAATCCAGCAAGAAAAACGTCCTGGAGGTGAGGACCCTGCGCCCGGCGTGATGTTCACCCATGTCATGAGCCACCTATGGTCCATGTCACCAGCAGGAAAGGGGAGCAAATGCCCCAGGAGGCTGGGGCCTAAGGAAAGCTGGGGCTATTGGTGCAATGAGTTGTGCACCGTTCTTGGCCATGACCTGGTCCCTGCCTCACCTGAGGGCAGGGCCAGGAGAGATGATGAAGGTGGGACAAGGGATAGGGCAAATGTGGATAGGATTCATCGGAAGCCGCGGGTGGAGCAGGGGAAGGTACCGCCGCGGGGGCTGCAGGCGGCTGAGCCCTGACCTCTGCCTGCTGCGCTCGTAGCTGAGGACACGGGAGGGCTCCGAGTTCCTGGTGCAGCACGACTCGGAGCAGATCATCATCACATGGCACAGGGCCATCGTGGACAGCATCGGGCGGCTGGTGAGAAGTGGCACCCGCGCGGTGGCCATCCCCTTCCGCGGGGACCTCCTGCCCTTGCCACGGGCACCCCCATTTCACCCTGCCCCTTTCCTAGAGCATGGACTTCCCTCTGGAAGATGATGTGGAAAACAGGGCTGAATTTGGGTCCAGGGAGAAGCTCGCTGAGGAGAAGAGGACTTCAGGTGAGCGAGCAGCACTGCCGGCAGCGTGACGTGCAGGTCTGCTGGACACACGGACACATGGGGGCACTGGCAGAGCAGGACATGTCCCCTGCACGGATGGGGGGACAGCAGAGGTGCCGCAGAGAGTGCCAGGCCAAGCAGTGGTGTCTCCAGCATCCTCCCTGCTCCCCCCACACCAGCTCCCAGCCCCAGTCCCCCTCCCCAGTCCCACATTGGGGGTCTCCTGATCCCCCCCTCCCCGCAGCACCTGGGCAGGCAATGGGCGGCACCGGCGGTGAGAGCGACACCAGCAAAGTGCGCAACAAGCTGCGCAAGTTCCTGCAGAGACGGCCCACACTGCAGTCGCTGCGTGAGCGGGGCTACATCAAAGGTGAGCGCCTGTTCCCATTGTCCCGCGTCCCGTCAGCTCCATTGCCCACGCTCACTCCTCTCCTCCGCCTGTTGTTCTGCAGATCAGGTGTTCGGCTGCTCCTTGCAAGCGCTGTGTGAGCGGGAGCGGAGCACGGTGCCCCGCTTCGTCCTGCAGTGCATCCGCACAGTGGAGAGGAGAGGTATCGGTGCAGCCGGGGCTCGGCGACGGGCAGAGCCCGGCGAGCACCAGGATGACCCTAACACAGCATCTTCCTTCCACTCCCTGCCAGGCCTGGACATAGACGGGCTGTACCGAGTCAGCGGTAACCTGGCCACGATCCAGAAACTGCGCTACAAAGTGGACCACGGTAGGGCCAGGGGTGGCTTGGTTTCTCTTTGATCCCCTCAAGTATCTCTGTATGGGGAGTTGAGCTCCATATCTTCTTGTCTCCGTATGGGGAGTCAAGCTCTGAGGATGCTGGCGAAGCTTTGCAGCTTGCAGGGTATCTCCTCCTGGGGCAGAAAAATCCCAGCTGGAAAAATCCATGGTGGAAATATGGTATAAATGTAAAGCTGAGGGTCTCAGGGGGGCCTCACGCCTGAGCTCCAACTCGGAAGGGGAAATGTCACTTATGCTCAAAGGGAGAGGAGAGGCCGGGAGCCTCATGGATGAGGAGATCCTCTCCTGTCCCCTGGGAATCACCACAATCCCTGGCTTGTCTGGGCTTGGTCTTGCTAAAGGGAGCTGGATCCCAGCAGGGAGCTGCTGAGCAGATGTCCCTGGCTGGGAGGTTTGGGAGCGCACATGGATCTTGGTCACGCCTCCTCTGGGTTCCGTCCCACTATGTGCAGGAGCACAGAGCCACACGGGCCAGGGGGAGAGACAAGGGGCAGTCCCCAAGTGTCCTGGCCATCTGTGTGTCCCTGGAGAACCGGCTGGGCCCGGGGGGATGGCCGTGCAGCTCTGCGCGGGCAGGCAGCACAGCCACCAACAGCGTGGTCCTGTCCCCACAGACGAGCACTTCGACCTGGATGACGGGCGCTGGGAGGACATCCATGTGGTCACCGGCGCCCTCAAGCTCTTCTTCCGTGAGCTGCCCGAGCCGCTCTTCCCCTTCGCCCACTTTGACAAGTTCATCGCTGCCATTAGTAAGGCCAGGAGATGGCTCCAGCCTCTGCGCTGATGCTCCCCATTTCCATCACTTTTCACCCCCAAATGCTTCCCCCAGTCCTGGCAGGCTTGGAGCAGGGAGGCCCCATGGGGATGGTTTCCTCTGCAAGAGCACCCAGGGTCTATGTTGAACAAGGCTGGAGGGAAGGGACATCCCCACCGGTCATGGGGTCCTGCTGCCTGGCCAGGCACAGTGCAGGGGATGGGGCCAGAGCAGAGGCACCTGGGCACACGAGTAGGTCCTCGCGGCACTCCCAGCACCCAGGAGGGTCCCTGCGGTGCTGAGGGGCTCCCAGTTGTGCGGGACAGAGCCAGCACCCCAGCATGTCCTGCCTGTGCTTCCCTCGCAGACATGCAGGATCCGACGTGGCGAGGCCGCTGCATCCGCGACCTGGTGTATTCCCTGCCACCTGCCAACCACGACACCATGAGGGTCCTGTTCCAGCACCTCTGCAGGTGAGGCCACCTTGTGGGCCAGGTCTGGGGACAGACCAAGGGCAGCGGGGGCAGCAATAGCACCGTGACACCATCCTTCTTTCCCCAGGGTGATCGAGTACAAGGAGGAGAACCGGATGTCGGTGCAGAGCGTTGCCATTGTGTTCGGCCCCACGTTGCTGCGCCCGGCCAGCGAGGAGGGCAACATGGCCATGCACATGGTCTTCCAGAACCAGATAGTGGAGCACATCTTGAACCAATACAGCTACATCTTCCCGGACGGCTAAGCCCGGCCGCGCAGGGATGCGCAGGGACAAGCGCAGAAGCAGGGACACGATGGGGCAGAAGGGCAGTGGAAGGACCTCGGTGCTGCATGCTGTGAGGCTGGCCTGTCCCCAGACTACGGACCATGGTGGTGGTCAGCGCTGGCTTAGTAAACGGGCAGCACTGGAGCACAGCAGCCTGGCTGATTCCAGGCCATCGGTTGCCACACGAATCCAGGACACGGTTCAAGGGGCAGGGAAATGGGCCACCCCGGCAAACGCAGTCCTCAGCTGCTCATCCCTGGTGGGGCTGCTGCTCCCAGGGAATCATCCCCAGAGCAGCGAGCGGCTCCTGTAGAGGAGGTTGAGCTCCCACTGGCACATGGGGACAGACGGTCCCTCCCCACCATCACAGCCCCCCGAAGCCATTCCCAATGCCAGCATGAGCCCCACAAGGACGAGACCCCCTGACGCAGCCCTGAGCCCCCTCCGGACCGAGGACCATGGAGAGGAGTGTGTCTCGCCATGATGCCCTTCCCAGTTCTGATCCTCCACTCTCCGTTTCCATGTCCCCAGCAGCATTTTTAACTTTCCTCTTCCTCCCGCGTCACCATTGTTCCCACCATGTCCCTCTCCAGTGGAACGCTTTGCCCAGAGGGCTGCAGGTCCTTGTCCCCTGCATGGCTGGTGGCACTTCTGTGTGAGCAGTTATGTGGCAGGTCTGGCCAGGACCCCTCTGCACATCAGATCAGTGCAGCACCAGAAACGTCACTCTGGGGGACACCGCAGGGTGCCAAAGAGGTGGCAGCCAGGCCTATGGGACAAACACCAGCCACATTGTCCAACAAGGGATCGTCCCTCGGGCAGCCAGAGATGGCGGAGAGCCTGGGGACATCAAGCTGTGCCCGTGGCCGGAGGCAGCGCCCGGCAGGACCCCACTGTGACTTTTGCAGAATAAAGAGCACATCTGAGGTGGGCGAATGGGGCAGTTTTGTGTGCGCCGAGTGGTGCTGGGGACGTCCTGCTCCTCCATCTCGCCTGCTGGAGCTGATCCCGGCTGCAGAGCCGTCAGGGCTGGAGCACGGGCGCAGCAGGAGGAAGAGGTGGCACCGGCCGCGTGCTCCACCCTGCGGCAGGAACACCGGAGCCCCAGCCAGAGCCACAGCCTGAGGCACAGCCGGAGCCCAGGAGGAGCAGGGTGAAGCCAGGGAGCCGCTTCTGGCAAACTGGGAAGCAGGATCACGGCTGCCCCCAGGGCACCTGTTGGGACATGCTGGAGATAGTTGGGGACACAGTGGGGACAGCATGGAGCATGACGGGCACAATATGGGACACAGCAGAATGGCCTGGGACACAATGGGGTGCCTTGGAGCCTAACAGGGACACTGGGAGATGGGACAAGGGTGCTTGGGCACCCTGCAAGGCCACACAGGGACACGTCTGGGACACGACAACACCCTGGAGGTGCCAGGGACAGCATAGGGACAGGATAGATGCTCTGGGGCATGAGGGGACAATTGAGCCTCCAATAGGGTGGTTTGGGACTCAGCAAGGACGCTTTGGGACACTTCAGGCTGCAACAGGGATGCTTGGGGACAAGAGGGGATGCTTGCAGGGACACCCTCGGCTCAGCAGGGACACCAGGGGACAAACTGGGAGGCCACGGAACACTCTGGGACACAGCACAGGTGCTGTGACACACGAGGGGTCCTCTTGGACACCAGTGAACACTTTGGAACAGTTTCCTTGAGGCACAAGGAAAACACTTTGGGCTACGGCAGTGGGGACTCTTTGGGACATAAAGGGACCCTTCGGGATGCAGCAGGGACCCTTTGGGACACAAGCGGATGCTTTGGGCCACAGGGGAACTATTGGGGTCACAACAAGGACACTTGGGGCACAGCAGGGCCACTTTGTGGTGCAGCGGTGACCCTCAGAGCCACGACGAGGACACTCTGGGGCGCTCCGGGACACTTTGGGACACGGCAGGCACACTTGGGGTCGCTCTGGGCCCCTCGGGCCCCGCGGTGGGGGGCGGGCGCGGGCGGCGCCGCAGCCCCTCG
>JAWLRI010000310.1:171909-192489 GCA_034781795.1 Crypturellus tataupa
ACCGCCGCGGGGCCCGCGGGCTCCGAGCTCCACCTGCCGGAGCCGACGGGCACGGCCGCCCCGCGCCGCCGCCACCCGCATCCCGCCCGCGAACCCGGCACTGAGCCCGGCACCCGCAACCTGCCCGTGATCCCGTCACTGAGCCCAGTACCGGCACCCGCATCCCGGCCCTGTGCCCAGCACCTGCATCCCGGCTCTGAGCCTGCCCTTGAGCCAGGCACTGGCACCCACATCCTGGCCCTGAGCCCGGCCTTGAGCCCGGCACCAGCACCTGCATTCCAGCCCTGAACCCGGCACCAAGCCCAATACTGGCCCCTTTATTCTGGCCCTGAGCCTGGCACCGGCACCCGCATCCTGCCCATGATCCCAGCACCGGGTCCAGTGCCAAAATCACAGCCTTGAGCCCAGCACTGGCACCCGAATCCCAGCCCTGACCCCTGCACCCAGCCCAGTGCCAGTCCCTGCATCCTGGCCCTGAGCCTGGCACTCACACCCGCATCCCAGTGCTGAACCCAGTACCAGCACTGGCATCCTCGTCTTCAGGCTGGTACTGAGCCCAGTACCAGCACTGGCATCCTGACCCTGAGCCCCCACACCAACATCTCGACCCCAAGCCTGGCACCGAGACAGGCACCAGCATCAGCATCCCAGCCCTGACCTCAGTATCAGCATTCCAACTCCAAGCCTGGTACCAGGCTTGGTGCCGCCCCTCCATCCCAGCCCTGAACCCGGCACCGAGCCTGGCATCAGCACCATGCACTGGTCCCCCCAGCATCTGTACTCTGGCACTGAGGCATCGGCCTCCCAGCCCTTGACCCTGGCACTGAGTCCAGGACCTGCATCCAGCTACCAGTCCCTGTGCCCTGACCCCCTAGCATCCAGCATCAGCATCCCAGCCCAGCACTGACACCATGCACTGGTCCCCCTGGCACCCACAGGATCAGCGTCCCGGCACTGGCACCCCAGCCCTGAATCCAGCACCTGCACCCCAGTAGCAGCCCCTGGTCCTGCCCAAGGCACCCAGCATCAGCCCCCTGCCCTGAGCCCCTTGCACTGAGCCCAGCGCTGGCACGTGGGCACTGCTCCCCACAGCATTCCCAGCACCAGGGATGCCCTTGCCTCCCGCCCTGCCCCCAGCACTGAGTCCAGGACAAGCATCCTGGCACCGGCATCCTGACCTCCCCCTGCACCAGGCACAGTCCCCTCCCGCCACTGGCATCCCAGCTCTGACTCCGACATCCAGCTGGTACCCACATCCCAGCACGAGGCCACAATCATCTCAGCACCTGGTCCTGACCTCTGCATCCAGACACTGGTATTCCTGGTACCAGCATCCAGCACCAAAAGCCCAGCCCCGGTCCCCAGCACCGGCATCTAGGGACCACTGGGGCACTGCAGTACCAATCCTGGTTTGCAGCACTTGGCACATCCCCCCCGCGCCACGGTGCTGCCCTGGCTCTGCACAGGCACCCTGGTGCTGACAACCTCTGGAGCCCAAGCACTGGATCCCCCACAGCATCTGCGGGGACTTGGTGCTCTGGTGCCTGGCTGGGCATCCCTGGGGCTGTGGGGTCTCACCCAGCTCGGGTCCATGTTGCCCCTGATAGGTGTCACATCCCCTCTAGGAGCCCCCATGGGTGCACATCCCCATGTCACTCAGGGTGGAAGCACCACGGTGCCAGGCAGGGTTTATTCTCGGGGAGGTGCCGGTGGGACAGAGCAGGTCCCATGGGTGCCGATCCGGAGGCCACATAAGCGCCCACGGGACATCAAGGACATCAGCATTGGGATGGGGGTGGGTGTCAGGCAGTGTAGCCAGAGCAGGGCCAGAGCATCCCCAGTCCCTTGGTGCCAATGCATCACAGTGGGGCTGGTCGCAGTGGGGACACACGTGGCCCCAACTAGCCCTGGGCATCGCTGGGCTCCTGGGCCTGGCCCGGCGTCAGCTCCTGCTTGTCGTCCTCTGTGGGCGGCCGCGTCCTCTTAAAAAAACCCATCTGGAGGAGGGACCCAGTGACACCCTGGCCACAGGGGATGTCCTCCAGGGTGCCGGCAGTGCCCACTCACCTTCCACATGACGACAATGAAGATGGCAAGGAGCAGGAGCCCAGCCAGGGCGCCCAGCACCACCCACCACACGGGCACCTTCTTCTCAGTGCCAGGGTTCACGTGCACGGCCTCCGTGGTGGCCTGTGGGGGACAGGGCAGGTGGTCCGGTCACTCCTGGATGCCTCCAGCAGCCCAGCCACCTGGATCCCAGCCCCACACAGGATGCCCGGCCCTGCCACCCCACAGGGTGGCAGCAGCCTCCATGTCCTCCCTACCATGGCCTCTCCAGCGGGCAGCGTGTGGGGCTGGATGCGGTAGGGCATGGCGGAGACACGGAACCAGGCGTGGGACTGGATGAGCAGCTGCTTATGCAGGAGCTCGGGCTGTGGCAAGGGCAAGGACAGGCATGAGGGTACTCACATCCCCATGGTGCAGCCAGACACTGCGGTCTCCGGCTCTGCAACCCCTCAAGGTCCTTTGGGCACACGATGCCAGGAGCCACCTGCAGGTTCCTGCTGCGGTGGCCCTGGTGCTTGGTGTGACCCTGCAGGACACCCTCCACACCAAGCGCCAGGCAGGCACGTGCTCCATGGGGACTCGTTCCAGGGAGACACTGCAGGTGACATGTCCGGGCTCTGGCAAACGTGGTACCTGATAGAGGGTGTCCATCCAGAGCAGGGCCCGGACGCTCACGAGAGCCCGCTGCTCCCTGGGCAGGCTCTGCACGCTGCACACAATGCTCTCGCATGGCTCCGCGCTGCAGTTCTGCGGGGTGCAGCGGGCGCGTCACCCCCAGCCCTGCGGGCACCCACCGAGCTTGTTGGGAGCGGCGGGCACAGCCAGTGCGGACCCGCCCTGCAGCGCTCACCACGTGCACCGTGTCCAGCGGGGCGGCCGGGGGCTGCTCACCCACCGCCCGGCGCTCCCGCCCGTGGCTGCCGTTGCGGCCTGCGGCACCCGTGGGCCGGGGGATCTCCAGCTGCAGGGAGAAGCGCAGGCAGCTCTGGCAAGCAGCAGCCCCACGGAGGGTCCCCACCAATGTCACCACCCCCACTACCTGCATCGGGTTGAGGTCAGGCAGCTTGGTGCAGTTCATGCCGCCCTCGGTGCCCAGCTCGAGCAGGTAGAGCAGGGGGCTGCTGCCAAGGTGGCTGGGCACGGCGAGGCGCAGGGTGACGCCGCTTACAGTGCTGGGACCCTTGTTGTGGAGCTGCAGGGCGGAGCGAGGAGGTGGAGCTGGTGCTGTGGGCACCGCACTGCCAGGGCACGAGGACAGCAGGTGCCAGCGGGTGCCAACCTGGTAGACATGCTCCACCCTGAGGCCATGGTCCTCCAGCTGCCGGCTGCCCTCCAATGCCTGCCACGCCACAGGCAGCACCGCGGTGGCGGGTAGGGACATCCTGTGCGGGACGAGAGGGACTCAGGGCTGTATGGCCATCCCTGCTGTACCTGTCCTCCCCAGTACTCACCCTCGCAGCTCCATGGCTGCCTGGGCCTCCACGGGCACCTTCACAACACGCAGGGCGCTGTTGGGGTTGTGGCTGTTCTTGCTGCGGGTGCCAAGGGCGGGCGGCAGGTGAGGGAGGCCGGGTAGGCACTGTGGCCTCCCGCCCCACATATATCCCCTGGCACCGTGTCACCTCCGCAGCTGCAGTTGGAAGGCGATGGCATCCCCAGCGTCCTCCAGGCCGGACACGCTCAGTTCCATGTCCACAGCAATCTGCAAGGGCAAAGGTAGGTGGGCATCCAGGCCACGGTGCCCACAGGCCCAGCGCCAGGGTGAGGGGCATGGCCACCAGAAACCCTTACGCGGGCGCCGGCCTTCATGGGGTTGCCCAGTTCACAGAGCACCACGTGGGTCCTGTTTTCCTTGCGGGGGTTGCAGCTGAGCTTCTCCTGCCCCTGCGGCACCACAGCAGCATCAGGGCCAAGATGCCACCAAGCAGGGCCCGGGCGGCCTCCATGCCGCCGCAGGAAGATACTCAAGGGCGACGGGGGGGGGGACAAGGCCATGGGGGGTCCCTCTGTGGCGCCCACCTGGATGTCGCTGGTGGCTCTCTGGAAGTGGGTGCCGGGCGGCAGTTGCACCCTCAGCTCGGCCTCAAAGGCGCCCTCGCCGCCGTTGCTGGCATCAGCACGGAGCAGCACCACGTTCTCGGCCCCGATGAGCAGCCGTGTGCTCGGCCTGGGGACATGCGGCCCAGCCGTCAGCGCCAATGGAGCCCAGCAGCATCGTGTCACCAAGTGCCACCAATGTCCCTCCAGCCCATCCCAGGGTGGCAGCTCTCACGTGTCAGCAGCCAGGCGCAGATCGGGGATGCAGATGTTGTCCGCACCGCAGTCAAGCAGGATACGTGTCTGGGGCAGCGGCAAGGCAGGAGGTAGGGGACAGCAGGTGGCAAATCCAGGGTGAGGATGGGGTCCATGGGGTGGGCAGGGATCCGTCACGGAGAGGATGGGGACAGTAGGGTGACATGGTGCCCATCCCGGGGAAGGAATGAGGAGGGTAGGGTGGGCAGGGGGCCTCTCTTGCAGGGCATAGAGATGTTGGGGTGGGCAGGGATCCAAGTCAGGGAGGGATGGGGGCAGCAAGGTGCTGTGGGGCCCACCCCAGGGAAGGGATGAGGACAGCAGGGTGGGCAGGGGTCTGTCCCGTCCAGCCAGGGAGGTGGCACCAGGCTGGCCTGGGGTGTGTCCCCAAGAGGGACAGGGCTCGGTGGGGTGGGCAGGCGCCCTGGGCGGTCCTGGTGACACACGGTCGAGGGGAAATGACCCCACGGGGCACCTGCTCCTGCACCAGCGTGTCCCCGTAGAGCAGCAGCCCCAGGGCATCGAGGTCCTGCGCTGCGGCCAGCGTCAAGTTGAGGCTCACAGTGATGGGACTCAGCTTGTCCTTGAATTCGGCTTCATCCTGGGGGCACCCGGCAGCTCCAGGCACCCACACCCGCCGGCCGAGCACCCCCGCGCCCACTACCGCCACATCCTACCCGCAGGTGGGCACTGAGGTTGCGGCAAAGCGGCTGCCCCGGTGCCAGTGCCAGCTCCTGCAGCCACGAGGACTGGCCACTCGGCCACAGGAAGACCCTCCGGGCCAGCTTCTGCTTCAGGCGGTCCAGCTGCAGGTCGGCCAGCAGGCCTGGCCAGGGGACGGCAGGTGGCACCGGGCACCCTTGGTGCCACCCCACAAGGTGCCCCTGGTGCCACCTGGCACTCACGGATGCTCTGGGGGATGTGCTGGCCCGACACATTCATGCAGAGCAGGACGGTGAAGCTGGGGGGGACACAGGGGACACAGGCGCTCAGGGGGCTGCCGGAGCAGCCGTGTCCCCTGTGTCCCCCACATCCTTTGTGCCTCCTGTGCTCCCCATGTCTCCTGTGTCCCCCATGCCCTCTGTATCCTCCATGCCCCGTGTCCAGGGCACCCTCACCAGGTGACACGTGCGTCAGAGCTGGGCATAGAGCACTCCTTCTTCTCGGGGTTGAGCCCGTCGGGCAGCGTGAGCCGTGTGTGAACCACCACCACAGGCTGGCCCCTGCAGGCACCGTGGCGCAGGCAGCGGTCAGGGCGCTGTCCGTCCCGCAGCCCAGTGCTCCCCGGCACGCAGGTGGCACCCACCGGTACACGGCCACCTTGTCGACTCCGAACGCTCCCACCAGCAGATCTGCGGGGCAGCGCAGTGGTGTTGGCATCGCTGCCACCAGCAGCGGGTGCCGTGGCCACCCTGCACGCCCCATGTCCATACCCGGGTAGCCGTTGCCATCCAGGTCGGAGGCGCCGCGCAGGGCAAAGCCGAAGGCGGCCGGCCCTGTGAAGGGGCTCTCGAGACGTTGCGAGGGCACCCAATCCAGCCCCTCGCTCTGCCCGCGGAAGACGAAGACGCACCCGCTGCCACTATCGCCCCCGAACGGGGCACCCACGGCCACGTCTGGTGACAGACACCAGGCGGGGGGACACGAGCATGGCAGCTCCCTGTGCACTCGTGCCCCCTCTGCCCAGCACCTCCTGCTGCGTAACCCGCATGTGCCACGTTACCCGCATGGCCGTCCTGGTCCAGGTCGCCCAGGCTTGCGATGGCTGCGCCAAAGCGGCCATAGGCGTCACGACCCGTCAGCGTCTGCCAGGGCTGGGCGTAGGGCCGGGCGCCGCGACGCAGGTAGAGGTAGACGCGACCCAGTTCGAGGCGGGGGCCATCGGGACGGCGTGCCAGGAAGAGCGGGGCGCCCACCAGCACGTCGGCCCGCCTGGCACAAGGCGGCTGTCAGGTGGGCACCGCATGCAACAGCACCCTGGGGTGCCCTGCGGTGAGGGGGGAACGCAGCCCTCACCCATCCCCATCGACATCTGCCACAGCCACCGTGTGCCCGAAGTAGGAAGCCACCTGGAAATGGAGGAGGCAGAGGGGCGCCGTGGGGTGATGTGGGCACTGGGCTCTCTGGGGCACTGGGTGGCACTGGGGCCAGCACTGGGTGTGATGGGAGCGGTGAAGTTAGTACTATGGGGTAACGGTGCAATGGGATAGGGTGCAGGGGGTGCCCTGGGCACTGTGGGGCAGTGCAGGGCAACAGTGCAGTGGGGCAGGGTGCAGCAGTTGCCATGGGATGTCAGTGCCAAGGGGCATAGATGACAAGGCCGGGTGTTGCCTGGTGTCGGTGCAGTGGGACAGGCTGCAGTGGCTGCAACGGGGCAAGCTACAGCGGGTGCAGCGGGTGCAGTGGGACAAGCTGCAGCAGGTGCAGCGGGGCAGGATGCAGAGGGTACAGTAGGGCAGGGTGCAGCGGACGTGGGTGTTGCCAGGGCACAGGCTACCTGCTCACTGGCGATGCCCTGCAGCCGGCGCAGGCTCTGCCCCACGCTGAAGATCTCCACCTGCCCGAGGAGGCGTCAGACCCTGACGCCCGCCCGGCACCGATCCCGCTGCGCTCGCGCGCTGCCAATGGCCGGGCGCTGCTCACCTCACCCCTGGTGTTGCTCTTGTTGGGCACCCCGACCACATACTCTGCAAGGGAGGAGAACCCTGAGTGTCCCCCTGCGGCAAGGGTGACATCCCGGGATGCCACAACCACCACACCTGGTGCTACCTGTGGTCTCGGGGTTGTCATCCAGCTCACCCACGGCCACTGCGTACCCTACAGGGAGACGGGCACCCGCTGACCCCCTCCAACCACTACAAGGGGCATTCGGAGCTTGCAGAAGGGAGCAGGACACCGAGGCCCTTCTGGCAGCACCGCTGGCTCTGGGGCCCTGCAGGCGCCGCCGGGACCACTGACCGCTCACCGCGGTAGCTGTCGTCATAGTCCAGGGAGACCTGCTGCCCTGTGGGGCGCCCCGGGCTCGCTGGTGGCAGCAGCGACTCGCCAGGGTCCCGGTCCAGGATGGTGTCAACGCTCACCGAGTACAGGAGCCCTGCAGGGAGTGGGGGACATGGACGGGCACCGCGGGGTCACCCACTGTCATCCCAGCACCCGCCCCATGCAACCCGATAAGATGGAGCCCGGTGGGACACCAGGGCCCCAGAGGGGGACGGGGATGTCACAGCACTCACCTGCAAAGTAGTACCCACCAGGGGCACCCAGGACCAGTGTCCCGGTCTGCGGGAAGGGCCACGTCAGCACCCACCGGGTGACAACGGTGGATCCCCCGCAGCCCCGGCAGGACTCACCGTGCTGGTGGCAGCACTGAAGCCCAGCTCGCAGTAGCGCTTGTCGTAAGCTGCAGGCAGGGCGCGGAGTCAGCAGGGCCGAGCAGGGCCACCACTGCCACCACCACTGCCACCACCGCCATCACTTCCACTGTCACGGCAGCGGCAGCCGTGCTCACCATACTGCCGGTCGCGGTAGGCGCCGGCCATGAGGGAGTCACGGCAGGGCGCGTAGCGGACGAAGCGCTGCCCGGGGCGCCCCACGAAGCAGGCGCCTGCGGGTGTGCGGAAGGCCTCGGAGGCACCGGCCAGCGCGTTCCAGTGCTGCAGCGGAGCGCACGCCTGGCGGCCGCCGCCCTCTCAGCCACCGGGGACAGGGCTGCCACACTGGGGCATCCCCTGCCCCACGGGGACGCTATGCCCCCCTTGCCCAAGGCACCCACCACCAGATTGCCGTCCCAGTTGGTCACCGAGGCGCCCAGCCACTGGTGTGACTTGTAGGTGCGGAGCTGCAGCAGGGGCCGCCTCTCCGTCTCGTCCCCTATGAGCGAGGGGCGATGTGGGGCGTGCTGCCCGTCTGGCTCCATCCCCCTGGCCACCCTCTGCCCGCAACGCACCCTTGGTGTCAATGACGACGAGGCGACAGGGCGTCTCACTGGGTGGCCACGAACAGAGGAAGACGGCACCGGGCTCGGCCACGCCGGGCTGGGACGTGTTGGCGCGGGGGGCCCCCACAGCCACGCTCCTCCTGCGGGCCCGAAGCCAGGAGGAGGAGGACAGGGTCAGGAACAGCCACCACGCTGGTTCCCCCCTGGGGCACCGCGGCTCCTTCCCACCTGCCCTTGTCCTCGTGGAAGTCCAGGGCGAAGCCGAAGTAGCTGCCAGGAGGCCCCGAGTACACGGCAGCCCTAGTGCTGAGCAGCTCCTGGCCCAGCGCTGAGTGTGGCACCAGGACGAGCACCAGGGCCCAGAGCAGCGCGGGAGGCACCAGGGCAGCCGCCATCATCACCTCGAGTGGCACCCGCGGGCCCCCGGCCACCCCCATGCGCTGCCCACGCCGGCGCTTCCGGCCCTTATCTGCAAGGAGGCAGCCGGGAGCAGCCGGGGGACGCGGTGAGGGACAGGGACCGTTCGCCACCAGGGTCCCCTATCGACGCAGCCCAGGCGGCCGTGGCCAGGCTCAGCGGAAGGGCAGTGGGCAGGGGCCTCCATCAGCCACCAGCCACTGGGAGCAGAGCTGGAGCTGCCCCTCCCTGCAGGAATGTTTTTTTCCCTCCTTTCCATGGGCTCTGGAGAAATGGGATCGGCCGCAGCACGAGCTGCTGGTGCCAAGCGCTCCCGCAGGGCAGATACAGGGCCCACGCGGCCACCTTGGACCCCAGCACTGCCCACTGGCCCTGCCACCAGCTCCGCTCCTGCCTCAAGGGTAGCTGGAGGGCAGCTCGGGCGCCTTGGCTGCCCCTTAGCAGCCACAATCCCAAACGGGCAGGATGGGCCAAGGGGCCACGAGGGGCTCTGAGGCACCACGGGGAGCAGCTTGGGGGGGGCCTCAGGCTCTCTTGGAGCAGTGCCAGGTGCCCCTGCCGTGGAGCAGACAGGATCCACAGGCTGGAACCACCACAGATGTTTCCCCTCGTCTTGCGCTGCGGCTCCACGAAGCCCAGGCCCCGCACGGCTCCCATGCAGCTGGGCAGCGCCCGGGTGCCTCTGACTCTCCCCGTGCCGCTGCTCTGGTGCCTGAGTCTTGCAGCGCTTCAGCACTGCTCCTCGGGCTCCAGGGGGGACGGGAGTCCGGCAGGTGAGGGCAGCTCTCGGCCCTCTGGGCTTCGAGTAGCAGCACCAGGGCAGAAGGGCCGGCACTGCTGGTGCTTCTAACCAAAGTGAGAGGCTGGGCAAAGGGCGCAGGCGCGGCCACTCCACATGGGCAGCAAGGCTCTCACCCAGCCCTCCCTGGGACTGGTGCAGACAGGGCTGGGGACGCCCGTGGGCAGCCTCGGTGACACAGGGCGGGCGGCTCCACTGCGGCCCTCGGAGGTGCCCAGGGCAGAGTCACCCGCGGCAGGGCCAAGCAGTGGCGCCAGGGCCCTGCGGAGCGAGTCTTCCCCACAGGTTAGGATCCAGCTCCCCTGGGGTGGATGGGGAGAGCTCGGGGGGGGGTTGCAAGACCCTGTATCACACACATTTAGACATAACCACATTTCCAAACACTTCCCAGTGCTGTACAGCACGGTACTACACCCACCCCAAACCCACCTCCCTGTCTTGCAAAAAGCCACACATTTTTTTTTCCACAAATCATTGGTTTATTAGAAAGTTTTTTCTCCCCCTCATTTTACAGCATATATATATATATATATATTTATATATATCTTATGTGACAAAGTTAAATACAGTCTGTTTATGCTTGTTAAGTAATGATAGGTTAATTATTTTTAGCACTATTCTGGAAGTCAAAAAAACAACCCCTGACTGCACTGTGAAGGGTGCCAGAACACGCATATTGAGTCTAGAAGCTAATGAAGCTCAGCACTGGAACATTAATACTGTCTCCTGCTAATTATTTACAGAGAAATTGAGTCCCTTTTATGTTCTGACCGTTGTGATTGAGTCCAATCTGTCTGTGGTTGAGAGGAGGAGGACGCTCAGCGTTTGTAGGTGCGGGGATCCCTCCCTGGAGCACGCGCATATTCCCACGACGCGGTGTCAGCGTTGCCAGCCCGGCCTCGGAGCCGAGGGTGCCCCAAGGCCATTCCCTGCCGCGGCGCGAGACCAAGGGGCAGGAGCCAGCGCTGCCACTGTGCCAGGACCCCCTCATCACCCTGGAGAAGCTGCCGGCGGTCAGCATTATCCCAACCAAGCGAACGGTGCGGGGAAGCACCGAGAACTCCCGTAGGAAACATCGCGGCCAGGAGGAACCACGAGTAAGGGGGCATCAAGCAAAACCCCTCTCCCTGCACCCAAGGCAGCAAACAGCGACAGGGAGGGAGGGCTCCATCCTCAACGGGGCAACCAGAGCCCCGGGCCTGGACTGACACCTGCCCCTGGCTCCAAACCCCGGGGGAGGAAACAGGGCAGAACAGAATGGGTTTTATCTGCTGCTTCCTGTATGGCAGCAACCCCCTCCCCGGGATGCCCTTCATTAGCTGTTAGAGTCACCAGTGTCACCCACGCCCTGCAGGTATTTCCAAGTATCACATTTTTTTCTGCAAAATGCTAAAGGAAGATTTTTTTTTTTTTTTTTTTTTTTTTTTACATTGTATAGTACATAAAAAGTTAAAAAATACAGGAGCTTTATAAAATATAAATGGTTAGTAATTTTGCATCTATCTGAAACTATAAAGTTTAACCTTTACAAGTGTCTTATTTCACCTACAGCAAACATATTTACACAAAAGCCACCAGAACAAGTACCACTAAAGGAACGGGCTGTAAAAAATATTATTGCAGTATACTACAAATGTAACCTTTTTTCATATGAGCTACAAAAAGCAGCATCTTTGTTTACAGTGTTCAGTGCAATTCTTTACATTAAAAAAAATCCTATAAATTAATAAGGAAACCATCAGTATTACAGAGGAAAGAACACACCTTACACACTCCGGTTACCCGCCCCAGGCCTCTGTATTGCTTCAGTTCCTAACAGGACTTTTTTTCCTCTCTTTCTCACCCGAGCGCCTCCTTCACAAGCCCTTGAGAGCTGCAAGTCGGAGTGACTTGTTTTCCCTCCTAAGAGCGGTCGGAGCCTTTGCAGAAGCAGGGGCCCCACGGCCCAGGACCCTCCATGCAGTCCCCGTTGCACAAGGAGGACAGTGGCGCAGGCTGGGCGCGCAGCCCTTCACTCACTGCGGCTCTGTGGTAACTTCTTGCTTTCACCATTGCTGCTTTTATTAATGAGGGGAAATAACATCTAAGTTTACAGCATTAGGGTGCTGGGAGAACTCCCTGCCAGGATCCACAGCTGTCAGTTACTGAGTGCTTTATCGCCGATTACAAGCAGGATTCAATCATGCTGACTATTTTAAATTAAATGACCTCATTAAAAGCATTTGAGAGACCTATTAGTGAGTATGAAATATCATTTATCCTACACCAGGCAGCAGAAGGAGGATTGTTAATTGTAAGAATCTAGGGGGGAAGATAAAAAAGCCTCCGAAGTGTCTCTTTTGCCTATGTGTGAGATGATTCGTCTATGATACAGCGCGGCGCATATGCGGAGGTGCCGGGACACACGAGAACCCCTGACGGGGGAGGCTCCCACCCCGCAAACCGCCTGCCGCCCGCTGCGCTGCGGCCCTCGAGTCGCACGTGGCTCCTTGGCTGCCCAAGACTGAAAGGAAATTCCCAGGCCTCACCTACCAGTTGGCTCAGCTCCAACCCCTGCCCAAAATGCAAAATCTCCTTCCTCCGAGGTTCCTTTGTTCGTCCTTCATGTGCCGTGACTTGGTGGATGCTGCAAGTCCTGACCTGAGAAAATGGGGTGCAGCAAAGGGTGAAGGTGCAACGCGGTGGCGGCCGCAGCGGCGGCAGGTCTCGGCGCGAGAAGGGTCGGATACAGAGCGTGTGGAACAGGATGGAAAGTGAAGGGCCCTGGGTGGATGGCTGACGCCGGAATGATGTGGATGGGGTGGCTGGCTAGAAACGTCGCGGGGTGCCCCGGAATAATGGAGTGGGTCAAGTGGGAGAGGGAGATGGGCGTCAAGTGGGGCTGGGGGATGTGGTGGACCTGTGCGAGGGGCTGGGGGTGTGGGTGCGGGTGGATGCCGATGGCGGCAGCGGCGGCGGCCGCATGGTGCTGCAGGATGGCGTGCTGCACTGTCGTGATGGATGTGGCCGCTGCTGCCGGCTGCTGGATGTGGATGGGCTGCAGTGCGGGCGCCGCTGGCGCCAGGGTCGCCGAGGCGGGGAAGGCCTTGACCTGCTTGGCGAGGAGCTGCTGCTGGATGTGCTGCTGCGCGGCCTGCTGCAGCTTGCTGTACTTCTCCATCTCCTCGGGCGTGAAGGTGATGGGCTGGCTCTCGAGCGGCGCCAGCGACGCGTCCTCCCCTTCGCGCTCGCCCTCACCGCTCGGCTCCCCGCTCGGGGGTGCGTAGCCGGGAAAGCGCTCGACATCGGTGACCAGGGGCATGAGGCTGCCCTCCACGGGCACTGGCTGGCTGCCCCCATCCATGGCCTCCAATGCGGCACCGTCACCCGGATCCGAGAGGAAGTTGTGTGGCATCACCAGATCCCCCGAGCTAAAGCACTCGGGCAGGGTGGGCGGTTCCAGGGCAATGGATGGCAGCTCCTCGGCAGCTTCCTCCCGCTTCTGCTCCTCTGGAGCCTTGTCCTGAATTACCATCACCACTTCTTCCAGGAGAGACTGGCTGCCCAGCTGAGGTTCCTCAATCCCTTGAGAAGTGTCCTCCGAATCTGACAGCTCCTGCTCCTCGCCCCGCTCTAGACCAGACTCTTCATATCGCTTCGCACTGGGTTTTCGAATGGTTGGTAACTTCCCAATTAAGGGGAGAACTGGTTTGTTGCCTAAGGAAGGAGGCAGTTTGGGGCCAAAGTACCCCTGTGGAGGATCCTTGAGCTTTAGGCCCATCTTGTTTGCCTCTGCCAGCACTTCATCAGTGACACACGGCTTCTTCTCAACCTTCCGGGACTGAACCTTTTCTAGGAGAAGTTTTGCAGTAACCGAATTCCTCTCTTCCGGGCTGCAGTCACTTTCTGAGGCCCTCCCTGTGCCAGAACTGCTGCTGTTTTGGGACAGAGAGATAGAGCCTTTCAGATCTTCTCCTTTGCCATCCTCCTTCTTTACCGATCCTTCCCTTCGGCCCGTTCGAAAGTAGTGGGGAGACTGTGAGCGATAGATCTTCGATCTGATGAAGTCCCTTCTCCCAGACCTCCTCTCTTCAGGACTCTCGTGGCCTCGAGAGCCCTTTCTGGAAAGGGACCTCTGCGAGTGGCTCCTCGTGCTGCGACCTCTGCTGTAGCTGCGACTCCGTTTCCAGCTGCGGCCGGTCACGCTTCGGCTTCTCCTCTTGCTCCGACTGCGGCTGCAGCTGCTGCTCCGTGTTCTGCCCCGACTCCTTGTTCTTGACCTTCCTCGAGGGTGGGTTCGGCTCCTGCTCCGGCTTCTTGACCGGCTCCTGCTTGAGCTGTAGTCGTCTTCAGAAGAGGAGTATTTGCGACGCTTTGACCTGTTGTAGTCGGAGTCGTCGTCCGAGTCGTGGGACCTCTTCGAATGGCACCTTGAGCGCTCGCTGTAGTCGCTGTAGCTGTCATCTGAGTAGCTGCGTCCGCGGCTGTACCTGCTGTGCTCCGAGGACGCGTCCGAACTGCTTGAGTAGGATCTCTGGGAGGAGTTCCCGCGCGCAGAGCGTGAGCGGCTCCGCGAGGGCTCGCTGCCGGACTCGTAGTCATCGCTGTCCCGTGACAGTGACTTCTGCCGGCAGCGCTTGCCAGGGCCGCCCTCATCACTGTTACCGTCCCCGCTGCTCTGCCGGCTTCGGTGGCCGGGGCGGCCGAGGGCGGCCGTGGGGCACCGTCTCCGCGAGGCAGGTGCTGACTGCGGCACGTCAAGACGGTGCTTTTTCCCACCATGCTCCTGGCAGGAATTGCCACCATCCTCCTTCTTGCCACTGCAGCCCTCCTCGGCAGACAGGGATTTTCGCTGCTCCTGAGGGCACCGCTTTCTCTTCGGGAAGCGGCCGCAGTCTTCGGGCAGTTCCGTTTTTAGTGGCCGCTCAGATTCAGTGGAAAGAGAGGATTTGCCCTTTCTGTGTTTGTGTCTTTTCCGCTTCTTGGGTTTCTCTTCCCCTGGGTCAACTTTTCGGCTCTTCTCTTCTATCTCCTCCTTGTGTTTCCGTTTGTGTCTGCCAGATTTTTTGTGCTTCTTTTTCTTCTTGTGTTTATGGGATTTCCCAGATTTGCTCTTACTGGCTACATTTTTACTACCGTCATCTCCCTCCACTTTACCAATGTTTGCCAAACCGGACTCCTGTTTGAACTGGGAGCAGGAAGACAGAGATTTGTTTTCCATTTTTACAGCAGAACTGTTGCCCAGGCCTTCCCCCTCCTTGGGTCTGCTCACGTCACTCGATTCCGGTCCCTGGACGCTTTCTTTACACAGACCTCCTGGCTCCTTAGACTTCTCTACCCCTTTAGCTTTAGAATCTTTGTTGCGAGAGAGCTTGAAATCAAAATACAAAGGATTACAACTGTACGAAACAGATGGTTCTGCTTTGGTAAATATGAGAAGTTCTGAAGGCCACTGCAGGGTAGTGCTCTCATCTTTACTCAAAACTGGAAAAAACGGTCCTGTCGGATGCTTTGGTCCTTCGGTGACATCTTTACAGCTTGCGACAGGCTGAGTGACTTCTTTGGCCGCGTCTGGCTCTGGGACATTGCTCTCCGTGAGAACCTTGTTCTCCTGCACGCCCGCATTTTCCGGGACTTCCTTCGGCTCTGCCTGGCTCAGCGGAGCGGCCGGTTCAGCGGCGCTCTGCTCCTTCTGCTGCACCGAGCTCTCCGCAGCCTTCTCAGGGTGCTTGCCCGCCCCGGGCCTGGGGGAACTACTCTTCTTCGTTTCATGTGCAGTTTTTTTGTTCACATTTTCAGCTTCCATTTGTTCCGTAGACTTCATGAAAAGCAGGAACTGAAAATTAGGCTTTACTTTACAGTGAGCTGGAGGAATATAATGATAATATTCTGGTTCAACTGCCGTTGGTCCGTCTTCTCGTCTCATCTTTTTTAGCTTGGATAACGTAGTAGCTAAAGCCCCACCATCTTTGTCGTGCTGCTCATCCTCCTCCGCCTTGCCATCAGAACTGATGGTGCTCTCACCCTCACCAGATTTCTGCAGAGCCCCCAAATCTGACCCTCTTTCATCAGCTTTTGTTCCATCTGCAGAACTTGACTCCTCCACGTGGTCCTTGAAAACAGAGGCAATGGTCTCCAGCTTTACCGGAGTCTTCTTGGCAAAGGAAAACGACACTCCTATCTTCTGCAGTGGAGCTCCCAGGGTATTCTTAATGCCAAAGCTGATCGCTTGTGCTGTCTGCGTGGGCATCTGGTTGGGCATGGCAGTGCCACCAACCTGTCCAGCATTCAGGAAACCTCTGTCCGCAGTGACGTCTGCGGCGTGGCCGGAGATCTGTGTGAAAGAGCTGCTGTTGGCCGCAGGATCGTCGTCATCCCCAGCTTCTTCATCCACAGCCACCGTGGTGGTTCTGAACATGGGACCGCTTCCAGGAGCGCTATAGGAACAAGTTAAAGCAGAGCACAGAGCTGACTACCATTCATGCACCTCTGCAGTTGCCTTCATTTAGAATCTAAAATAACATTTTAGCCACTTCTAGTATTTTTACATCCAGATATGGATACATTAAAATATTATGTATCCACATTCTTACTTTACAATATTAAGTAGTGAAAGAACCTGCCTATTGGGGATGCTCTGGACTACCAATTTATGGCTTTTACTCTTATACACACAGAAATCAGCTAAATTCAGGCGTGGAGCTTTTCCCTCAGAACTTGGCTTGTCGCAGGCCCAGGCAACATCACCCCCACTCACCACTCTGGCTGCCTCCTCTGCTCGGCCAGCTCGTGCAGCCGCCGCAGGGCCTTCTCCTGCTTCCTCTCATCTTTCCGGGATCTCGAAGAGACATTGCGAGCAAATTCCCTCTGCTTGAGATCCTTCAACCTCTGAGGCAAAAAGAGACAAGAGAAGATTAGAAGAAAGTGGCAGGCGCTGCGGGTGCCAGAGCGCTGCGGAGCGCAGGTGGGAGGGCCCCGTCCCATCCGGGGCTCCTTTACTGGGCCAGGACGGAGAAGAGCATCTTGGCTCAACAAACCCAGCAGGGCCGCCACCGACCTCCTAGCAGCTACGGGAAAGGCATCAGTGGCTACTAGCTACGACTCCCAGGTCTGCGTACACAGTTCTAGGCAACTGGAGTGGTTTTCTTTAGCTCGTTCGGTAAAGCCGATTTCCAAGCGAAAAACAAGATCTGGAAGAAAAGGATCTGCTCGTTCTGCTGCTCTCGCAGGGTACAAACGTGCTCGACAGTGCGGGGCACGAGTCTCAACAGCACGGGTCAAAGAACAGACGGGGATGGAGCTCTTTAGCTTCAGGTGCAAGGGAGACCCCCGGGTGTCCCGTCCGACAAAGCAATGTGCCCGTTACATTGGAGAATGTGCCAACACCCTGGGGCAAGTGGGACTGCAAACTGGTAACAGCAAAGACAGCAGCAGCAGCAGCTGGTTTTCACCTAGCAGGTTTGAGCCAGGCTGGGAGGGGACAAGAGGCACCCAGATGCAGTGGGGTCTAGAGGGTTTGGTGTTTCTGTCCCTCAGAGCGCAGGTCCCCCAGGAGTCAGACGAGGAAGCAGATCTAAACTCGGCAATTTTCAAGCACACAAAGTCACTGAGAGAATATAAATATCCATTTTAATAGGAGTTGAACCTTGAATTCTTTGGACAGATTTTGAAAATCCTTGCTTAGAGCATTAGGAAAAGAGTCTATTTTTCCTGCAATTACACGCAAAAGCTGTCCAGCCATTTCCAGGGTGCTATGCAGAAGTAACAGAGAACAGCAAAGACAGACCCAAACCATCGAAAGGGACTGAAATAGCTCCCTCCACTCCCCTTTTACGGTGCACAATTTGAAACTCGCAATAGGCCCAATTCTCAGAGCATCATGTATCCACCTTTGGAAAAAGGCTCAAAGGGTCTTTGAACGTTGCAGGAAGGGCCTGATAGACTCAAAGGCAGTGAAAGCAGCCGTCACTTCACAAAACCCTAAAATAAAATGCACGAGTCATTGCAGGAGGCTCTGCAACCCTTGTGGTTGAGCCTGCCTCTTTAGTGGAGCATCACCACAGACGCACAGAGATCAACAAGTTCATTTGGAAACAAGCCCCAAGGCCAAACTAGAGGGAAGAAGTTGCCCAATGTAAAGAGGACATTGCTTTGTGAGGAGGAGGAGGAGGAGCAGGGGGATTTGCCACCACAGAGGCAATCATTATTCGCTCGGTGTGGTTTACCAAAAATCAGAGGGGAGGACACACACACACACAGGAAAAAAAAATAAATACAGCTACCGACACTGGTAGAAACTCACTCTTCTGATGGGAACTCCAAAATTAGAAGAATGTGCTTTCAACACATCAGCTGAAAATGCCACATCACGAAGAAAAAAAGAAAGTAAAAATGTAACAAGAGTGGAAAAGAAGAAACAAGGGAGTCAAGCGCTACCAGAGGCCGTCAGCACGACGAGCAAGGGCTGAAGCCACTGACGCGATGGGGCGAGTGCTGGGGAGCCTGGGGAAGGGAAGGGGCCACGCGGGACACGGCCGGGGCCGTGCGGGGCATCTGCTCCTGCTGCAAATTCACCCGGCAAGCAAAAGGCTCCGGCAAGTTAAAGCCACCAGCGGCTGAGAAAGTTATTTAAGTGTGGGCTGATGCCAGGGCTATAGATCGCTCATCCATTTGGAGGCAGGTAAAAAGTGACTATTTGCAGCAGAAACGAAGGGTTACTTTTGACTTGAGAGGCAGGTGCAATGCTGAACTCTGAAACCTGCTTCCAGCCTCCCCACGGGGCTTTGAACAGCTCCCTGTGAAATAAAGTGGGCTCCCGGGTGCCACCTGGGAACGATGCAGCTGCCCACGATGAGAATCCATGTACAACAGCGTAAATTTCAGTGAAAACAGAGTATTAGCCCCATTTCCCTAAATACTGCCCCTCGAGTGCCTCTGCTGCCTCAAACCTTCCACCTCTTAATTATTACTGCCCATCCTGGGAGAAAACATGAAAGATCAGCCCATTCTAAAAGTTGATTTCGCAGAGGAATAAGGGAAAGAGCCTGATGCTGTAAGAATGTCTCCCCACAGCCTGGCAGCTGGTTTGGCTTGGTGAGACGGTACCTGCGTGCGGGATGCTCATGTAGAGCAGGCTCCTCACCAGTGAGGTTAGAAAACCTCCCCCTTTCACCAGGGGTTGCAGCCCCGCCACGTACCCAGGGGTAGTCGTGCAGGGCTGGCCATTGCGGTGCAGCGCCAGGGCCAAGGAGGGTCTCGCTGGCTCAGTCCCACACGCAGGGGCTGCACAGGCAGCACAAGAGGGACCTGGCGCTGCTCAGCGCCTCTGCCAGAGCAGGGATGATGCCTCCGTCACGAGAAATGATTTTCTCAAGCAAAACTACAAGTCTGCAGGTAGCCAGAGTGCCACCTGGCTGCGGGGCCCCTCACCAGGGTGCAGCAAGCAGGGCAGGAGGGCTGGGAGGGCAGGTTGGCAGCCTGCGACACCAGATGGCTGCAGGGCAGAGCCAGGGGAGCCCCGCGGAGAGCCGAGCGCCACGGGCAGCCCCGGCCGGGCAGGGCTGCCCATGGGCACCGGTTGCCGCTGTGGGCAGCAGGTGCCACCAAGAAGGGAGCCGGGTACCCCGGCCATTCCTGCACGCGGTCCCAAAGGCCCAGCCGGACACGCTCCGGATGTGTCGGCAGCAGGAGCAGGCGGCAGCAGGGGCTGGACCAGATGATCTCCAGAGGCCCCTTCCAGCCTCAGCCATGCCAGGATCATGTGGGATCCGCTGGCTTCTCTGTGAGCTCTTGAACTAGCCGATATTTCAGGGTGGGCTTGTGCTCCCAGTCATTTCCATCACTCCCTGCTGCGAGCCACAAGGATCTCTACCTGAGTTCCTTGGAGCAGGGCACATCACGGGCACTCCCCCGAGCTAACCATCCCCAGGGGGCCGGTTTGCTGCCTCCCGGGGCCAGGGCTCCGCGCTGGGGACCCTGCACTCCGGCACAGCCCTCCAGGAAAGGGCCCCGGGATGCGTCGGGTATTAAACAGCTGGACCCCCCCAACCAGCAACACGCCAGGTCCGAGGCTTGGAGCCAACCTCCAGCTAACCAACTCAGTAACAAGGCCCTGTAAATGTAGGCAGGCTCCCACAGAGCTGCCTTTTTTTGGACAAAATGTGTAGTTTTCTTGCAGCAAGGAGAGCACTCGAGCAAGGGCTCCTGCTGGCTGCACGGCTGAGTGGGGCTGCTGGCTCGGACACAGCACGGCCCCTCGAGGAGCTCCTGTGAACAGACCCTGGAGGTGGCCCGTTACAGACATGAAAACATGGGTAAATAAAAGGGGAAGAACCGAACTGAGAAGCTGCCGTAAGAAAAGAGTAGGAGCTGAGTCTACAGTGTGGCTATCCCTGCCTGAGAGATTGCATCAAGGTGAGACTTCTCCAGATCCAAATTAAAGCATGCTGCTTTTCAGGTTCGTGACCCGAAAAAGCAGTAGATTTTCTGAATTTAAGTTGGTGCAGCCACGCAATTCCACTCAACTGAGGCCCCATTTAAGACGCACTCTACACCTAATATTACATAGCAAGATGATCACGATATCCTCAGAAAAAATGAACTCAATTTTATTGAATTAACAATTTCAATTGTGTTCCCTCTTCACTTCTTTCCCGACAACTCCTTTTCAACCTATGGAAATATCCTACAAAGGAACGGGACACCAACACCCCCATGGCACAGACGGGCTCATCCATCTCGAAGCTCACGGCGCTCCTGGGCAGTTTCTGACCTCTCCCTGCACAGAGCCTCGTCTCACTGCACACCTGCCACGTACGGAGTAGGTGCTTGTCCCCATGTTCGGGAAATATGGGAAAGGAAAGCTACAAAAACGCCATGTTCTCCTACCAGTTGGAGCTCTCTGAGCTTGGCAAAGGCTCACTTGGGAACTTGGTCTTCGCAACGAGTCCTAAAGGGACTCAGGAAACAGCCTCTTGGGGCTTGTAGGGAGCCCATGGCTACGGGACAAACCACAGGTGAAGAGGGAAAAGCAAAAAAAAAAAAAAAAAAAAAAAAAAGGGGGGGGGGGGGGAAAGGAAAAAAAACCACC
>JAWLRI010000310.1:196735-213868 GCA_034781795.1 Crypturellus tataupa
TATGAGGAGAGGCTGAGGGAGCTGGGCCTGTTCAGTCTGGAGAAGAGAAGGCTGAGAGGGGATCTAATCAGTGTGTACAAGTACCTCAAGGGAGGCAGTGAGGAGGATGAGGCCAGCCTCTTTTCAGTAGTGGCCACTGACAGAAGTAGAGGAAATAGCCTCAAACTGAAGCACCAAAAGTTCCACAGAAACTTAAGGAAAAAAAAAATCACAGTGAGGGTGTCAGAGCACTGGAACAGGCTGCCCAGAGAGGCTGTGGAGTCTCCTTCTTTGGAGATCTTCAAGACCCGCTTGGATGCAGCCCTGTGCCACGTGCTCTGGGTGACCCTGCATGTGCAGGGGGGTTGGACTGGATGATCTCTAGAGGTCCCTTCCAACCTTAGGCATTCTGTGATTCCATGGTTCTACAAGATGGTGCTTTAGATGCTGCAGCTTCTGCACAGGGACAGAACTGAAGCTCTGGCCAAAGGAAAACACTGGGGAAGGGTGGTTTTATAAAAGAGAAATCATTGCGTTGATACCTATTCATAAAACAGTTGTAAATGCTGTATTGTAAAGTACAATATACTAACCACAGCCTATCCTCCATACCTACTTAACAAAGCAACTTCAATGTTGGAATAAATGTAAATCATAAAGGGCAAAAATAGCATAATATGAGAAAAAATACACGAGAGGTTAAAAGTTTCAGTCTCCAGAACAAAATTCCTATGGGAAATTTCCTTATATTAGTAAGGGGAGCTAGCAAGAAACACAGACAAAGCGTTTCTAAATGTGTTTACTAAGATTTTGTACCATCTGCCTCGCATTTATCATATCAAAATTACACTTAAATGATGTTGTTGTGCATATTTACTACAATGCAAGATGAATGAATTGCAAAAAATTCAACACCTAGGAGAAAACAAATCCCAAAATTTTACTGATAAAAGACTTTTTAAAATATACATGAAGTACTACTGTACTTCTAAATAAAAATCTGTTTCAGGCTCCTGCTTTCATGGTTCTATTAACCAAGATTAGTATCTGCAGGCTGGGGCCTGATGCGAGTCTCCCGAAGGCAGGAGAGGGAAGGAGAGCGGCGATGGGTAAAGCTCTTCCGAGCCCACAGCCACTTCTGCAAAACGGGCCCTTCCTCCGAGAGCCTCCTGGGGCCGGAGGACAGAACCGTGTCCCGAAGCGGGGCAGGAGGCGCCGAACTTGCCGCTGCTGCAGCATTACCGCCTGCCCTCACGGCTCCCGCACATCTGGTGAGGCTGCAGCCACGGTGGGTAATTCCGTAACGCCTCCTGTGGAGCTACAGCAACACACACACACACATGGCCGGGCTCTGGGGGATTTTCAGATTCATGCGGAAAACGCAGAAGCTGGGCAATAAAGCTGGTAATAAAAATCCATGGGAGTTGTGAGGAAGCGTTACCGCTCCACAGAGACCCTGGGAAAAACGGGGGCTGCCGAGGAGGAGGAGCCCAGCACAGGCAGCCGAGCACACCCAAACGTGCTTGAAAAGACAACTGAAGAAACCAAGAACTGTGCCGCAAAAATTGCCCTGCATACTCGAGACAAAACATCATTACAGGCAATTCACACAAGAGCCCTGTCAGCCACTTGCAAAATAAATAATAATTTGCTTTCTGCAGCTGCTGCTGCCTGAAAATCACCCACATCGCAGATGGGGTGAGCTGGAGATCCCAGCGCGGGTCCCGTGCTGCTCTTGGACACTCACATCACAACTAAACCCTTCTCTGCACCGTGCTGCCCAGCGGGGCACACAGAGCACTAGGAGGAGCAGCAGCATCGAGTAGACTGCGCCGCGTGGGAGCTCACCTGCATTTTGAAGGGTGCCACAAGACAGCACCAACCCCATCCTGTCCCCAAATTAGTCACTGGTTTTAAAGGCAATTACAGGAGCTTCCAGTTTAAAAGGGATGAGTATTGCAGCAATTCCCTTACTGAGCAAGCTAAGGTCTCAACGTAAAAAAAAAAAAAAAAAAAAAAAAAAAAAAAAAAAAAAAAAGGGAGGGAGAAAGGAAGATAAATTTTTGTAGCTGAACAAACTGCCTGTAGCATTAGCTGTTCAACCAGTGCAAAAGCATTTTAGATCTGTCATGGTTTTATGTTTACTTTTAATAGAAAGGAAACTACCTTCCCATTATTCCTCCAAGAATGACAATTGATGCTAAACTGATGCTTTATTCCAGTATCTACTACTCTTTTCCAAAGCCCTCTTGAGTCCCAAGGAAACAGGATAAGGAAGCTTTCCTACAACTCAATCGGCATTTTCAGGCTGGGAGCAGAGGAACAGATTAGTGGCCTGGCAAAGCCCGGGCTCCCCCATGCGATGCAGGAACGCGGGTGCCACTGGTCGGACAGGCTGCGGCACGGTCCGCTCGCCATCACCACGGGGCCCCCATTTGTATCATTGACCAGTCTTTGGTTTACAAAAAAACGACACAGTCTTTTTAAATCCCATGGGATTGTGAAATGTATGCTCTTTAATGCTGAGAAATACTCCTGTAGAGATAGAGGGCATTCATTTCTCAAAATTGGAGCCATTTCCTACCTTTTTAAAGAAAACAGGATTCCTGCAGTGATTTGACAGTACTTTTTTCCCCCGCACTGCTTACTCAATAACAAGAGATCAACCCCCCTTGCAGTGGAACTGTCCAGGTCCAAGCTGTGCGTGCAGATCTGACAGTGCCAGGAAGGCAGGTTTGGTGGAAAAACTTGGCAGTCCTGGGTCTAGGCAAGGAAATTATGTACCTGGCCCAGAAGAGCAGAAAAGCCCATTGGGAAAAGCTCTGCTGCTCCCCTGCAGCTCTTGAGTTGCTAAAGAAAACACCAAAGTTAACTCCAAGAAGTGAAGAATCAGTTTGGCATCTAAAGTAGTGTCAGTAGGAAAAAAATGAACAAATAAGTTAATTCCTACTACTTTAACCAGAGTCAAGTGCCAAGAGATCTCTCCTACTGGGATAAACTGCTCTCCTGCCAGCCCCCAGCAGCTCCGATACCAACGCAGCGTTTCAGTACCTTGTACTTCTGCCTCAGCTCCTCGGTGTCCTCCTTCTCCACCTCCAGCACCCGCCTCCGCTCGGTGGCATCTTCAGCGTAGTCGAGCTTTGCAGAGAAACAAGAGATGCAGTTTGCCCCGTAAATGCTTCGTGCTACTGAGGCTGCCAGAACGCCTAATTTAAAAGGTGAGGTTTGAAACAGAATTGCTGCATAGGGCACTTTGCTCTCCTTGCTTTGTCATCCCACATACAAAACAGGTCATTAATCCTTCCGAGCGGGTGGTTCCCAACAGCCTCATCCGCTGCCAGCAGCAGCTTTGGTTTTAGGGGAATGAAGCTCCCAAAGCCAAGGAATTTCAGAGAGCATCCAGACCTCTCAACTTAGATAATCAGGGATATTTTGCAGGGAAATGTTTTCTAACAGGGCAGATTTAAGAGCTAGGCTTTCTTCATCCTTGTTGCACATGTTCCTGCCTTTAAATGTGGCCCCTGGAAGCCCCGAGACACAACAGAACAAGGGACAGGGCCCAGGGGAACTCACCTCCATCTCCATGCGCCCCATGCCCATGACATCATACTTGACAACGATCGGGATGGGATCCGTCCTCCCTGCAACAGGAACACATGGAGGCGATGAGGGCCCGGCTGCGGCTGCCACGCGCTCGACACATTGGGTTTGGGTGGTTAGAGATCTTGCCTTGGAGTGCAGAGACCAGAAAGCTACAGTGAACCAAACACAAGCCATTCTCACAGCTTACAGCCAAAACCTGTTCTCGCCTCCAAAGCGGCTCAAGTTAAATGCACCTTTAGTGCTGCTCAATGGTTTTCTTGGAACATTAACCAGCTACATAAAACCTGCCTGTGGTTAATGTGCAACCGTGGTGAGTCCTAGTGCAGGACCCTTGGGGAAGGAACCTTCTCAGTGCTTCCACATGAGGCAAGATCTACCTCTCATCTCCTGTCGGCTGGGGGAAAAATAAAACCATTACACATAGTTTATGGTGCTATCATGCTGATAATTAATTATGCCTCTTGTAAGAAAATGTGGAAGTCACCATCCCAAGTTTTGCATCTTCCCAAGCAAATCTCCACCCTCTGTTCCCAGAGTGCTGCTGGGCTCCCACAGGAGCTGCTCTAGCCCTGGCCCCTGTAAGCTGTGAAAAGGGCTCGCTGCGAAGAAAATTGACTTTGAACTAATCAAACTATGCTGGAGATTGTTTTAAAAAAGAAAAAAACAAAACCAAAAAAAACATCTTTAATCCACTCATAACCAGCCAAACAAAGCAAAATGGGGCGGACAAGCACTTTACTACCACAGCTTTTTTTTTTTTTTTTTTTAATTATTATTATTCTTATTTTACATCACAACTGGCGCTGGTCGTTGTGATGTAAGCCCAGTGGGAAGGACTTACCTTGGCCGGTGCGGACCTGGAGAGAGAGAGCGCGGCGGCGTCCCCAGGGCGGCCGCGCTCAGTTCTGCACACACACACGGACATTATACCCTTGGGCTCGGCCACCGCCAGCACCAGCCCCACCGGCACTGGGGGTCTCCCGAATCCCCTGCGCTCCAGAGAGACCCAGGGCTCTGGCCGAAAAAGCCACCAAATTTTGCGGCGAGTTTAGATTTTTGCTTACACGCCCACAGCTTTATCGAGGGGCGTGTTTAATCCAGTCCAAAAGGCTTTGCTGATCCAAAGCAGTATTTGGAATCAAGCTTTCGTTTGAGTGTTTGAACCGTTTTTTTTCTCCCCCCCGCCTCCGCCTCATTTGGGAACGTTTCTCTTAAGCCCAATGGTATAATAAAGTAAGCAGTGACTGCAATTTTTAGCAAAAGGACCAAATTAAAGACAGGTTATAAAAATGACTTCCTAAGAGCAATATCACTTTATATAAAGTCTCGGTCAGAGATTTACCACACAAGCGGCAAACCCAGTGGAATCACTGGCAGCAGGTGCCTATGATTTTTACTTCCCTCCCCCCTTTTTTGACTATTTTTTTGGTTTATTTTGGTTCTGTTTTTTGTTTCTCCAGCAATCGAGACCTGTTGATGCAGCCTCGTTGCCCTGCAAACCCCTGCATCCAAACGGTGCCATCAGTACTTTTGCCTTCTAAGGCAGTCAAAGTTTTCCAAAAAATAAATAAGTAAATAAAATGAAATAAAAAGATCTATTTGTAAAATGCAGTAGCAAGTGCTAGTGCCCATCGTGTTGGAAAAAAACAAAATCAAGTTTGGACAGTATTAGAAATTTACATTTCAATTGATTTTAGGCAATTCTAACACAAACAGAAACATCCCTTCTTAGCAAATACCCTTTTAATGAACAAGGATCAGACAGGTGTGCATAAAGAAAGGAAAGGAAAGGAAAATGAAAGACCAAGCAGAAGGATGATGGCTACAACAGAGAAAGTAAGCCTAACATATTGGTGCACTGATGACAAAAGGAGTAATTCAGTCTGAAAATAAAAAATTACCACTGCTAAGTTTACCATCACCACAACAAGTCCAGGATCATAACGCTGTAAAAAAGAAACACCATTTGTTAGGCAGAAACCACGAGGGGCAGCAAACAGGCGGCTTGCAGCAGGCAAAGCACACCCGAGGCGACTTCCTCACCCTCCTCCCCAGCGCTGGCTCTGCCGCACGCCCAGACCTTTCCAGAGCTTCCCATTAGTTTGGGGGCTGCTTTTGTGACCTGACATTTGCCGGATGGTGGCCCAAGTTTAAGAGATGCCCCCGGGCGTGCCAAGGCAAGGGGTTAAAGGACACAAAATAAAGCAAGCAAACAAACAAAAAACCCACATCTGGATTTTATGGCGATTGCAAGTGTTTTGGGTCAAAACGAGCTACCTTTGCTGGAAGGAGGAGACCGTTCCATGCTAAAAGTAATGCCTTTGCTTTCAATCTAGCCGTTATTTCATTCAGCATGAAATAACCTAGAGTCGCTGCCGGTTCGGAGTGCGGCTGCAACGGGCACTGAAACCCAGGCTGTGCCCGCTGGTGCGGGGAGCACCACCCCGCCAGGCCGCGAGGGAACCGGGACTTCGATTGAGCCCTTCAGCTCCTCCTTTAAAGAGCTTCAGGAGCACTTACTGCACGGCTCCCGCATTGCACCAGCATCGCTAGGGATGTGAGCAGCACCCAGCATCAGCTCTCAGGAGCTGCAGGACTCCCTGGTGTCCCCGTTGCCCCTTTCCGAGGGAAAAGCCGAGTTTCCATAAAAGGGCAACAGAATGCAGTGTTTCAAGCCGCTCTTGCGGACTGCACGTGCTGCACACAGATCACCAACCCTCGCCCTCCACAGGGCAATTCATGCAGAAGGTGTGTCCTCACTTCTCACCCCGAACAAACGCCCTGGGAATGCTGCCTCCTTCCCGGGGCAGCACGCAGGCTGCTCGCCCGACACTTAAGTGCTTTAATGAGCATTTCTACGAAAGGGAAGCACTTCTGTAAACGGAACATAGCACGAAGCAGCACGAGCACTGCACCTTGGGAAAAGCAATTTAAGAGTAAACCACATCTGCAATTATTTCATTAAAAAATAAATAAAATAAAACCTGGCAGATACCCTGCTTTGCTCCCTGCTTTCCCAAGAAGGGACAGGATTTTCCGACCGGTTTGTGGAGGGAGTTGTTTATCCCTTAACCTGGTGGGGGCAACGCGGCGCCTGCGGGCGCAGGTGGGCAGGGAGCGCAGTCGCCAGCGCTCAATCTCATGTATTTCTAATGGCACCAAGGCATCACGCGAGCAGAAGTGTCGCTGCCGGGAATGCTATAACCTAACTGACCGCCGGAGACTATTCATGCCCGCGGTTCGGGCCCCGTGGGGCGTTCTGGGCTCCCTGCCGAGTGCTTACTCCCGGTCTGGCCCCACGGGTGGAAGATGCTCTGCTCTGGAGCAGGACCCTGCACCAGATGGATCCGCCAGCTGAGCCAGCCTGGAAACGGTGCCATTGCCAAGACTAGGGCAAGTTTTATTTATTTTTATTTTTTTAAACAGACAGGAGAGTTTTTAGTAGCAGCAACCATGATTTACAGATTCAGAATTCCTCCCTCCAGCAATGCCATGCTTTGGAAAAGCAGCAAGATATTACTGCAGGTCTGTTTGAAAAAGAAAGTTAGTCATAAAGCTGTCTCAAGGCAGCTCTGGGCTCCTGTTCTTTGATTTACTCCTATTTTAAGAATCTGCTTGTTTAATTCTCTGCAGCAGAACCACCACTGCGGGCAACGGGTATGTGGGGACAGGTCCCACCACCTACAACCACGAAGCCCCTGGTGCAGGATGTGACCACATTACCTGTACCCGCTCTGGGAACACTCGAAACAGCAGAGTCCTCTCGGTTGGGAAGAATTTCAAAGATCAGGATCCTGGATAAAGTCCCCTGGGGCTTTGTGAAGCCAAGATCTCACTTTAGAACATCTAATCGCTTGTTCAGGACACAAAATGCAGAGGGACAAGGGAATCCTGTCATATTTACAAGTGAGCAAGCCCTGACGCACTGTGGTACTCCCTTTGCTGACTGTTACTTCTGATTTTTGCAAAGAGTCACCAACAAATCAAGAAATTTTTGCTCAAAATGACAGTGACAACAATGGTGCTCCAGGAGCAGAGCTGGGTTTCAAACAGGCACCGAGGACACCACGAGAAGGACGAGTTACCACCCACCAGCACAGGAGCTGCCCGGTTCCGAGACCGCCTGGACACAGAGAGCAGCGCTCGCCGACGCCGAGCTCAGGAACACGACCATGAAGAGTAACGAGCGCTGAGGCGAGACCAAGCGCAGGAGCCCCCTGCGGCACGACCGCCCCACGCCGCCGAGGGCGACTGTCCCCCCGGACCGCCCACGGCCAAGCAGCCCATGGACAGAGCCTGCTCCGCGGAGGGAGAGCCCTGCGGTCCCGCACATTTCCACACGGAAACGGAGACCACTGGGACTAGAGGGGCTTTCAAAGCCACATTACCCTGGTTTGTAAACACCAACTAAAGGTGTAACTGCTTACTTGAGTTAAAAAGACACTGCAGTGATCTACATTGCAAACACAAACCTGGAATCGTTAGTCTATGTCAGAATTCAGGCTCCCTGGGAGGACACATTAAGATATAGGAAGATAAGATCACGTTCATATATTTTTCCCCAAGATTTCCAAATCATTCAATAGTTACTGAATAAAAGCTCTGCACTGTTAAATATTTTCATCCTTCTCTTCCACATTTTCTAATATTTTATTGTAAGCCCTCAAGAGCCAGGAACAAGGACAAACCTCCTCATTTCCTCGCAGTGTTTATCTCGGCCCCACATTGTTCTACATCCTCAAGGCTTCACAAACATCTATTCCGTTTCCTATGTGAGATCAGAAGACTTAACAGACGGAAAAAAAATGTATTAATACGTTAGCCTGAAGCCACTGGGTGACCTGGTGATGGGCAGTTTCCAAACTCCCGTACGCAAGGCCGGAGCTCCTGTCTCCAAGCTGGAGCTGCCCAGCACCAACATTTGGCACTGCTCTCCAACGCGTCAGTCAAAACTCCTGGATAGCGACTCAAACCCAGCTCCTGCCTGAACACTGGCACGGGAATTGAAGGATACTTCTTGCCTTACCCACAGGCAAGAAGAATCCCCTCATCTGCAGGTTCTCCCTCTTTGCTGCACAGTTTATTTTGTTGCTTTAGACATTCCTACACCTGCTCAGTAGGACGGAAAACCAGCACTCGTCCGATTTAGTTAGGAACATGCCAAATAAGAGCGGCATTGTAGTAATACACTGAAGCAGGGGCAGAGGGTGATTATACTTATCACAGAATTTGCAAGTCAAAGAGCAGAAACCCATTTGCGCTGCTTTTCTTGGCATGGTTTCCATTTTAGACTAAACCACAGTGGGAAGGGATCTGAATTCTAGCATTTTCTACCAAGTTTGGGCCCCTGACTTTGCAACATATTTCAAAAAAGCTTGTAAGATAATTTATGGGCTCCTGAAAGGATAAAAAAAAGCAATGAAGTTGTATAATGCACTCCACGCCACCAGTACAAGTGATGCCATGGGCTTCCAGCACACCTCGATCACCAGGAACATCACTCTGTTGGCCTCAGCTAAAGGCCTTTTTCCCCCTCTCTTTTTTCAGCCCAGTTGGAAGACAGAGACCCCCCAAGGAAGGGGCCCATAGATGTCCACAACCCCCCGCACAGCAGGATACCCTCAGATCCCAACCTGCCTCCGCCCGCTCCGCCGCGGCACAGCGCAAGCCCTGCTGCTCTCCGGGAAGGGGCGAGGAGCCCATGGGATTATTCACACTGAAGAACAGCCAGAAGCTTGCTAAAATTATAATGAAGGAAAAGCAAAATTATTAGAACATGATACGCCCTGACTAGAATCGGGACAGAAGACACTTCCTTGAGACTGAATAGTACAGCTATCACTGCTGCTTTTATAAATCTCTCCAGGCGGTTCCTCCCTTTTGGAGACGTCGCTACCTGCTTCTTGTTACCCGAAAAGTCGACGGAACCCAAGTATCAAAACACCAAGCGCTGCCACTGCATCGAGCAGCACTTGCATCCCAGCAAAACTGAGTGATGAAAGGGCTGCCCTAGTGAGGAGGAAAATACCCAAGGTTTCCAGACCCCATCACCATCCCCCTTTTGAAACCACATGTATGTGCAGCAAACGGCTCCTTAGGGGTGTCCCACCCTCTTTCCTTTCACAGAAAGCAGCAGAATAACCAGGAGAACAGGACAACTGTGGTCCATGAGTTGCTGATACCAGAACTGCAGCCACTAAATATCCTTTCAAGCCCATCTACTCGCCCCTAGCCCCCAGGCTACTTCTGTGGGACATTCTGCACCGCACACCCAGCACGCGGGGCCACTGCCCAGGTGTCCTCGGTCTCCCACGCAGCCCTTGTCCTGAGCAAGGAGAGTGGCTGTTTCCCCATTCCATCTCCCCACACCAGCTACCTCAGAACTACTGATTTCCTACTTGCAGACATCTCTCCTAAAACATTACCGACCCCTATTTAAATTTGCAAGAACCAAGAGGGAAAAATGGATTTAGCACTGCAAAAAGGTGCTTTTTTTTTTGGTAAGACTTGTGGACAAATTGGAATCAATGAGAAAATGTGGAAAGAAGCATATAAAAATAGTTTCAGAAGTATAATTAACATTTTACTACTTCTGCATGTCAATCTTTCAATGTTTTTTATGATAATAACACTAACTTCATCTGAAATATCTATTTCAGGACAGAATTTTAAAATATTTTAATTCGGGACCTTACTCAGCCTTCTGGTTCCCCTTTTGAGCCTGGCATAACTTTTCTGGTCTATTCCCCATTCTCCAACTCTTTTAGCCCATGACCTCATGAAGGTCTGACAGGGCTTTTAGCATGTTCCACCCACCCTTTTGGCTAATCTTTTCTTTTTATCCAGTAATCATAGATTTCTAGATTATCAATTACACCTGCTCTCCCCGCAAAAAGCGAAATGCCCTACAATTACCATTTTCCTGTTCGTTAAAAGCACAACCAACATGTAATCTTTATAAAGTAGTGCTCCAGAAGCTGCACTTTGCACATGAAAAGTGACTCCTGGCCGCTAGCAAAGTCCCGCTCTGCTTTCTCGCACTCACTGGCAAGTTAAAATATCCAAAATAACCAAGGTTTCCAAAGATGCTACAAGTTGCTTGGGGGTAAATAAAAGGAGGAAACCATAAGGAGAAGAGCTGAGCACTGGAATGACTCTGCTGAACTTACTATGAGCTTCTCTGACCCACTGCTCCGGCCGCCCCCAGACAGAGACCACAGCCTGTCCTCGCCAACGCTCTGCCCTCGTGCTACCTACACCGCCAGGGTCAACCTGCAGGGCGGTTCGGTCCCACTTCGGACGGCTTCCCAGCTTCCTGGGTGATCCCGCCCAGGAGGAGCTCAACAGCTGCGGATCAGCCTTCGGCAAGAGCAACTTTTGCCCGTGGCTGTTTCCAAGCAGGAATTTTAGCAGATTCCAGCTCCCAACCAGAGTGTAAAGCACCCTCATGGATGGAGGCTGCCCACAGCGGCTGCCCAACGCCAAGGCGGCCACTTCAACAGGAGCCACACGGCATAAAGGTCGTGGTCAAACAGCAACATAACAGCACTACTAAAAATAGAATATTTCTGACCAGCAAATACAAGGTAATGCAACTTCTACATTTACTGGAACTGAAGAGGGAGCCCCACTTGAGCTCAACAGCCAGGGTTAAAGGCTACACAGCAATGAAAAAGCACCCTGACCTAGCCAGGTCGGGGTTTAATCAAGGTTCACTACATGGAAAAAAGCTCAGTGAAATCTCAGCTCAATACACGTAAGCCCTGTTTGGTTAGCTGCAAAGGCCTCTTGCAGCAAACGCAGGAAGGGAGATAAAATATCCACAGCAGACTAGTACCCGAAGTACCCTGCTGCGTCACTCAGCCACAGGCTCTGCTCTTAGGTCCAAACTCAGGGCTAAGCAAGCAGCTGGCATCAGACAAGAGCACTTTCTACTCTTTAGTCTCATGAGAAATCTTGGACCTTCCTGCAGGAGAAGAGAGCACGGAAGTGCAGGAACTTTCTGTTTTGTTCTTCCATTCTTAACACACAAGTGACTCTGCTCTTCAAACACCTCGAACGAGATGGAAATTAGATGTGAGTATTTCCCTCCTGGTAGTTTATATTTAGATTTCGGGATGATCTAAGACTCCTGCAGAAAGGTCACCGGATAAGGAATTAAACCCTCCCCAAATAATGACTGCTGATGCCATGGGCTGTAGCTCCTCCCCACTACGGGCAGCAGCCTGGGCACCTGAGCCAGGGGGCAGCACCGCACGAGCAGCCTTCCCCGCTCCTCTCCAGCTTCCTCTTCCTCTCCAGGCCTGCCAGGCAGCGCAGTGCTGTCCTCTAGGTAGATAAAAGGCGCTAGATAACTTCCGCATACCCCGCCAGGCGCCACCGGCCGGGACCGCACACACGGGCAGCTACCAGGGAAGAGGTGACAGCTAGTCCCACCTCGAGTCTGCTTCAGGACAACAGGATGGTCCGCAGCCTCCCAAAGACCCTGGGGCCAGGCACCGTGGGCAGTAAGGAGCTACGCAGCATGGCCCCCCACGCGAGAGGCGTCATATGCCCCATGCAACACAGGCAGCTCCCACGGGACGGGAAGGATCTGGACTCGAGGCAGAGAGCCCGAGACCAGCGGGGACCTGGACCGAGCTCCACCCTGGAGCCCTGCGGAGAAGCCAGCGCAGAGCCGCACCCACCCAGTGGGTCGTGGCCACCACGGTCACTCCTCGCCTCCTATCAGTTTCGGCCACCACCACGAAACGCACAGAAACGGTTATAGCCAGCTGGTGGTTTTTAATTACTATTTTTAAGATTGAAGCATCCAGCCAGGGGGGATCCCCGTTGTTTTAGAAGCTGCCCAACTCCCCAGTGGTAATGAAGCAGCTCCCTGGGCTCCCTCCCAAAAGGCCCAAGGACCTTCCAGAAGATGGCGCGCAGCAGCGGCCGCTGCACGTGAAGCAGCAGACATGGCACTCGGCAGGGCAGGAGCTTGGACATATCAACAATGGCAAGAAAAACCTAATCCAGAAACAAAACAAAAAAGCAGAAATCATTGTATTAAAGACTGAAGCCGATGTGGAACGTTTCAGACAGAAGCTACTCAACTTACCCTGCAGTGACTTTCCCAATCCCTGGCCCAGCTTCCACCCATGTTTCTGGAGTAAGCGGTGTCCAATATTATCCTGACAGACAGAACAGAGAAAAACAAACCAAAAATATTCCAATAATATATTCTTCCCTTCCCGCTGACATTTAAACATGTGATGAGCAAGATATTTTTCTACATAAATAGGCATGCAAAAAAAGGCTACTGAAAAGGCAGTATATGCCCAATAAAAGGGAAAGACAAATGTCAAAAATTGCTGGCTAGAATTTTTCCAGGGAGGAAGGGGTATCGGGGAGGGTCGCTTTTCTGATGGTGTGCTGGGCAACTTTTGTGCATCACGTTTCAAACAAAATAAAATCAAAATAATCATAATAAAAAGCAATGTGGGAGAAAATAAAGTGTACCAATAAAAATTGACAGTAAAAAGCACAAAAATCAAGCTATTTATACAATCATTTCCATCACCTAGCCAGCACCACATAAGATTTTTTTTTCTTTTTTTTTTCTTTTTTTTTTTTTTTTTTTTGAAAGAAAATCTACAATGTGCTTAGTCATTTTGTTTGTGTGTCAGGCTTTAATAAGACTGAGTAAGTTGTAAGTGCAAGACTGCCCCACCACTAGAAACCAAAACACAATCATAGCAAAATCCAGGCTAGACTTGATTGGGTTTTTTTATATATGTGTATATATATAAATATAAACTAGCATGCAGCCAATATTAAACTGAAAAAGCAGTGAGGTTAGTAAAACAAAAAACAAAACAAAAAAATCAATTAAATAAAATGATCTCAAGCACAGACTGGGTGATGCATTTCACATGTAAACTAACAAAAATACTAAGATGTTAGAATGAAACAGGCCTAGCAATAAGTTAACAGCAAGGAACCATTAGTGCATGTAGGGAAAAAACAATAAGCATAATGTCTCATCTTCCTAAAGGGAAAAAAAAGCTATTTTGGAATAATTGGAAAGTACTGATGCAGCAATTAAATGTCAGCTTTGAAGCACTGCCGAGCAGGGCTTGGAGTAGAGCTCACGGGGGGTTTAAGAGTTTTTTCCCAAAAACCAAGACGCAGGAGCCCGGGCAGCCCCTGCAGAGCCGCTCATGGGTGTCGGCAGCCCCAGAACATGGCTGCCAGCTGCTCAAAGCACCACCTTAAACGTGCTCATCACCTCACCCCGACGTATATTTATATACGTGTATATATATGTGTGTCTGTGTGTGTATTTGTTGTTTTTGTCATTATGCAACTGCAGGATGTTGTACAAATATCCCATCTTACAACAGGCTGCAAATCCATAACATTTGGTGGTATGTTATTTTTTTCTTTTAAAAAAACGCCCCGAACAGCTAGAAACTCTGCAGGTTTTGGTAACTGCTCACACAGGCAACAAAGATGAGGTTGGGTGTGTTTTATTTCACTCACCCGAACCTGAAGGAAATGACCCCAGCTCGCTAAACTTTGATAAATCAGCTCAAAAGACACTACTTGCCCCAAGATACTGGCTGCATGGACTTAGACTCCCCCTTTTTGAGGAGAAACATTACATGTGAATGTACTTCCCCCCCCTCCCCAATCCATTTCATCTCACTGTGTTTTTCAAGGGAACAGTGTACATCCTTCCCACACTACTGGCTCTCCCCCAAGACGTAATTAAGGCTGCATGAAAATAAGTAAAACAAGGAGTAAGGGAATGTCTGGTTATAAAAGCTTAAATCAGTGTATGCAATGAAAGGAACATGAACAGATATGGAATCCAGTCACAAACATCATGGGGAAAAAAATACAGGTTTGGAAGCTTAGGAAAAACTTACCTGCAAACATATCTGCTGCAGACCGTTTATGTAACGGTCAAAACAACTGCATATTCCATCATGCAAAAAAACGGCACTGAAGTTCACAGATTTGGTGGATAATGCATCAATTGTGGCCCCACGAGCGCATCCGCCCGGCTCGGACAAGGGATTATTGACCCGGCTTTTAAAAGGTGCCGCTGACAAAAAATGGCTGCGTTTTCAAAAGCGGCCAAGGAGCACTCTGCAAATCTTTGGCTAGGTGGAGATGAGACATTGTGCTGACTGGGTGCTGTTATGAATGCACTAAAATAAACAGACAGATGAAGCAGTATGCTATTTCCAAAAGCAGTGCAAGTGGAGTGAAAGCATTTCCATACGAACCTGGCTTTAAAAACTGGGCTGTCAAAAGAACAGTTAAATGTAACACAAAGTAAGAAACCGTCCAATCACTAATGGTAGGTTTTTTTTTTTTGTTTTCCTTTTTTTTTTTTTTTTTTTTTGCTTTGCTTTTTTTTGCTTTGTTTTCAATTCACTGCTTGCAAGTAATGTATTTATTAAAGAAGAGTGAAAGCATAAAATAAATTCAACAAGTCAAGACCAGCTGGGAGATTCAAGAGCGGTGTGTTGTGACTGACACAGTGAAGGGGGAAACGAATGTTAAAGGGGAGGGAAAAAAGAAAAGTTTAGAAGGGTTATACACATTAGCACCACTTTTACAGAACCACTCAAGAGGATTGCCAAGCTGTTTGCTGCTAATGGGAAATAGGCCCAAACACGATCGTCTCAGTTCCCAACAAGGGGGCATTTTCACCCCAATCTCATCCATTTCTGGGTGGAACTACTTCCTGATTCAGCAAACTGCTAAATTGCAATGGGGGTATCTTGCGTTTCAGTGAATAGGGAAAATACCTCTGAGCTTAACAGTAACATCTTAAATGACTCCCAGTCATTAACCTGCTCCTAAGGATTTCTAGCCAGGGCACCTTTTTTCTCTCCTCCATTCCAGCTCATCACGGCAGATATCTCGCCCAGGAAGAAGGGCAGAGATGCTCTTTTTCTTAAATGTTACCCTAAAAATTAAAGGGGGTGAGGCCAGACTCGCTATGTTGACATGGGCAGCTGCCCTGCGCAGCCAGGAGGCCCCGGGGATATCAGCGAGGACCCGAGTTTGAGCGAGGGCAGCAAGTGGTGCAGCAGCTGGGAGCTTTGGGCTTAGCTGCTTTTCTTTTTTCCTCTCTCCCTAGAACCGCAGGGGCTTCTCTTTTGCAAGGAAAAAAAATCTCTCTTTAATCTTCCCATTGATGACAAGAACCATCGGTCCTTTTGACTAAGTTACCCGCACATTGCAATAATTTTTCTGCAAGGGAGTTGCAGTGATTTACTGAAAGTGCCAATAGCCCAAGCGGGAAATGATCCATTTCTCAGAGGGGAAAAGACAGCGGCTCTCCCGATTTTCCTCTTTGAGTTACAATCACAATCAAAATTATCGAGGCAGCCAAGAAAAGTTGCTCTAAAGGGGGTGGTGGGAGCTCGAACAGCCAAGATTTAGCAGGGTAGCCAGTTGCACACGAGGTAGCGGGGCTGTCGGCTCCTGTGCAGTTACGGGCAGGATGCTAAAAAAAACCAAAAGAACAGAGAGGAGAACACTGGGCTGGAAAACAGAAGAGCTCGATGGGCTCTCGATGGAGTGATTTACACTTCTCTGAATTACGCTCATCATTTGGCAGCAGAAACACCCACCTTTAGTCAACAATTTCAGATGGGGAACTTGTGATTGCAGATGAAAGGCAACTCTTTTAAAGGCCTAAACTTCACAGAAAAGGCCTAAATTTGCCTGAAATTTTCAAGGGAGTTGGCCAAGTTATCTGGGAAGGCCTCACCCAAGCGACCTGCTCAGAACAGTTCCGAGTCGGCCTCCCTAGCGACCCATCCTGTGGCTGAGGAGCTGCTTTTGGGGACTCGCCAGAGCTGCCGGTGATTCCCGATCACAATAACCTCACTCCAAAGGTGCCGACTACAGCAAAAAGTTGCACACCAAGGAAAAAAAGCATACAGAAACCCTGTTTTTGATGCTATATGTGGTTTATAACCCCTGAGGATTCCAGCAGGTGGTTTGGGCTGCCTTGCGATGGAGCCGGAGCAAGTTTTGCCATTGGCCCACAAGGTGCCCACGTCACCCACGAGCTGCAACGCCCCTGGGCCTCGGGCAGCGGAGGCAAAAGCCCTGCATCTCTTGAGTGGCTTGTAAGCTGTGCTTACTGTGTACCAGGGGCTCTAAGCAGGGATTGAGGCTACTGGGTGAACCCATGCAAACAAGAGGTCAAAAAGATTCCCAAAACAAAACCTAGAGCTCACTACAGATGACACAATGAAGACCAGAGAGAAAAGCCAAATAGTAATGCTACACCATTCAGCTTCAAGAAGCACATTATTTATAGCGCTGTCCGCATACGGCTACTGCTAAATGTCAAATCAGCAGCCTTATCAAATTACACTTTGGAACTGGTGGAGTCCACAGATCTGTACAGATTACGGGGCGGCAAAACCCAACTTCAGCTCACACGTAAAGCCTGGGATCCTCAGGGCACCAGCGATGGGAGCTGAGCCCTCGGGAGGTTAAAGGACCTTCTTATGTAACTGAACAGAATTGGGGGGG
>JAWLRI010000310.1:213878-227664 GCA_034781795.1 Crypturellus tataupa
CCGCCCCCCCCGAGATAAAGAAATAAATAAATAAAAGGACATTTGTTAGTTATGACAAGGACAAACTAACAAGCTTCAGAGTAAGCGGCTGATTCGCAGGCTCGCCTGCAAGCTGCAACGTGACAGCTCGGTTGGACTCCCTCACACTCTGCTTTAGTTTTCCATACAAATACCTGGACTCGGGGCTCTTTAAATATTCCAGAACACACACATGCAGCCTCGTCAATTAAAAAATAAATAAAAAGAAAATGAAAAAAAAAAAAAAAAAAAAAAGAAAACTTAAGTGCTTTGATTTTCAAGGACACCAAACACCAGCAGTTCTATTGGCTTCAAGAGCCAGTATGAGCACAACATCTTGCAAACCAGAACAAAAAAATAATTGTTACTTGTGAACAGGAGAAAAAAAAAAAAGAAAACAACAACAAAAGAGTATTTGCAGCTATGAGTGCACTGAGACAAAATGTGCAATCTTCTCTTCAATTCAGTAATGGAAAATAGCTGGCTTCTCAGTTAGGGCACATACAGCTACCAGCCCGTGGCAGTTCTGTTTCCGTAAACGTACTTTGGTTATGGTCGCATGTTTCAGTCCGGAAACATCTTGAGCCTCACCAAGCTCCCCGAAGCAGGATTTCCACAGACACAGAGGACTAGCACTGAGGACATTGTAATGATCTGTAGACTCCCAACCCTTTTTTTCCAGCCACCTTTGAGTTGCATGCTGTAGCAGTACAGTCAGCACCTCTCAATAGATAATGCTGCAGAGCTGGCTCTGGCTTCAGCGATCATTGCTTGGAGCAAAACCCTCGGCCATTTCCAAATACCTTTAGGTTTTAACAAGAGCTTTCAGACTACTCCAAGAAGCTGAAGAACTGCAAGAAGCGCACAGACGAGAAGATATTTAATCTGCTCTCAAGTCTGCAGAGGATCTGAACTGCAAACTTCTAACTGGAAGGGCTTTGATCTGCTATCGTTAAAAACAACCTTCCCTGTGCGGGGAAAGACATTTGTCACCTGAACTGCTTCCGCCAAGCGAGACCGGGGCTCCTGCTGGTTCCTACGAGCCGGTCGCTTTTTAAAGGTCAGCTGAGTTGCTAACGGGGAACTAAATAAGGTTTATAAAACAACTTGCAATGTTAATTGGTAATATTACAAATATTGCCATGGGTGGTCTTTGCAGATCCTATGCTTCTCCATACTCCTTCCCTCTCCACTTTGGTTCAAGGATGTTTTTCATTTCTGGGTGGGCCAACCACATAAAATGTGGTAAGCCAGAAAAAAACAGCACGAACAGGACTCTCTAGAGCAGGAGAGATCGTCCAGGAAAGGCAACCAAATTGGCAAAAAAGCCACTCTTAAGCGTTCTTGATTTGCCAATTAGGAAAAAAAAAAAAAAAAAGCATATATCATCAATAGTCTGAGAACAAAATCATTGCTATAGTCAAGAAATTTGATAAATTATTTCTGCTTCCCAAGTACAGATTTTGTTCCAAAAATCAACACAGCAGAGTTGATTTGACAATGCAAAAGCGCGAACGCCCAGATTCAGTCCTATGGCTCCTTCCAAGAGCTCAATGTCCCCGGCTAGGGAGTTTATACCTCAACTTCTCGCTTCCCTCATTACAGACAAAAAATGGGTTTGAAACCAAGAACAACTTGATTTTGGCTCTTTCTCCTCCCAAAGGGCAAGGCATTCACTTATCCCCTCCATCAAATGATTTTCAAGCTCTAACCTCAAGGCCGAACTGCAGATTTGCATCTTAAAACCCACCATAAAGTTGTAAAGATTGATAATGTCACTATATTTGGATTATGATACATGGCTTTAGTGTATTATTCATTACATAATTTAATTTAGAATTTCAGCTGCAGCTCAACATTAATCAAACTGCAACAAAATAGCATATTTTCAGAGGATCCATGTGAGTCTATGTGCTCCTACTGTCAGATCCAATATATTCTGCTCCATTTTATATCATTCTGTATGCATTGCTCCCTCCAAATACCAAAAAGATTTAGTCTCCTAAAGTAACACTCCTCTATGACCACTTTTATTCCTCTGGTTGGGAAGAGCCTTTTAGAAATTGAATATTCAGCCTAGGCTGTGGGTCATATTTGAATAATTTTGTGAATGCTCATTTCCACTGGGGCCCAGGGTAGGATACCAGCAAGTATTTCTCCTTATATTTCCATAAGGAAGTAGACTTGGCTTTTTAATTCAAAGCTCCGTATCACAAGGAGAGATCGATACATTCAGGAGGACATTGAATGCGAATTCCCATCTCTGCAGCATTATCTCATGCGTCATCAATTACTGCCATGCCTAAATCTAGCATCATGCCAGCACATTAAGACAGTAGGTACTATATGCAGTGTTCACTGGACCAGAAAAACAGAAATAAGAAGGGGAAAAGGAAACCCTAGAGAAGAAATTAAAAAAGGCAGACCGTGCAATACAAACCAGATCATGGCTGCTTAGCTAATATGGGCCAACTGCTGCGGAAGAAAAACGTCGAACACCCCAAGTTGTGTAAATTTTTGGTAAACATCTAAACACGCACACAAACACACACAACACCAACCTACACACACATGAAAATATGTATTGCTCTTTGCTAATGCTAAGTCACTTCTAAGCGCACGCTAAGGTGAGGCAACCTAATGGAGAACTCAGGTTAGAGAAAAGAAATATCTGCTTAACGAGTACCTCATCTTAATCAGACCACCACTGAGTGACCCTTTATTTTTGCTACCAGTTTTACTGCTCTTGTACAAAGACAGCAAATAAGCATTAAAATTGAAAAACTAAAACTATGGGCCAACCTTGTAGATGACATTTAGCCAAAACAATTTATTGTGTTTAAAGCTAGCAAAAGATGCTTTGCAGACAGAAAAATTTAAAAGCTCCAAAAAGCTTAAAAAAAGATCAGGCTAAACAAGACATTTATTTCCCCATCTTACAGCTTCATTTTCCATGCTGAATTCTAGGTAAAACAGTATTTTAAAGAAATTCACAGCAGAGATTCAGATTCTACGGGAGGGACTGCTATACCAATGCTGTAACATATCAGTGTGTCCCTATGGCCAGGTATCACTCCAACATTTTTAATCCTTCAGTAACTATCCAAAAATATATACTAAGAAAAAGACTGAAAGATTTTTCCTATATTTTACTAAACTATTCCATTAGATTCAACCAAGAATTACACTATTTTTTAAACAAAAAGTATTAAAAACTTAACAAAACAAATTCTCTAAGTGAATGTATTAAGTAACTTCTGAAATATCACACTGACTGTAAATGTAAAGTTACTATAATTTTGGTAGAACTACTTGAAGAGCATATCCCCAGCCCACTTAACATTAAAGGAGGGCATGCAGTTACACCACAAAAAAATGAACGCCCTACCACCACTTCCAAGAAGGAGCCCACTCCCACCCCTGCACTGCATTCACATCAAGTACCATCCGATCACGGCCTAATTCTTGGTGGACTGATGACGATGATAATTACATATCTTACCGATTCTATAGGCTTGTCAAGAGACGCCTGCTCAATCTCCAGGTGCCCTTCTTCATACTGATCAAAGTGATTTCCCTGGAAAAGAAGGGAAAATATTGTTAGTTCAATGTTATCTCTCTTATCACTGCAGCAGGCAAAACATTTTCAAAAGTCTGGTTTCAAGATTTAGGAGGCTCATGGACATGTGTGAGCTTGTGTACATTTAGGTAGCAAAACTAATGAACTAATTAAATACAGACTAAGCTCAGTAAATAGGATAGAAAACCAAAATATATATATAATAACAACTCTGAAACCTAAGTATGCTAATCCAATGATCATCATAAACCGTGGAAGTCAGTAAAACCACAAACATTCAGGGGACAACGCCTTTAAAAATAAAGAAGAAAAGAAAGGATATAAAAACATTAAGTCACCAGTAGGGGTCAAACCCACACAGGGCAAAAGATCAGGAGGAACCGACTTGTCCACCACTGTGAAGTTCGGGGCTGTTTCGAGAGAGCAGCTTTTCTGCTCTCAAAATCCTAGAGCGGGGCCATGTGTAACATGCTCCTCCTCAGCCTGCAATGAAGCAGTTGCTGCTGCACCGCCCTGGAACCCGTAGCCACCACCTTGCACATCAACGGGCACCTGCTCTACAAGTATTTAGAAGTTACTGCCGCCCAGCCAACATCATGCTGTAAATAAAGTCTAGGAAACCCTTGAATCGGCTCCGCGAGGATTCCTATGCTCCCAGGGCACCGTGAGACCGCAGGAGCCTTAAGGCCTCGGCTGTCACTCGCTGCCCCTTTCCCAGGCCCAGTAGCTCCACGGAAATCCTGCCAGCCCTGCAGGGAGCATCCAACACACAGCAGCTTTTGCTTGCATCACGTGTCGTAACCACCAGAGCATCTCACTAGCATTCAGATAACCAAAATGCCTGAAACTCTCAGCATTTTCAGACCCCAACCTGATTTCCCTCTGAGCCCTCGCAGGATGCAGCCAAGCGCTGCCTCCATTAGGAACTTGACTCTTCTGGACTGGGCAATTTAAAGGCATCACAATAACGGAGCGTCTAAACCAAGATCAACACTGCCAAGCTGCCATAGGAAGGGCAAATTTACAAGCGTGTTGGTTTCAATGAGGAAGGAGAAAAATGGTTCTTGCTTCTAAAGCCATTATAAATAGCTTGTTAAAGTGATGCTGTCTGACACCTCTTCTGGGGAATTACAGGCCATTCGGAGCAGAGACCCTGCAGGACGGAGGCAGCATTTTGTCCCTCTGCCCAGAGCTTCCCAAGTTGGGGGAGGTTCTATCTGTTTTTCCTGTTCTCCAATCCTTCAACCTGGCACCTTGAATTGATACATTCTGTATTTCTGGTTTGCTGCATCTTAAGACAATGAATCAGAAGGAGAAAAAAAATCCTTTAACATTTAAAACTGCCGTTAATTAAATCCAAGCACTGTTGAAAATAAACTGCATTTTTGGCAAACGTGAACCTTAAGCACAGACGACATTTTAATATGAATTTGATCAGTATCTTCTGTCGATTTCAGTGATGTTTCCCTCTTTAGAGGGAAACATCAAGCAGAGAGAATTCAATCACGACAAAATGGATACCAAAGCATTAAGTAAAAACTGCATAAAAGATATCAGTAATATTCAACACAAAGCAACCAAAGTAGAGTCCCAAATTTCCTTTCTCCAGATGGTTATTCCAGAAGGGTTTGAGTGCTGGATAAAACACGCTCTTCCCCCTCACGCTCTGCTCCTCCATTTCAGAGCTGCCTGTACGGGACCTCCTAACTCCCACTGGGCAGAGAAGCCGCGTTTCCCTGCCCACATTACTGTCACCAACGCTCCACTCTGTCCCAACATAGCAAAGAGGAGGAGGAGCTTCCACTTCAGCGTCATTTATTGCTGTTTGCACCACACTGAGCTCCAGCCATCACCCCAACACCAGGTGTTTCACCTAGACCATACTGAAATTCAATCTATTTTACCAGTGACAAAGGAAGCCAGGACAAGGCCTTCATGTCTGAGCTCTTCACCACCACACATACTGCTTGGTTTCCCCGTTGTGTTTCATCTCCAGAAGCCAACATGCTCAAGGCCTATATATTTTCTTGCTGTTGTCACCCGTACATGGGTTCCCTACGCCTTCTGGTTACTCACAGTCACGCGGCCTTGCCTTCCTCCTCCATTTTCCCAGTGCTTGATCTTTGCATGAAGCTCTTGGCCAAACTGTAAGCCTTGGAGCTTTCACACACTTCACTGCCAAGTTATGAATCTGGCATTTGAAAAACTGGCTCCTAACAAAAGTCGTCTCCGTGCAGGGTTTTAGACCCTCATCCTCCCTTATTTGGGCTGTAAACACTTCAGCCTTTTGGTCCAACAAATGCTGTTTTGTCCAAGATCAAACGTAACAGAGCCACTGCATTCTCTGAAATAATTCAAATAAAATAACTGTGGGAAACAGTTGCCAGTAAAGGGCTCTTAGTCAATGTACATGAAATGAATTCAAGTCCATTTATCAGTATGAGCTTAATGGACCTTACACACTCCACAAAATAATTTGTCCCCTCTGAGACAGCCCAATTGCTGCTGGCAAAGACGCAGCGTGGAGGGACACGGCCACCACCGGGAAGACAGATCTGTTTAAAAGCATCTGCAAGGAAGAAGAAAATTACAGCCTCCTCCCGCTCCCCATATCCAAAAGCAGCCCAAACTCCCAAGCACTGGGATTTCCAAGTCACCCGCAGCCTTCTCAGTGCAAGGAGGAAGGTGGGATGAGACGAGGTGCTTCAGCAGCTGCCTCAAGGCCTTCACGTTTCCTTCAACACTCATTACCAGGCTGCATTTTGTAATGTAGAACGAGTGCAGAGGTCTAGGTGTAAGCAGCTATGCCAAACCTTTAAGCCAAGTTCTCATTTTGGAGAATTGAGGAAACTAACCCAGAAAAAGCAGTATAATGGGATGTGAAACCAGCAGTTCTTTCAGACTCATCTTGCTCAGCCCTCCCTCAGTTATATCTCATCAAGACAGCTCAGGTGGTTCATTATTATTATTAATATGAACAAAAATCTAAGTTACAAGAGCAAAATAGATGCAGAAAACCTTAACTCCCAAAATGCAAGGTCAAAGTGCCCAAATTCAGAGATTTTTATCCAATCACATAACCAAGCCAATCTCCCCTTCTTGGGAGTTCCAAGGAATTATGTTGTAAAACACCCACTGAGACACTAGGAACATCTAGAAAGAGAAAGCAGAAGCCACAAAAAGGGCATTTTTCTAGTGCAGTTAAAGCCACAGATGACTTTTTTGATATAAGTTAGAAAATACTTTTCATTGCCCACCATTTTTTTATAAAAAAAAAAAAGAATCTGGTTTTAAAGGAAGTATAACTCCCCTGCAAGATCCACAGTGCCGCATGCACCCTGACTACAGAAATCCTGGCCAATAGTTTATGCCGCCTTCGTAAGTGGAGCAGGACCTGAGGATTCTGCAGAATGGAAGATCCCCAAGAAGCCAACAGATGCAGACACTGTGTTGGTGGTTAGAAATCGGCCCAGAGAACCCAAAATCCAGCTTTACACATGTTACTTGAAAACTTATTATGTACCCAGAACAAGATAGGTTTTAAAATCAACATGATGCCACGAAGATGGTCCCTTCCCCTCTCCTGTCTGCACTGGAAGGTTTGGGAAGGTTGAATACAGTCATGTGGTTTCCGAAAACTAGAGAAAATTAATACAAAGGCACCTCAAATTCTGCTAGGACCCAAAAACGCTCACTTAAGATGTCCCCCAAAACCATTAAGCTTTTTCCCCCCACTTTTGTCTCCTGATGGACTATAATGCCCCACAAAATTCAAGTTATCCTTTGTGAGCAATTCAAAAAAAATTTCAAAACACAGCCAGCACTTTCACAGCCTTCAGCATATTATAAATTGCTTTCCCAGGCTCTCTTGTACACAAGCAATACAAGTGCACAAGAGCTGACAATCTACGTCTTAACACGCTCGAAAATACCTTAATATTTGCAGTTTTGGGAAGATGTTGACTGCAGCAAGCCTCATTTGCGGCAAATGTGCATCATAATTATTTTTGAGTAGACTTAAAATAAAAATCCTCTCAAGTAAATACAACAAAAGCAATCACTTAAGGTTCTAAATTGAATTTAAATTATGAACTTTTTCAAGAAGCACCCGGTAATTACGCATTGAGATGCTGACAGCACCTTCAGTTTATCACAATCAAAGTGAATTTTGATGCCAGAATTCCATCTGTGACATCCAAAAACCCCAGGAGCACCCATAGCAGAGCACATTCAAAACTACCAACAGGTCAAGAGTTTTAAATGGGAAAAATGTGTGTACAAATACCTAGCTAGGACTGCTAAAACTATGTCCTATAGTTCAGAAATAAACAGCTTGTTGAAAAGGGACATACTGAAAAAGCCGAAGGCAGCTCTCTGCTGCACCGTGTTTCACAGAGTTCAGCATCAGCTGAGATGAACTTCCCATCTCTTGGAAGCCTCCTGTCGCTACCAGCGCCAGCCAGAGACCTGTTCCAGGACACGAGAGTGACGCTGGATTCTTCAGCTCTTCCAGCAACTGTGCCAGAGGGTAGGAGTGCTGGTCAAACATACCCAACTTTGTCTTAGTTATTTTTAATATACCCTGATGCAGAAGGGTCTGGATCTCACCGTACCTGTGACTAACATACTTCCAAGGCAGGAGAAAAAATATATATGTGTGTGTGTGTGTATATATATATATATATATATGTGTGTGTGTGTGTATATATATATATATATATATATATGTATATTGGTCAGGTAAGATGCTAGTCTGATATAATGTATTTTTCCCCCCACCAAAAACCTCTGAGGATCAGTCTTCAGGGAGCTGGACTGCAAATTCTGCACTGCATGGGGAAGGTGCTGTTTATATATATATATATATTTCCTGGGCTCTCTTTAACCACAATTTCCCTGGCTACCGAAACTCTGCCTGGAACAGACCATGCATGGAAAGCAACCACAGGCAAGGAAGTTGGGCAAGTAAACACCCTGGAAAAAAAAAAAAAAAAGCATTAATAGGAGCATTTCTTTTTTTAAAAAAGTTATTTTGACTCAGTAAAGGATTGCTTTTAAACCGAACTATCACAGAATCCTAAGGATCACAATAGTTGGACTCGATGGGAATTCCACACAACTTGGGACAAGTTTTTATTGATGGGCAGAAGGGAAATGGAGTAACCAGCAACCAGCTTTGCAGATCAAAAAGCCTGAGGAACAGCAGGTAACAATGAGGACGTGTTTGTACAGAGCAACCTGACCCATCTAACAGTGACCTGAACCCACTAAAACAAAGTACGTTTAGCAGAGCCATCTACAAACACACCTACAGAACAGGGCTGCACCTGAGAAGGCAGTGACTGAAGAGAAACCCAGGTAGGGCTAGGACAAAAAGGATAAAAAAGGGGACCAAGGATGTGGAACAGCAAGTCAGAATCACGCAGTAAGAAAGCAACTTATTTGTATATTGCAGATGGGACCAAACTCTACATGCTCCACAGTCTTCTAGTCGTACTTTGAAGACACAGAAAATTTTCAGCAAGCAATTCCAACACATAAGGGCTGGAAAAAAATGCCTTCTAATTGCAGAATTCAGAAATCAGCCTTTAAAATTCTCAGAGGAACCTAAGAACAAGGCAGAAATGTTATATACATTTTCAGAGAAAGAAGGGCCAAGGTACTAATGGGTACTTCAGCATTATACACAAGGATGTAATAAAAAGCAATACAAAGGCAGAAAAATCTACACAGAAAATAGTGTGCCCTTTGTGGACAAATCCTGAAATGACTTATAAAGGAAAATGCAAGTCCACCATCACCTGCTGTCCTCAAGAGACAGACACTGGAGTCAAGCACAAGCTGCTGGACTGAAAGCAGGGTTAAATGACTGAAACTGAAACATGCGTGTGAATTCTCAGATGTCTGTTTGGAATACCTAATATTACCTCCTATGTTAATTTATGCTATTAGGTTACTCTATGTTAAATAGGGATCTACCATCAGTTCAAAGCTCAGGATATCACATTTCGAAGGAATTACAATCCTACTTCCCTCCCCTCCCTGTTCTCCTACATTAAGTTTTTTCTCCTCCCAATTAGTGGAGGGAAGCAAATTAAAGTTGACCCTGTTTATTTTCCTGAAGCTCAAAGAGAAGCTATCGACTTTGTTGCATAATCCATGAGCAGTCGCGGCCTGTTCAAGGATATAAAAATCAAATATGCTTCTCTCAGCTGGCACTTAAGAAATGAAAAGAATAATGCCCAAGCGACTGGCAACACAGGCTCATTAAAAAGGTAAAATTTAAATGGCCACACTGCTGGCCCAGATGTCCAATAAGCTGGACTGCATAAGTTGCTCGTGAACAAAACTTATCCCCCTATTCCAGACATTCTGCCAATTAAAAAAAAAAAAAAAGTAATATCCACATGTCATCAACCTTTGACTGAACCTGAGGAAAGCAGCAAAACTAGTAGAGCAAAGACCAACTAAGAGCAGCAACGCGCTCGCTTGGCTCTTAGGGTGGAAAAAAAATTGCTTATCTTCTTGGCGTAAACAAGAAGAACAAGAACATGAGAACTGAGGTCCAGACTGTCCACATTTCAAGCAATCTTGGAAAATAAGGCATTTCTGCTTATCAAGAATGTTAACCTATTGCATAGACTATACAACAAGCTCCTCTAAAAAAACAAGAGACAGAACAGTTTGCGTTCCATCTGGCTAATGGTGCAAGCAAGCACCACATATGTAGGAAGAGGAAATTCTTGTGCATATATACACATATAGCCTGTAATATTTCTGCTTCCACAATGAAAAGGAGAAAAATAAAGAAACATAACATTCTCCTCAGTCTCTGAGTTCAACTCAGAGTGCCTCTGGATTTCAATAAACCAGAAATATCTGTAGTGTTCATTCAGTATAGTTCATCAAAAGAAAAATAAAAGTGTATTACAATTACATGAAACTATAAAAAATACAGGCCTTCATGTATAGGAAAGGGGGAAAAATGGGGGATTTGTTGAGGTAAACCAGCACACTTAACTTACCATATCAGAGCCCAAAGGAAAGAGAAGGAGGATCAGTAATGGACTTCTTCCTTCAGCAGCTCTTTTTGTTGCATAACATCTCGCAGCCAGACACTGCTGCGCTGTCCTGGTCGGGGAGGCAGCAAAGCCTATCAGAGCTGAACGCCTTCCGCTCAGCGCCTGCACAACCGACTGCGAACACAGGTGCCTCCCTTGAGGCTTTCTAAGCTTTGGGAGTGGGAAGCAGCCGAGGTTCTGCATCCTTTGTGCAGCTTCTAAGGGTACACAGCGCTACTAGAGCGAGATTCTTCTGCAATCCTATGAAAAAAGGAGGGCGAAAAAAGGCTCCTAATCACACTTCTGTAGTGATAACCTCCAAGTGTATTTCTTGCTCCTTTGAGAGCTTATACTTTCACACTCTGCTTTCATGCCTTTCACCCTGCCACAACGGACTCAGGAATATTTGCACGAAATACATAATCTCTCCATCCTCCCCCCCATACCATGATCTTTATTCTGCAGGATGCCTGACCTCCTTATCCTTATACTCTCTCCTACAGTATCTTCACTTCCTCCATTACCTTCTCTCTACCTACCACGTTTTAGCTGTTTTGATTCTAATATTCCAAATCTATGCATTCCACTAGTTCTGAGCTGCCTGCCCCCTTCAATAATCCTACTTCCCCTATCATTCTGATATAAGTTTCCAGCTCTTTCCTTCCCAGTTTCCCTCCAACACTTTGCATTTCCATTTTTCTCTGACCCCTAATCTCATTTAGCTCCCTCTAGTTAAGCACAAGGAGAGGAGCAATCTGAAGCTCTCTCACCTTTAATCCACTTCAGCTGAGTGTATCAGAAACCCAGAAACCTCAATATTACCTCTGGTGACTCGGCCCCGCTCACCTCCTATCTCCCTGCTCGCATTAGTGCTCACACTTGCCCAACTAATCCTCTCAAACCCATTTTTTTTCAAGAAACAGGGTTGATAACATGTAAAGAAAACTCTGGTTTCTCAATTACCATCTCCCTTTAGCCACTTCACAAACTCCAAGGCATTTGCCTCTCTTCCAAAGCAGCTCAAAGCTTCCTTTGACCCATGCGCTTTATTACCAACCTTTTGTTTCTCTTCCTCCCGTGGGACCGTACACATCCTTTCTCTTCACCACCCTCACAAGAGCAGCACCTAGAAACTGCGGGTAAGGGACTCCTTGAACAGGCTCCTCGTCAGACCTACCTTGGTGTCAGCGGGCTAGCAATAACAACACAGGGTAAAATCCATACCCACACACTGTCAAATCACAGAAATTTCATATGCTGAAACTTAAGAGCTGCAACCACTCTATATCATGTGGAAAAAAAAAACGCATTAAAAATGATGGAAACAGTCCTAGGAATGGAGCCTGTGTAGAAATTTATGGCTTCACGCTAACCATCAGAGAAAGAATTTTATTTTTGCTGTTCTTTGGAGACCAGCATTGTGCAGAGCCCATCCAAACCAGCATGCCACAAGCAGAGCTACTTTTACCTGTGTTTATCCACGGTCTAACTTTCACAGTGCACCTGCAAATAAACACTGAAAATAGCAAAAAGAAAAAAAATCTAAGTAATTCTGACAACCAACCAGAAGGAAAACTAAAAAGATAAGAAGAGCCATCCTCCACCAAAATACTCCAGGAAAATTACTGGAATATCCATCCATCTGGGATCATCATGCAGGTACCTGATCTCCCATGAACCCAGCATGACCTGGGCCAAGTCACAGAGCCGCTTTCTCCATGATTTTATAGCTCATGCTTTCCGTACCCTCAGCCTTCTGCAAGTTTCAACTGACTCTGAATTGCTCTTTTTTTTTTCCCTGCAGAGGATCCCCCTCTTTTCCCTAGAAGGAAGCTTTAATGCATAAAAATGTCTTCCCAATTGAAACTTGATGGGAGAATAGAAGGCAGAAGTTACACTCTTATAAAAATAATCCCCATTTTTTGAGTTTGTAAGACAGTCTGGAGGCCCGACAAGGCAAGCAGGAGATCTGGCTACAGCCCTAATTAAAAATAGGGCCTTCCCTTAAAGTGAGAGCAGGGCTGGGAGCAGGTTATTGTCTCTGAGCGCCCGGCATCAGGTAATGGAGCGCTGCTTCCTCTCTGCCATCACGACAGGCTCTCCCAGTGCCGCCAGCCCCGGCAGTGACACAGTAACAGGTTCTGCTGCTACAATTGTGCTTCGAGCAGCAGGCTGCCCTGCAAAGCAAGGACAGCAAGAAAAAGAAACACATGAGGAAGTACGGGAATATACGATTATAGAGCCTAGGTGTTCGCTGGCTATATCCTGCAATATCCAGCTTGTTTTAGTATCCCCCCCCTCAATAAATAAATAAAATTTCAACCTACCAGTAGAAATGTATTTTCAAACTGCAAAATTGGCCCCTTCCACTTCCTGAAAGAGGAACTTCAAAGCCTGCTCAGGCCATTTCAGTAGTAACCATGAGGTATCTCTTCATTTAATGAAACAAGCCCTGCAAACCATCCACTGGGTTTAGAGCAGTGCTACGAAGCCCTATGGACAATCCACAGATAAGGGAAATGAGGACGTTAACCACATATCCCAGCTGCTTCGCATAGGGTTTAATACTCACTTAGGAAATCCGCATCTACTAAAATATCCAGGAGGAGCAACGTGAATGAATTACTACTGGGTGGCTTGGTTTGAATCTCTATCTTAATGCTACACTATGCAGAATTACACAAGCTCTATAATTAACAAAAACAAAAAGATTTTTTAAAAAAAGTCAAAAAACCCTACTCTCAGCTGCTTGGATGAAAAGTGCAAGTTTTCATGTAAAAAATATTATTGTGACTCTATATTTTTGAAATAAGAAGGGCCCCATAGGAAACAACCAGGAGCTGTCCTCCCTCGCTGCGTTTATTCTCCCTTTGTTTTTCCTCCTAACCTCAAGAGTCTCCGGCTGGAGTCGGAGGACAATATGTCATTGTTTAAGCCTAATGAGTCGACACTAATTTTACAGCTGTTTATTTAAAGCCGCTCTAAAACGCCACTAGTAGCGTTCACAACGGAGAAATAGTATTTGACAAATAAATAAAGAAATAAATAAATAGCCAGCCAGGGGGGAAGCGGCGCTTCCCCACAAAGGGCCGCGGGCGCGTGCGGGGGCAGCGCGGGCCCCGCGGGA
>JAWLRI010000310.1:243863-263871 GCA_034781795.1 Crypturellus tataupa
GGGGGGTCCCTGCCGCCCGGGGGGCTCCCGGTCCCACCGCTTCCCCATCCCGGCAGCCGGCGCCTCGTTACATCCCTCCTTGGCCGCGCGCCAGGGAAGTTGGCAGGAGTTGGCTCCCCGTGCGCGGCAGCTCCCGGCTGCGATGTCCTGCGAAGCGGAGCGAGGGACCGCGGAGCCCCCGGCTGTCCCGTGTGACACTCGCCCTCTGGAGGGGTCCAGGGCAGCAGGGAGGGGAGAGAGGCCCTGGAAGCGCCTGTTGGAATCCAGCCCGGGATTCCCTTGTGCTGTGGAGACGTTCGAAAAGGTGTCCTGAACTGTGTCATTTCACTGGCCGTGGCAATAAATATCTCCCAGCTCTCATTTAGCACCCAGAAAGGGGACCTGGAAAGTCTGGTCTTTCCAACTTCCCTGTCCCTCTTGTTCTTTGCCCATGAAAGGGCAGTGGATGTTCTCGACTGGTCCATGTGTGCCCAGGCGGATGCGGCGGTGGTGCCGCCACGCTGGGGTTGAGCCCGGTCGCGCCTGCGGGAGCCTCTTCTCCGGGGAGGCTCCTCTGCCTCTCCTGCTGCGCGGGCTCAGCTGGGGTGCACGAGGCCGTCCTCAGCACACTGGGAACCTCGATGCCCCCCGCAGCGCCCACGTTACCCGTTTCGCGTCAAGCTGGGGTCTGTTTACAGACTGGACTAACTCAGCTGCCTGGGGAATGAGTGTCTCCACCTTCCCCGCGGGTTGCAGAAGCTGCACGGAAGAAAGTGTGTTTTGTGCGTAGGTCATACGTAATCAATGTGTAAATACAGGCTGCGTGTTCGCTGACCCCTCTGTGCTCTGGAGCCAAAGTTGCTCGTGTTTCTACCCAGGGCGCTACTGGTTTGTCCAAGTTTGCTGTCGGGCAGTGAGTTGGCTCTGGCGCTCAGGTGCAAAAAGCGGCAGTTGTCGCAGCCGACATGGGGCTGAGCGGCCGGGGTGTCTGTAGCAAGTTCCCATAGCCTCCCTGCAAACAGTTCCTCGGGGTTCAGTACAAATGAGTCGTGCTGCGTTTTGATGAAGTCATTGTAACTTAATACACAAGGTGGCAACATCAGGAATTCTGCCTTTAAATTTCTTTTATTCAGATTTATGCCTTCATCATAGAGGGGTGGTTGTCTTTTTTAAATAAAACATGAACAGTTGGCCAAGCTTAGTGAGATGACTTTATATCTTTAAATATACTCAATTTTGATAGTACAGTTGTTTCTTTCAATTAACTGCATTAAGGTCTACATCACTTTCCAGTACAGATAAAATGCTGTAGTAAAGAGTTCTTTATAAGCTTCTCATTTAAACTCTCTGCTCCCCAATCTTGCAAGCCAGGCTGAATTCCCCTATAATTGTATTAAAGGTAACTTTTCCACTCTTTTCTAGTGAAACGTGATGTCCAGGAAAATGATGAAGAAGCGGTGCAAGTCAAAGAGCAGAGCATCCTGGAACTGGGGTCGCTTTTAGCCAAGACTGGGCAAGCAGAAGGTGAGCCTGAAGTAAGCAGCGGAGATGCTGCAAAAAAGACATCTGCATGCAAATAAATCTAACCTCTTTATTCCATAGCATAGGAATAAAAGCAGAGTTAGGAGAAGTTTACTGTCTGGTGAGAGACAGGACAGAAAGTAGAAAAGTAGGAAAAACAACAAAATATGAATCTCGTATTTTATAGCCCAATATTCCAAACGATTGCTGATGCTTTGGAAAGTGTCGTTTGTGAAAATGTTGCTTTTGTGAAAGTGTAGTTTTGATGAGTTTTCATACTGGATATGAGAAATCTCTCCTTTGATTTGTTTTTAAAAATTTCAAACCCTTGTTTCAGATAGGAAAATTTGTCCAAAACACTTTTCCTCAGCAGCAGTTTCTTTCTCAATTAATTGGTTCATCTGCTGAAACAACATTACATCAGAAAATCCCTGGCTGTCTCTACGCAAGAGCAAGGCTTGACTGTCCCTCCATTTGTGAGCGTGAAAGGGCAGACACGGAGGAACGTTCTCTATTCAGTGGTCTCTGAGTAGGATCCACTCGTATCTTCTGTTTGCTGGTAAGGCCAGGGCAGCATGTTTATTGTTGGCGTTCCACAGTTCTGTTTTGTTTTGCTCTGGGAAACGCTCTTGCCTTTTGGGAGCACCTTTCACGTGGAACATTTTAGACGCTGATTCTCCGCGTCCAGACAAAGAGTGGGGCGGACGCTGGGTGTGCCCAGCAGTCGGTGAGGACGGGAGCGGAGCGTGTGGCTTTCCATGAACTGAAACTGCTTGGGGAAAACAGGCCCGCAGAGCGTTTAATCAACCTGAAATTTGACTGGGATGCCAGGGCTAATGGTGAAGTACTTCATGGAGAGCAGTGCGAGGTCTCATGTAACAGCTGATCAAGATCACAGTTTTATATTTAGTCAGAAACCTGGACCTTTTGTCCTGCTCCCTTTGTAAACGTATATTTTGACTTGGCCGTTTAACCGATCTGCCCATGTCTACATGTGTTTGAGCATTCTGGACGCTGATCCCGCTGTGATTTGCAATTGAACAGAGCTTGTGACAAAATAGATTGCTTGCGCTTAGAGCAATGCTGGAAACAAAGGTGCTATTCATCTCACCTAACTATAGATGTGCGCAGCTGATTTCCAGCCTGGGCTGCCTTCATAGTCGGGGGAGAAAAATAACCCCCTCCAGCGTTCGGTTTGTTTCCTCTTACAGTGAACGTTTAGTGTGGGACGTGCAAAGCGGGGTGTAAAAGGGCTTATTTGTGTAATTGAATTTTAAGGGAGCCTGGTCAGTCAGCTCCTATACAGGTGTCTGTGTGCCACGCACGTCCTTTGCTGGTGTTTGCGTCTGGGGAGGTAAAGAAACATCACTTTGCACCTGCACGAAGGGGGATCGTTTAGGGCTGTATAGGGATAAATCATGAGAAGAGTAATCAGCCTTGTGAAGGAAATAATTTATGTGGTGCTGGTCCACAGAAGCAGAGGAAAAGAGATCTTAGGTGCCTGAGGGCTTCCTTTCTGTTGCAGGATTTGCATATTTGTGAGTTTAAGCCTAAGTCTGATACACAAGTAGGAAGAACTTCAGTGTACACTCGCCGCAGGGCTAGCCAGCAGTTTTCGTACAGAAAGCTAAATCATTGAAAATGATATTAATTTATCAAATCCAGGTCATGAAAGAGTAAATGTAAAATGTATCTGATCTCTATTGAAGAGCAGGCTAAACTGCAGAGCAAGTGTATTTTGAATAGAAGGAAATGGCTTTGGCAACATCTAGAAGTTGTGTATTTGTGCGTCCGAGTGAGCTCACCACGTTTCTCTTTCCAGAGATTTCTGATGCAGCTGAGGGAGGGAGAAAGGAGACGTCACAGCTGAGAGAAGCACCAACCCTGTGGGAAGGCACCGTCACCTTCCTGCTCCCCTCTTTGCAGGGTCAAGCAGACGGGTAGAAGTGACAAGCAGTCAAGACCAGCGACCTCTTTACGTGTTCCTAAAGACACTAGCGCAGGCAGACACACCGCTCTGTAAAATACATCTGTAGTCTTTAGAGCACTAACCCTTACGGGGCTACTCTTTCTTCAAAAACAAGCAGCCAAATTCAAATGACCCTCTCTTTATATGCAGAATAGAGAGTAAGGTTTGATATTTATATTTTTCACACAGTGCTAAGTTTTGTAGCACTGCTTAAACCTAAGGCATCGGAATAACCTCTTCAGGTGAGGAGCTGCGGTGAGTGGCACGATAGGTGGTGGAAGGGCTTTTTCTGGGGGTGAACAACAGACTTCGTTTTCCAGGGCTGCTGCTCATCAGTTCTTTCAAGCTGTCAATCGCACCACTTCAGTAAGCATTGCTTTGACTTAAAAAAAAGCTCCTAAAAATAGTTACATTGATGGAAAAGAGAAATTTCTATGAGAACTTTCAGCTTCATGTGTGAATTTACAGTTTGCAAAGCGTATGCATCTCCTAGCTGACGACTTGGAATTAGTGAATTCTCAGGCAGCTGTTGAGCAAGTGTACAGAAAGGTGAGGACTGCAGTGCTTTCCACTTGATTTTTGTTCTAAAGTTCCTTGCTTTTGTGAAAGAGTACGTTGTGCATTGAAGGAAGTGAGCTTTAGTTGCTCCTGAGAAGCTGGTGTAGTGCAGCGACCCACGGTGTGAAAAGTGGTGCTATGTCTTACTCCAGAATTGATGGACTTTGGTGGAGTCTTGTTTATTCTGTGAATTTGATAAGAGAGCCTGAAAACCAGCTCCAAGCTAAGGATATAGTGACCTGACCTGAATAGAAAGGGACTGGCTCCCTGCGTGGAAGCTTCATATTTTTGAGCACTTATATTGCATTAAGGAAGAAATAAGGACGTAAATACCTGCCAGCAGCCGCTTCTCTTCCAAGGCCAACGAGCAGACCTGGAGCCCAGATGTCCAAGCGCGCATCGAGAGAGAGCAGCTCTGCAAAACAAACGTATTTGGGGTGCCGTTGATGCTGGAGAAGCAGCTGTCTGCTGCTGTCAGCGCACTTGGCTCACTGCATGTGGAAACCATCGAAGGAAGCATTCGCTTTTCCTTCGGATGATCTGGATTCGCGTGCACAGCTGGCGCTGTGGGTCGAGCCGTGGGGGTGCCATAGGAGTCCTCGGAGCGAGGACAGCACCGAGGACACCGAGGTCTGTCCGTGCGCGGCACAGATCCTCATCGACTGCTCGTGGAAGTTGGCGTTCAGTGGGGTCAGTCTCTGAAGTTATGTTAGCATTAGCTCGGCTCTGGAAAAATCTGTGCCTTTATTTTTAGGCACAGAGAAAGGCAAACTTTTATGGCGTTTTACACATAAGGATTTGTTCTGCTCCCGAAGCAGAGTTCTAATAGTTCGTTGTGGAGTGAATCATAGTTTGTTGTCTTACTATTTGGAAAATAAGGCTCCTCTGAGCCTGAAAGGCACTCTCAAGATTAATAAGTTGCATTTGATCGAAAACTGCATTTCTCGTTGCATAAAGGTTCAATACACCTCCATTAGCAACTGCGACGGAATGTGGTGTGCGTTCAATCTCTTTAACAACCTAAAAAATGCAATTGTATCAGATTTGATTTAACTTTTAAAATAAATAGGTTGAAAATATTTTAAAAAATACTTCTAACGGTGCTGTTATGATTTCTTCTGGGACAATTCTTTTGCATTAATACCAAGTGAAATGTGAAACAAACTTTTTTTTCAGCTCTCTTCAGTTGGTTCCTTCAAAACTGAAATTCTATGGCTGCCACTCTAAACACCTTATTTTATTTATGTGAAATAAAGCCATACAGAAAGCTTTCTTTTTAGTTTTGCTTCTGATGCAAATTGGCTATAAGGTTTCTGAGTCGTTCCATACAGTTTTTATCACCTTGCAATCACAGCAGCGCTGGGTCTACCAACGCCGGGAGGAGACTTCAGATTCTCTGGGAAATAAGTTGTGATCCCAGTGTGTGACCTGGCCGCTTTATGAGTCAGCACCCAACCCTGCACTTGCGTGGTGCTAATCTGCTGCAAGGATCGTGTACCCAACTTGCCACTACAGCACGTGTTGTTTATCGCAAGAGAAGACTTTTCACTGGTGCAGATGGCACCGCGTGTGTAACCACCTTCTGCTTCCTTGATTTGAGTGACAAAACTGCTGTGTTGGTGCCTGGCATGTTCCCTCAGGCTCTAGGTTGGGGTGACGTTTTGGGGTTTCTTCCTAGCTTGAGCCTCTAGGTCTAAACTAATATGCAGACTAATACACTCGGTTAAGTAGGCAGAGATCTAACCATATCAGATGAGTTGATGAAGCATTGAGAAATACAACCTTTTCAGCAGTGGAGTCTTTGGGTGCGTATGTGCAGCGGATGAAGATTTTAAATTGTAGGTCAATAAAAATGCTTAAAATGTCACCCCCACTGTCAGTTTTATGTGAAGATTTCAAAGCGTTTAACAGACAGGACAGCTTTCTAACAGTGCAGTTAAAAGCAGTTTTATCGTCAGTTTAACCCAAGCAACAGGAAACGTGTGCTGTGTGTGAGGCTGGAACCCACTGGTCGGCTTGGCCAGTTCCCTCATTTACTGCTACGCTCTCTCTGGTGACATCTTCACTGTTTTCCTTTGTATGATTTTGAGAGATTGCCATCAGATTTTTGGTGCAGTAGATATCACTGTGTGCAGATATGTGAAATGCTCCCTTTGCAACGTAACTTTTGGCTGTTTCATGACTTGTTTTTTCTTCTTCCTGTATGCAGAGCTGGGGGGACTTCTGAAGTATGTTCGACCCTTCTTGAACTCCATCAGCAAAGCAAAGGCAGCCCGTTTAGTCCGATCTCTGCTCGATTTGTTCCTTGATATGGAGGCAGCAACAGGACAGGAGGTGAGATTTAAAGTGCAGCAATAATCTGTTCCTCCAAACCATGCAGCGGCGGTACCTGAGCTGCAGTGATTTCAACTGAAGAGTTGCAAAAAAATTCCTGTAGTGCATATGTTCTATTACTAACACATTACATAATTCTCTCTTTTTATTTTTCTCATCCTACTCTTACCTGAGGCATTTTTCTTAGTTTTGTGTTGCTTACTGTTGAGTGTAGACTATTCAGAATATTTTAGAGTATAAATAGTTATAGTATTAGAGGTGAGATATCCAAGGAATAAGTGGGAGCAAAATATGGTGATATAGAGCTAGAGAAGCCAGTGTTTAAGGTCTAGAAAACTCACTCAGGCTAAATACATAGTCAGGTTTTAATTCATTCTCATTAGCTCCCTGGAATAGGGTTTTTTTAGCCAGATGACTTTTGGACAAGGACCTTTTTGTCCTTGATTTAACAGAAGAGGTTAAGAGAAGTGGGTTGGGATGGGGGTTGCATGTGCAGGTGAGAGGCAAACCCCTTACGGAGCAGGGAAAAATAACCAACTTCAGAGCGTTTCTGAAATACAGTGCTTGGATGCGGTCACAAAAGGTGCCGTTTGGTGACAGGAACTCAGCTTGTAGTAATGCCCATGTAGTTGTGATCCTGTCAGTCAAAACATTCACTTTCAGACATAATCAGAAGTCAAACCCAAACCGTTAATGAACTAAAACACTTAACCTGCACGTCCCTCGATGCCTGGTTCCTGGATAGTTTACTGCCTCACCGAAGTTCAGAGGAACGACTTGTTGCTTCCCCAACATAATGTGTATCAAGGCTCCCGAGGTTTAACTATCCATGGGCACCTCACTTGGTTGTAGGTAGTGGAGCCCAGGCACCTCTGTTGCTTTGCACCTTTAACAGTTTTGTGTCCTGTTGACGTGAGGGCTGTCATTTTGCATTATGCCATATGTACACGATGCGACTTATATTTAGGCCCTAAAACACATGCACTTCATTTTCCTTTCTTTCTAGAGCAATTAAAAACATTGTTTTTTCCATGGCCAAATGAAATGGTGCAAAACAAGGCGGAAAGAGGCGTTAAAGTCTTCCAGTCCTTCCCTCGCCGTAAGGCAGAATCGCTTCTCACATACCCAGATGTTTTTATTTCAAACAAAAACACAGCTGTTTAAGATATACTATGAGGAATCCAGAAGTAATTCTTAACTGGTGAAACTTCAGAAACTGGATCTTTATTTTCTTATTACAGTGTGGGAGAATTGTCTTTGGTGGTTGGAAAAAGTTACTGGAAGCCAACTGCATTAGGAAAGCAGTGGAAGAAGGTGGTGTCTCTTTGGTGACAGCTAAAGCTTAAACTACAACTTCATTGCCTTCTGAACTTCAGTTTCTGCTGCAGGGTGTGCTATAAGTGGTATAGGATAGTGATCATCAGTTATGAGGAGCAGGAAGTTAATTTAATAATGAGAATAATGAAATCTTTAGCGCTGACTGTAGTCGTTCTGCCTCATTTCGCATGACGGTTCTGTGAGTGTCGATCATGGCAAAGGGGGTGACGTGATGATAGCTGAGGTTAAGCTGCATTTTGTGTGATTTCCATTGACTACCGCCTTAACAGAGGTCTTTGCACTCGTGACCTGCCTGCTCTGGTCAATGGTAAACAACATGTTAGCTGGGTAGGACTATGGTTCATCAAAACAGTTGGGGTAAGCATACTAATTACTACAAAGCCTGCTCCTAAGGCAGCTGACCAATCTCCAGGCTCATTTAAAGTAAAACTGATTTGATATTTGGCTGTGCTAGTGTGTGGACTCATGACTTATTTCCTGAAACCACATTGTGGAGATTCAGGCTTTGTTGGGTTTTTGTGTTGTTGTGTAGGAAATGCTTGAACCCTCCTGCTGTTTGAAAGAGGGGCAGCTTCACAGATTTCTTTCTGCTCCCTTAAAGGTTGACCTGTGTTTAGAGTGTATTGAATGGGCCAAATCAGAGAAGAGGACGTTCCTACGCCAGGCTTTGGAGGTACGTTACAGTGTGGATCCCAAACTATTGAATAACAGTCTTCACTTTAGCAGTTTCAGTTTCTATAAAAGTAGAGAACTTCTAGCATGTTACCCGTTTATTTGCGTATGTAATGGAAAGACAATAAAGATTATTTTACGTTTAGTAACAGTTCCTGAATAGATGCAGTTTTACCAAGGATATTTATATCTAACTGATTTTCCAAATGCCAGAGCTTACAAAATTAGGCTCTACAATGTAATAAATACAATACTATTTTAGTGAAATCTAGTGCAGTTTAGTGAAATCTAGTGCAGGTAAAAAAATAAAGTTTATTTTTACACAATAAACCTGTACTACCTCTCTCTGGCTTTCCTCACAGCAGTTCCTTTTCTGTTCTCCAGGCGAGGCTGGTCTCTCTGTACTTCGATACCAAGAGGTACCAAGAAGCACTGCAACTAGGTAAGCTTTCCACTAGGTGGTAGTAGTAGTTCTGGGCTTGGAAATTATTCTTGAGTCTGACACCAGCAATGACCAACTCCTGCAGTTTGCTAAGTTTTGTAGGAGTTGGACATTAAATTCTCAGGGCTGCACCAAATCTGCCAACTTTTACTATAACCCAATGGTGAAGACATCTAGGACATTTCTTTGTTCTCACCGTGTCTTATTTCCAAATACTTCTGGAAGCAAAGGGGAAGCGTGTCTAAATCAAGGCTATCAGGGTTGGCTCCTTCTGTAACGCTGGTGTGCTTCCAATGGAACTTAGCGGAGAAACAAGTATTCTTAGGTTTACTCAAAAATGGCCTCTATAAAAATTGCAGTAATGCTGAGAAATGGCAAACTTCTTGGGACGTAATTCGACAACCTCTTGTGAAGTAGTATAAGACTTTAAAAAATTTGATTCTGCACCACCTGAGACATGGTAATTAAGCATGTGAACTCCCCTCCTCTGCTATAAAGCAGAGTAAAGCGGGTCACCTTCCCCAGCTGAACTCCCCTTGGTGTTTTGCTAATGACTGCAATGACGTGGGACGAGGTGTCCACAGGCTGCGGGGTGTTGGCACAGGCTGCCCTGCCAGCTCAGCAAGCGGGTTGAGCAGGTGAGGTAAGAGCAGCCTTGGCATGGACACAAGTGCTGCCATGGGCAATGGCTTCAACGCGGTCCCATACCTGTGGCAGTGAGAACGTGGGATGTCCAGTCACCCAGGGCACTTGTAGCCGATCAGAATGTGAAGTTAAGTACTTTTAAATGGTTTTCAGCAACAAGTTAGAGTTCGTCTGATACATGTAGCTTGGGTTTAAACTGTTCCGAATCCACGCACCAATGCTGTGCTTGATTAATGTAACAACTTGAATAACAGCAACACAATTTAGGGAGTTGTGTGTGTCTTTACCAGCTCCAAAAGTCCTGTCTGGATATGAGCATTTTGAGTGAGCGTTTCCATATCTGGCCAAAAAGGACTGGCTGTGTCTGCAGCTGGGGAGACCATGAGCTTCTTCAGGGTGTTTCTGGAGAGGGTCTCTTCCTTCCCGCCTTACTGTGCAGGTCCAGCTGTGGTTATCAGCTGGACAGCAGGTGGGATGAGGTTCTTACCTCCGCATTGTTTCCTACCAGAAGATAAGGAGCAAGACTTGAATTTGATCTGTAGGTGTCTTAAGCTTAAAACATTCCTTCCCCATGCCCAAATTCTTTGGAGTTGTTTCAAAACCCTCATTTCTCACTGTAGGGATAGGAAGTGGGAAAAGGCGGTATCTTGGCTTTGCTTGGAGCCCTGGATGTCAAATCATACTATTCTCTGGGAAGGTGTTGTCAGAAAGACGGTCTGAACTGGGCAGCCCATCCTTGACTTTGTTGAGTGTCTGTTGGCTTGTGTGGTCACAGGCAGCGGTTGCAGAGCAGGTCGCAAAGATTCTTGTTCTTCCCCACCGCTAGGTTCCCAGCTTCTTCGGGAATTGAAAAAGATGGATGACAAAGCCTTGCTGGTGGAGGTGCAGCTGTTGGAAAGCAAGACCTACCATGCCCTGAGCAACCTGCCAAAAGCAAGAGCAGCTTTAACCTCTGCACGAACTACGGCCAATGCAATCTACTGTCCACCTAAACTGCAGGCAGCGCTGGACATGCAGTCAGGTAAAGCCTTCCTTGAGGATCGCGAAGTCATGGACGAGTGATGCAACCGTTGACTGATACTTGTTCTTTCCTGAAGGAATCATAGAAGATGAAGCTAGATGGGGCCTCCGCACATCCGCCAGTCTGACCAGCTGCCTCAAGGCAGGGTCAACTATAACTACATTGTTCTTGACGCATGTTTATTCACACTATTTTTAAAAGCATCTAGTGATGGAGATTCCATAATCTCTCTAGGCTGCACCATGTTAGTGTTACTGTAACATTGTTGCTGACCTAATTTGCTTACCCAAAGCACCCAGAGTTGGTCTGTTGTAACTCCTCCCCAGACTCCCAGTCTGTCAGTAGTGTCCACAATACCAGATGAACGGTGATGCGAAGGTTAACCCACAAGGCACACGAGAGGGGGCACTGATTTTTTTTCAGGAGAATCACATTTTTTTTTCTGTGAGTTCTTCTGAGTTTGCCACCCACTGTCCTCAAGAAAGGACATGGATGCTCAGCATTTCTGACAGAAATAAGGTAAAGAGGATCAAAGAAAGGATTCTTCTTATTGAAATGCAGATGAAGCACTGGGCAACTGGATTCCCTTCTCTTCAGTCACATTCAGAATAAACTCTGATATCTGTCTCTTGTTCCTTCCAACAGGAATTATCCATGCAGCAGAAGAGAAGGACTGGAAAACAGCCTATTCATATTTTTACGAGGCATTTGAGGGATATGATTCAATTGACAACCCTAAAGCCATCACTGCACTAAAATACATGTTACTGTGCAAAATCATGCTTAACATGTAAGTGGCAAATGGTTCTGCAAAGAACATTTCCTACGTTTAAAGAGAAAGACCTGTCCTACATGAGACATTTTGCTAAACATTCTGAAGCAAACAAGCTTTACTCTGGGTTTATAGTCTGTTTTGTTTGTTTATAACTTGCTCAGTTTGTCTGATACAAAATGTTTGAAGTTTAGTAATTACCTATTCATTGGGAATTCCTGAGACACACGTAGGTGTAAGCTGGTCATGCTGCTGAATAAATGCTCTTTTCCCTTCTAGCCCAGAGGATGTGCAGGCATTAGTGAGCGGAAAGCTTGCTCTGCGGTATGCAGGAAGACAGGTATAGAAACTTAATCCTTTCTACCTTCCTTTTATTTTTGAGAATATTCTTCTTTATTCTTTTTGTCAATTCTTTTTAAGTCCTACTCAGGTCCCCAAAGTTTTGTTGCTGCTGTTCTTTGGAATTTAATACCATCATTTCTGAGCATCCTGAGCCAGATCCAACTGATTAAATAACCATAATCAATTTACTGTGAAGGAAATACAGTGATTTTTACCAGTTGAATCTGGCCCTTCTCACTTTGTTTTCTCTTTATGCTCTTCTGCTCCTTGATTTCTTTAGGAATTGTTAAATGCCTAATGCTGTAAGGTACAGTCAGCTCAAGTCTAGTCAACAGTGCTGCAGCCACAGACCTGTGATGTTTAAATAGGAGTTTTGCATTATTTTAACTTGTGTTTTAGCAAGTCCTGGAAATCTGTTCATAGCAACATAGCTGAGCAGCTTGAGACCTAGATGACTATAAGGTGGAAGCCAAACAACTGGGGACTTGTTAAAATCAGCTGTTTATTTGAACATGACAACTTGCCAGCCTGTGAATGCCACCCCTGCAGTAAACCCCCCAAATCCTTAAATAAAGCACAGGACCGAGAGGCAGGAGTGCCAGAGTCTGAGCCGAGTGCCAGCGTGTGAACCGGGTGCCACCAGTAGCTTTGGTTAGTCAGGCATGTGCTGGAGCAGGAGCTAATGCCACCTGCCTCAGCCAGGGCTGGAGAGGCTGTTTAATAGAGCTGGATCAGGGCAGAACGCACAGGGGCCTGGAGAAGAGCCCGAGCTGGAAGATTCTGTTATCCCTGCTGGGTCGTGACAGGCAGCTCCACTCCTGCTTCATCCTTTCGGTGGCTGCTGCTTTAGAGGCTCCTTTCGGGCACGGAGGAGTCTCAGCTGCTCTCGGCACTGTCCTCCCGACAGCAGAGAGCCCGAGTTCCACTTGGAAACCAGTGGGGTCACAATTCTGTGCAGTATCTATATAGTAGTTTGGACGGGGCTGGCTTTTCTTCCTTTGAGCGGCTGTTGAGTAGACTTTTTTTTTTTTTTTTTTTTTTTGATGGTGGTCATTATTTTGCCAGATTTCTATCGTGCTTCTGTTCCCCAGTTGAGGCAGTGCTATGCTCTGAAGGAGAAATACAACTTAAGGGCTAAAAATGACCGTGTTCACAGGTTAGGCAAGTGCCAAAACATGCATTTTCCTCAGCAATTGTGTCCATCTTGCTCCCAACCTGGAACCCGATAGGACCTGCAGCTGGTGCTCTTACGCATTGCAAAACCCGAGCTCTTTGTTGCCATGAAGCTGATTTCATGCTGCGTGTCCTGCAGCTGTTTTATGTGTTCTCCTTATTAGCAGCTGTTCTTAGTGTGTGTGGAAGTAAAATTGACAGGGCTGTGTAGCAAAAGGAACATTCCCTCTGCCTCTTAAGCACGTTTTCTATGAAACACACAGTTGTTGTAATAGCACTGAGAGGGGGGGCATCCAGAAAAATAACTTGTCATTTTCTTTCTCCGCAGACAGAAGCATTAAAATGTGTGGCACAAGCCAGTAAGAACCGATCACTGGCAGATTTTGAAAAGGTGGGTAAGGAGGAAGAGAGCAAGAGGGGCCTGGCTGGGCGAGACATTCAGAGTCTGTGCGGAAAGTTGTAGGAATTTTTATATCCTACAACATGAAAAAAATAACAGTGAAGAGTGTGCCAAGTGCAGTCTGACTGATGCAAACACACTACCATCATCAATGATTCTGGCAGCACAGGGAGTAGGAGCCTACCTGAACTTGGATTTGGGTTTTTCAGAGGGCCAACTCTGAACCAGTTTCCTGTAATTTTGGTGCTGCAAATCCCATATTGGCATTTGCAGCTTCCTAAAAGTCTTCCTGAATACAGCGAGAACACTGCGAAGATGAAGGAGAGAGTTCCCATGTCAGGAAACAATTCCCTTGAGCTGTTTCCTAGGTAAAAGCCGGCGGTTCTGCCTTCCTGAGCTCCAGCACTGTAAGGATGCAAGGTGCTCGCTGCCAGCTGCTTAAAGACTGTTAGGCTGTCCTGACCTGCTGGCCTTTTAGCTAAGTCATGGAGTTGGATTAACCACTAATACTGGGGTGGGCAGGGAGGGAAGACCATGCTTCACCTCAGAGAGCCTGAGGGGACCAGTTCCTACCTGCATTATTTGTTCCCATTGTGTCTCCTGCAGGCTCTGACAGACTATAAAGTGGAGCTCAGGGACGACCCCATCATAAACACCCACTTGGCTAAGCTCTATGATAACTTATTGGAACAGAATCTGATCAGAGTCATCGAACCCTTCTCCAGAGTACAGGTAAATGCTCCAAAAGTATCCCCCAGCGCTTGAACCTCCATCCCCCAGCTCGTGATGTGCAGCTACATGAGGGACTTGCTCCCAACAGAAAACTTGCTCAGGGTAACCTCTGGTAGCTGCTCAGCCCATCCAGAGCTCAGAACTCATCAAGTTAGCTGAGAAATGATAAGTAAATGGGTTGTGCAAGGTAATGGTAAAGTAATAGCTTTCAGTGTCTCTTTCAGGGTGGGGTTAAAGCTGGAATAATATGAATCTGGGAGGTGAAATGAGTTATTTCATGTTTAACAGTGAAATGACTTTCATTGTCTGGCTCATGTCTAGTCCATCTTCAGTTAGGATTGGATATGAAATCTGATAGAGCTAAAGCTGTAAAAAAAAAAAGTGGTTTTAGCTCAGAGTGTTGACAGATCCTTTAACTGTTACATGGAAGAGCCCCATAACCATGTTGCCTGTCAAAGATGCAGCTAAAGACTCATTTATCTGTACTGATCTCTCTCATAGATTGAACACATATCCAGCCTCATCAAGCTCTCAAAGGTAAGACACTGCTAGAAATCAGTGGGATGTCTTAAGGGCAAAGGAATTGAGAGGTCAAACTGCATTTACCACCAGGAAACAAACGCAGGGTATTAAACCTGGCAGGTTGGCTCGGCAGTAGTTAGAGGCAAATGTCACTCTCGAGAACCGAACTTAGCACTGACAGTGTCCAGGGTCACTGAACTGGTACCTCTGCTCAAAGGCTTCCCTGTAACGTCGCCTTCCTTCGCATGGGTCCTACTCCCTTGGTCAGCACTCGCTTCCTTACCGAAGACACCTCAGTCTACCCTGTTGACCTGCATTTTATCCTCATGAGCCTGCTCTGGTTGGAATTCCACGGGAATCTCACACTGACTGCCGTACAAACCGCTTTAAAGACAATCCTAACAAATTTAAATCTTAGGCGAATGCACTATGGCCTGCAGTCAGTCGCACCCGGAAGTGCAGTTGCCCCATGCTGTCCCTGAGACCTCCGGGTTAGGAACTGCTGTGGGCTGCAACCTGCACAGTTGTTGTATCCTCTCTCCTCCATTTCTATCTGTGAAGCCTTTCCCTAGCCCAGCCCGTTGTGTTTAGCACATGCATAGTCATTTGGGTAAAACTTGGATTGCAAATGATAACTCTGTCCAGAGAATAGGAGAGGAAGAACTAACTCCCGTGGAGTCACCTGGCTTGCATTGGGCAGTAGATAGTCTCAATATTGAGTGATTTGCTGACATTTTGGCCAGCACTTGACTAAGGCTCCAGAGCCCGTAATGAGTTGTGTGCACTGCCAGATGCAGTGGCTTCTGTGGAGCAGGGGGCAAAGGCATCCCGGTGCTCTCAGTAAAAGTTAGGACAACGTGCAAGCCTGACAGCATGTTCTGTGATAAAACAGCTTCACTCAAGCTTTGCTCATATCCTGCCAGGGCTGTTGAATGTGAAGTAGTAAAATTCACAGTTATCTGTATAGTTCCAGGAGGCTTTTAATTCTTCTGCTTCAATTTCAGGCTGATGTAGAAAGGAAACTGTCACAGATGATCTTGGACAAGAAATTTCATGGTGAGTCTCTGCATCCTTCAGTCTCGACTCTTGCCACCCATAGGCAGGTCATGGAGAAGAGGTTGTGGTTAGTGTCCTCCTCCTCCTCAGAGCGTCCTCGAGCCCCAGGTTGTCCTCCTGAGGGTGCTCTCAGGCGGCAGGCAGGCAGCTGGGAAGCCTTGTGCTTCTCATAGGTGGTTCCCACCACGTGCCAGAAAGACTCTGCAGAGCTTGTGTTTGCTCTTGTCACGAAGGCTATTCCTACTGCTCTTTGTCTCCATTAAGCTTGAGGTGGAATTTCTCACAAGTCTGAAACCACAGTTAATTCCTTATTTGCCACGACTGCATCCAAGGCCAGTTTTGAATCCACGGGTGGGCTGTCTAGCAAAATGTGCTCTTCTGCCTTGGTGCCCAGAGCACGTTCTGTGCAGGAATGAGTCTTCCCATCTTGAACCCACGCAGCATAATTGATCCACTTGCTTTTGCCTGGGACCACAAGAGGCTGCTCCACTAATGAGGCCTCAAGGAAATGGCTTCGTTCTTGTTTACATCGTACCTGGTGTCAGCTCAGAAACCCCCTTGATAGGGCTGAGCACGGTGAATAGGAGCTGGCTTGGAGACAGGTCGATTAGAGAATCGCTCGGAAATTGCACAACCCAGCTGCAGTGCCCATCTGGCACCTAGAAATAGTTTAATTAAAAATAGCCTCTTTGCCTTCCGTGGTGCCTGGCGTGCTGAGCCATGCGCATGGGCCTGGAGGAGGCAGCAGGTAGTTGTCAGGGCACGTACAGTCATAGAGAATCTCCTAACCGTTTTCAGGATCCTTTCCAGTCCCTTTATTTGAGCTAGGTTCCACTCCCGCAGTCTGACAGAATTGCTCAGGCTGTAAAACACATTAGCCCTTTCCAGACCTGCTGCTTTGGGGGGAGCGCGCGTCGGGTTTGCCCTGAACACCCCACGCGCGGGAGGCCCCGGGGACCGCTGCGGCCGGCCAAGCGTTTCCCACTAACCCCCGCTCTGTGTTCCAGGCATCCTCGACCAGGGCGAGGGAGTCCTCATCATCTTCGATGAACCCCCAGTAGACAAAACTTACGAAGCTGCCCTTGAAACTATTCAGAATATGAGCAAAGTAGTGGATTCGCTCTACAACAAAGCCAAGAAGCTAACATAGGTGAGTGCAGCAGGGAGCCACAGGGCTCCGGACCTGCCTCCTGGGCCACGAAGGTGCAGGCTGCGTCCTTGAGGCTCCTTTTCCTTCCCCTCCATTGACGTGGCTCTGTTTTCTCTTGCAGAGTTGAATTTGGTAGCTGTCATTTGGAGAGTGTGTGTGACAGGAGAGTGAAACCTTTGGGAAAATGTTAGGAGACTTTTTTCTTTGTTCTACTTTTCGCTTGGAAAGTTTTTAAACTTCCTCATCCGGTGCATCTTGTATTCCATACGATGCGTGTTCCAGTTTCCATGTAATCTTTACTGGCCGAACTTTGTATCTGGGGGGGAAATATTGTTTAAACAAAGAGGGTATTCTAAATAAAAGGAAAAAGGCTTACACTACCTAAACATGTGCTTTCCACTTCCTGAGGGATGTCAGAGAGTTGAGCAGGGACAAAAGTTTTGTTACCCTTGGGTGCCCAGAACAGTTTGGTTCCTCTCTCCCTCTGCTCTGAGACCTGAGACTTACTGATGGTGTTTAAGCAGCCACGTTTATTCCATTTGTACTGAACCAAAAAACCCTAAATGTACAGACTGCTGGTCGATTTTTTTCAGTCTCAAAGAAGGCCTCTAATCCCTTTTGAAAGCAGCTCCACAATGATTTTCCTGAAGGCTTTTGCCCCCCGAGGAACCCGCTTCAGAATTGTCATTGTGCCCTGCTAGCCTGGCCTGAGCCTCTGCAGCCCGAACCGTAGTAGCCACCAGCTGCAGCCACCAATTAGACCGTTAGGCCAGTTTCTAGCAAAGGGAACAGCGCAGGTTTTCCCCGGAGGCCTGTATTGCATGCTCTTGTTTTCAAATAGACTAGATTTTAAATGTTTGCAGCCTCCTCCCCATGAGCATCGGCAGGAAGAGCAGTGAGCAGCCTCCTTCCTTTAAGCCTCGGGGGCCGGGGAGCGCCCGGCCAACCCAGTGTGGCCCTGGCTGGGAGGCTTCCTCCCTCCTGTTCCAAGCAACAGCTGTGGGCGGTGGAGCACGGGGTATTCCAGCATGTTTCATTTGATGGTGAGATTTCTAGCTAGGTTTTAATGCCATTTGGGCAGTGTAAGCTTCTGCATCTCTGTCCTGCTCATCTTAAATTTTTCCTTTTTTTCTTCTCCCCTCTTGTCTCCCTTTTCTCCCTCCCTCTCCACCTTTTCTTACTAAATTTATATTTTGTAAAAGGATTCTGTTTTCTCGAGAAATATTTTGCCTTCACACTGAACCTTTAGACTGGCTGATTTCTTTTCCTGCTTTCCATTCACGTTTTAACCTTCTCTGGCATTTTTATTTTAATTATTTTATTTTGAAACTGTCCATCTCATCCAGTCAGTCACTGTTTGGGTTTTTGGCACCATCAATATCAAATGTACAAACGGTTCTTGCTAACCAACACCAGGTATATCTGATGTTCAGATGAGTTCCAATAAAATAATTTTTTTTTCAAGCTCTGGCTCCTGTCTTGGCTCTCTGACGTGTGTTTGGAGCAGCTTCTCTTCTAGCTAGTGAAGGGCATCTCACAATGTGGCTGTTCATCTACTCTACCTGTGTTCACAAAGCATCTGTGGGGACAGGATGACGTTTCTGAGGTGCTGAGTGTGGGAGATCTGGTTTTAAGCAGCATCACAAAAGATTTTCAGATGGTTCCCTCATTCCCAGCACAGCAAGTTTGAGCTTTACAGACTTAAACGACCTGTAATCTGTGTTTTGTTCAGTTGTTACAGGGGAAGGATAAATTGCAGCTGCCCTGATGCCCCTCCAGTCTTTCAGGAAAAGGGCTCTAGTTCCCATCGGAGAGCGTGCCAAACTGTGGATGGCTGCAGGGGTTTGTTGGTGTGTTCTGTTCAACCAGTGCAAAATCTATAGATTTCTTGGGTCAAACTCTTGCATCCCACATGTAACATCTGGTTGAGCTAACGCAGGTTTTATAGGAACAAATCTGGTCCTTAAATAGTGACCCCAAGAGATGGAAAAGTCTGACCCGCTGCTGGGTGAGCTGGTTGGTGGAGGTAGCGGCCCCTTCTCGAGGTAAAAGGCAGAAAGACCTTTGGGTTTTGGGCAGTATTTGCCTGTTTCTGTTCCATTTCAGATTCCAGGCCAAGCTCTTGCTGCGTCTTTCCACTAGAGTTAAAAGCTGCCTGTGTCCTTCCCATCCGCACGTGCTCATACCCTCAGCTTCCCTAAAACCTTGCAGGTTTCCAAGCTGTGTAGGACTCGTAAGATGCTTCCCAAAAGCTGCTCCTGCTGGTTCAGGGCCCTTAACCAGCACTTTCCCTGAGGATCCTTAGCAGTGGATATGGATCCATGCTGGAGGTTGCTAATCCTAGGTGGACAGTGAAAATTCAGTCCTGGAAATGGTGCCCTAGGCACCGTGAGCACGAAGGTCTGGTTGCTGATCCTCAGCAGGGGAGAAAAACATATTGGGGGCCTGAACCAGCAGCCCAGGACCGGGAAGGGGCAAAACATCTGCCAGAGCCAGGAGACTTGGACCTGGTGCTGCAGAACCCCAGCTGGCCCCCAACCAGCTGGCTCGGGGACAGAGTCTGGAGTGGGTTAGTAGCAGGTTGGGGCCCAGGAAAGCTGGATTTGGGGATGTTTGGAGGCAGCCACAAGCCTGCGGTTCAAGGCCAAGGGGATTAAAAGTGGGGCCAAAAAAGCTCTGCTGTGGGGGCTCGCTAAACCTCCCTGGCTCTGTCTTCAAACCGCCTAGTTTAAAAATCGGCATTTTAGGCAAAGACAAGATTCCTGCTGCTCGGACCGTGGTGCCGTCCTAACGAAGGGGTTTCTTGTTGACAACAGGATCCGGAGGTGCCAGGGCAGCAGCTTTGCTGAGATGCCGCGGGGCGATGTTTTGGGATGGTGTCAGCCCTGTTCTGCCGCTCTGTACGGGGCTTCACGGCTCCCACCGACTGAGCCCTCCCGGCCGCGGCGCCACCGGCCCTGTCGCTGTTGCTCGGGTGGCCGGTGAGGTGCGCAGCCCGTCGCGGTGGCTCCCGCCCCACTGGGATGGTGGCGCCGGGGCAGGACCCGGCGCAGGGGGCGGCCCCGTGGCCCCCCAGTCCGCTTGGCTCCGCGCGGGGCGGTCCAGGTTCAGCCCCGGGGTCCCCTGGGGTGTGTGTGTGTGTGTTTGTGTGGGGGGGTGCCCCGGGGGCGGGGCCAAGGGCAGGGCCTCAGGGCGGGGGCGGGGCTGCATGGATTGGATTGGCCGGGCCTCATAGGGGGCGGGGCCTCAGTCGAAGGGAGAGACGTCATTGTGCGGGGCGTGTCCGCAGCCGTTGGGGGCGTGTCCTCGGCACTCGTGGGCGTGTCCTCGTCACCCGGGGGCGGGTCCTCGGCCGTCGGGGGGCGCCAGTCCCGCCCCGGGG
>JAWLRI010000310.1:265868-284570 GCA_034781795.1 Crypturellus tataupa
ACCCAGTGCCGGGCGGCCCCGAGCGCGCCCCGCCTTCCCCCCCCCCCCCCGGTTATTTATTCTTCTTCGGCCCGAACGAGAGGAGCGAGAGACTCGGTCCCAGCGGACCGGGCCCGGGGGGGCCACGGCCGCCGCCAGCGACTGCATCATCTGCATCAATGTGACCGTCTCGTTGCCGTCGTGCACTGACCATAAGTGTTGTGTAAAATAGAAAAAAAATGAGAAGAAAAAAAAAAGGAGCTGCAAGGGAAGGAGCCTACATGCTGCTATATGAATCCGACGACGAAAAGAGGAGAAAAATGGAAAAAAAAAAAAAAAGGAAAAAAAAAACGAGTACTAACCTATGGGCGGGAGGGAGGGGATGGCAAATAATCCCCCCGGCCCTTCTTTATTATTTCATTGTTGCTTTTACAGTGGTTATGGCGCATGCAAAAAAAAAAAAAAAAAAAAAAGAGAGAAAAAAAAACAAAAAAAGGAGCATTTTTGTGTCTTCGGAAAATTAAAAAAAAAAAAGGTGAGAAAAAAACACACAAAAAATGGAGAAAGAAAAAACAAATCCTAATGAGAGATGGCTGTAAAAAAAATGACACCCCTGCACAAAGACCCGCCACCACCCCGTGCCGCAGTCCTGAGCCGGTGTTTCCTCATCAGGCCTGGCAACCATAGGGGTTTTTTTCTATTCTATTTTATTTTTCTTTCCTTCGTGTGCACAGGTCTTAGTTTAGTTCTGGGTCATCCGTCGTTCAGAGAGAAAAAAAGAACTTGCAAACAAGAGGGAGAAATAACGTGCCATTTATTATTATTTTTTAATTTTTATTTTTCACTTGAAGCTCTTCATTGCTGTACATTGGAACCTGCTAATTATACATGTGTGCGTACGTTATTTTTTTTTGTTTTTTATTTTTTTTAGTGCAATCTCTTCTGTAGCTCTTTGTTGACCAAATTGGTGGGTATTGTTACTGATTAATTTATATTTGTCTCATTTTTTTTCTGTATGTATGTGTATAGTGCGTTTGTATGTATGTGTGGTTTATAACCTGACCGACTGTGTCATGGGGCTCAGTGTGCCTGTAATTTAATCCCCCCCCCTTATTTTTATTTATTTTTGTACTGTGCCGATTAAATAAAAATGCACTGACCATCCATTACACGGAAACCTGGCCGCAGCCAGAGTCCTTTCTGCAGCCGTCGGGAAACGGGATGTGCCGAGATGAGGCGCTGGGATCCGGGGGACGGTGCTGGGATCTGGGGACTTTACAAGCGTGAAAGCGGCCCTGGGGCACGAGGGCGGCGCGAGAGGAGCCGGAGAGGGGGCTGCAGCTACAGGGATTTATTGCTATATGTAAACCAGAGCCAGGCCAGAAGAGTAGGGTTTTGCTGGGCTTTTTACCCATTAAAATATGAATTACATCTTTAAAACAAAAAAAAAAAAATAGTTCATTGCATTATTGCCCCGGACTTAAAATACGATTTAGAAATAGTTAATTTATGGCGAAAGACAAAACAGGAATATATATATATTTATATATATATATGTATATCTATAAAACCGGAGTGGGAGCAGATATTCTGTTTCCTAAAGACACGTTTCATCAGGGACAGCGTCGTGTTGGTGTTGCCGTGTCTGGTGCCGCCGTGTTCGGTGCCTCCGTGTCAGGCTTTCCCCGTGGGCCTGGGCTGGCCTCGAGCCAGGCGCTGATGTGCAACGAGTTGGGGGTCTCGGTGCGCCTGGGCCGGGGTTGGTGTCCTCGTCCCCATGGTCACTGGGGTTGGGGGGAGCCCTGGGAGCTGCCGCCGGAGGGGACGCGCCGGCCGGTCACGGCTGCTGGGCTGGAGATCCTGACCCGGCCAGCAGTGCCAGAACACACTATATATACATATATACTGGGATATATATATATACACACACACCCTGCATTTATATATATTAAAAAATATAATGTATACCTATATAACTTATATATAGATATACATTACATATATATATATATATAAAAACATCCCCCCTGTCCTAGTACCGCAGGAGCAGCCGCTGGACAAGGCTCCGCTAATGGAAAACAGGCTAGGGGGGTCCCTGCTGTCACCACAGGCCGTCAAGGCCAGGATGCCCATGATCATCCCACTGGGAATATCCATGGAAATGGCACCGGGAGCGGCCCGGGGGCAGGGGAGGGATTGGGGTGTCAGCAACACCCCGGGCTCCAAAACAGCATGTCGGGGTGGGGGGGACAAGGACACCCGCAGGCGCCATCGCCCTGGCCAATCTCCCACTCTCCCAAGGCAGCTCCCGTCTCTCAAGGGATTCTCCCGGGCAGGAGCTGTCTCCCACTTTTGGGCACCATCGGAGCGGGAAAGGGGCCGAGTTGAGACTCATTCCACTTCCTCATATCCCGGCCCGCTCTGCCCCGTGTGGGGCTGCAGACCCAGAGTCATTTTAAGCGGGAGCTGCATGCGGCACTAAAAACAACAACAAAACAGGGACAATACAGGAACCCGCCCGAAGTGGGGCCCGGTCCCCACCGGGAGCCGGGGGCTGAGAGCCGGGGCCAGGGCCAGGACCGGGCGGCCGCGGGTGCTAGTTGCCCGGCACGCAGAGGACGAAGCCGGCGCGCTGGCGCATGAAGTGCGGCTGCGCTTGGTCGATGCGCGTCTCCACGGCGACCGTGCACTTGCGCCCGTGCAGGCTGCACTGCACTGGGTGGGCGACAGAGACGGGCAGGGAGCGCCGCTCGCTGTGGAGAAACAGGGACAGGCGTTAGCGTGGGCAGGACGTTGAGGGACCAGAGAGTGCTGGGGGCGCCGGGTGGCTCTGGTGCCAAATCCCACTTTTCTCCCCAGATTTGGAGTAAGGGCAAAAGTTTCCCCTGGGTGCAGAGGAACAGCCAAAACGGCTCAGAAACGCCAGGGAGTTTGTGCCCTGCTGGAGGGATTCTCTGTGCGGATGGATGGATGGGTGGATGGTGGATGGGAGGATGGATGGATGGATGGATGGATGGATGGATGGATGGATGGACGGACGGATGGATGGATGGATGGATGGATGGACGGACGGATGGACGGACAGACAGGGGTGCAGGGCAGCTGCCGCTTGTCTCTGTGCAGCTTTAATGCTAAAAGTAGTACCTGTGTGGGAAGGAAAATATTCCCGAGGCAAAAAAATTGGAGAAGTAAAAGGAAAGGGAAAAGAAAAAGTAAGAGGGAAAAGTGGAAAGGGAGGAAAACATAAAAAGGAAAAGGCAAAAAAAAGCAAGGGGAAAAGGAACCAGGAAAGGTCTCCCCGGGAGGCTACGGGCCTGGAGAAGAGGAAGAATCCAGAGGCCAAAGCTGAGGTTCAGCGATGCCGGGTGGGATCGGGGCCGTCTCTGCTGCACGCGGGACCGGCCCTGTGTGGCCCTGGGGACGATGCTGCCACCAGCCCCGACCCAAACCATGTCCTCCTGAGGTGACCTCCTCAGGCAGGTCCTGCCCAGGGCTCTCCAAGTGTCTTCAGAAACGGATGGATCCAAGGTCATCGCTGGGAACTCGGAACCTTCCCACTGTCCAAACCCTCTGGCCATGGCTGGTTGGTCCCCTCCGGCTGAGTCCATCCACCGGGATGGTCCTCTGCCCACCCCTGCTCTGGCGGTGACGGACAAGAATGCCCCCTTTGGCTAAAGACCATGAGAAAACGCCACTATTTTGTATCGTGAGTAATTTTTGTTGCATCAACACACAGAAACACCTGCTATGCCCTTTTGAGGTGGGAATAGTCACGGGTCACCTTGAGTCCAAGATGCTCTTGGGGTGCCTGTGCAGCACTCCAGCCCTGGGCCCTCTGCACAAGGGAAGAGCAGGCATCATGGGGCAGGAAAAGGAACCCTCTCACAATGTCCCTGTCCCTTGGAGCCACCAGCAGCTCAGGGCAGCAGGAAGACCTTGTCAACACTTTGGTCTTGAAGAAATCCCTACTGTAACTTCACCTGGATTTAGGATTCTTGCTCATCTTCCAGCATTTCTTAGGATAATCTCAGAGGTCTAAAGACTCGGTGGCAGCAACTCATCCATCCACCCTACCCAACACGCTACAACACCAGGGCAGATGGGTGCTAACTCTAGGTCCCATCTGCTGTCCACACACCAGGCCAACGCCTGGTAGTTTCACCATACTGGGGTGAGCACCGTGGGATGCTCATGTAGGACTGTGTCACCTGCAAGCTCCATCTTTAGGTGGCCCCCATATGGTTGAGATGCTTACTGCTCAAGAAAAGGATAGACGATCACTGCTGGCTTGCTTGAAGGATCACAGGCATCTCCAGCCCTCGCATTACCCTGGGTATTTAACACTCATTTACTGTCGCCTCGGTTCCTCGGGGCTAACAGCCCTACTTAGCCGGTTATTTTTACCCCATCTCAGCAGAAGGAGCCGAGCGCACGGCAGGGGCTCAGTAGGCTGCCCCGTCACACGCAGCCGGGCCCGGCGCCAGGAGCTTCCCTGCACATCCCGTCACATCACAGGGAAGGAGACAGATGGGTTCCGGGGCTGATAATGGTCGACTCCACTGATCCCTGTGCGCTGCCCTAAGCCAGCGCCAAGCACGCAACGGGGATCTCATTAATCGGCATCTTGGCCACCAAGCCGGGCAATCAGGAGGGCCCTGATCCATTTTGAGCTTCTCCAGGCTGAGCGACCTTAAGTGCGAAGCTAAATCTGGTCTTGGCTCCTGCTCCAGGAGGGTCCGCACAGGTCCATAGGGGTGCGAGGTGAACACTGCTCTGGGGTGCTGGGCTCTGCAGAAGACACTTCTCTTGGAGACGCGCTCATCTTCTCTCCCTGCAGTCATTCCCATTAAACCAGGCTCCGCTTCCCCCCAGATCCCATCACGACAATATTCATCTCCTCTTGATCTTCTCCCTGGGCAGAGGACATCTCTGGAAATGCATCCAGAGACCCAACCCCTTTGACAATCCCTTGGTCTCCACGGACAGACAGTGCAACCCAGAGTGCTGCCACCAGCTCCACCAGCAGCTCCAGCTGCCAGGACCCCGGGATGCTGCTCCTGGGCTAGGTCAGCAGCCAGGAAGGACGCGGCTGGAGGGAACATGAGCCTGGTTTCCAGCCCATCAACCTCGTCAGCGTGACACCTGCCGCAGTGGCCCAGGGGGTGGTGGCAGATGCTGCCCTGCAGTTCTTGCTTCGTTTTCGGCCTGCGCGGCAGGGAACAGCTGCCTGCAGAAGCCACTAACCTGCAGTCGAACAGTCCAAACCTCCCCAGTGCAACCAGAATCCACCCAGTGACACAGCCGGGGAGATGCTGCCCGAACCCCCGCAGAGCTCACACCTAAAGAGGAGGTGAAGCGGCTGAAATAGGGACGGCGCAACTGCAGGTCTGGAAATCTGGGAATATATGTTATGGACAAGGGCAGCTGGCTTGATCCTGCCTGTCGCTTGAAGACCTGAAATCCTGGCAGCTGTTTAAGGACTTCAGGAGTGTTTCTGCATTTATCAATTACTCAAGAATGATCTAGGTCTTCTGCAGGACTTAGAGGAACACTGAGAAACTTCCAGTTATGACTAGATCGGTCTTTACTATATGAAAACATGCTCCAAGCGTTACCATCCGGTTTTGTGAAGTCTTTAATGCTCTTCCCGGAATCTCCTGCGTCCAGGGATGGACGATTAGGAGAATATCTACGTGGCACCAGTACTAATGCACCCGCATGCACCAGGCAGAGCCCCGCTCTGCCGCTGGGATCATCCCTCCTCGCGCTTCCTCCCGTCCGTCAGGGCCAACAAGAGTAAAGTCAATTAGGACAAAGTGATGGATGCCGCCTCTGGGCACCTTCTGGGAAAGCTAATTACTTATTTTTAACAAGAGGTCCATTAGAAGAGCCGTCAGGATGCAGGCACTGGCTGTGACCACATGTGGGAAGAAATGCAAACTCCAGTTTTCTGACACCAAAGCGGCTTGTGAAAAGGGAGGGAAGAAAAATGAGTTTTTGTGGGAATGGGAGGCTCCAAAGCAGCACCGTGTCAATGCTGCCAAGGAGCTACACGGTAAATCTTCCCTCAGCAGCGCGCGGAGGCTGTGTTGTTTGTAAAAACACTGAGGTCTTTTCATGGAGCAGCAAATGGAGATTTTTCAGGTGGAACCAGACCCTTGGCGTCCAAGTGGCAGCTCCCGATCCCAACGGCTGCTTCATTCCACTCCGTGGGTTTAACGTCTCGGTGAACCTGGCAGGACCCGGTGACTTCTCCATCCTCCCCGACCCTCAGCTCCAGCCCTCGACTTGCGCCCATTGCTGGAGATGTTGAGGGCAAACGTCCAGGACCAGAGGCACCTGGAGGGGTCTGGACGCGCAGGAGAGCTGCATCCTGCAGGGAGTCTCGGCGGAACCGCCAGCGAAGGGGAATCCAGGAGAGCCGCAGTGACTCCAAGGGGAAGCGCCCACCGGCCCATGAGATATTCGCGTTTTCACTGAGCATTGAACCCAGGACCTGAGGGGAAACACAAGCCAAGCGGTGCATAAATGGCCATGGACATCTGTCAGTGCTGTTGGTAACTCCAAAGCATCTCTGGATCTCAAAAACAAGTCAAAGAAAAGACGGTTTTGAAGTGTCCAGCTGGTCCCCAAAGGGACATCAAGGAGGATGGCCACAGTCTCCAGGCATCTGCAATGCTTCTTCCCCAGACGAGGTGTCATTGCTGCGAGGACACTGGTGGTGCCAGAGGTACCGAGCACCCACATATCTGCTGGCCCCGTGGGTGCCCCTTCGGGCCCAGATAAGCGCGGGGGCTCCTGGTGCGCCAGCCCTGCCGGTCTATCTCGGGTGAGCACTCGTGCTCGCTGTGGCCACAGGGCCATGATACCGGTCCTGTGGGCTCCGAGGCTCATTGAGAAACCCGCTCACCACCTCTTAGAAACACTGATGAGAGAAACAGTTCTCTCTGTTATCAAGAATCAAGGAATTATTAGTGTTTTGGGGCAGTTGAGGAAACAATTTGACGTCCTCTTTGCCCTTTGCGCTGTTAGCTCTGTGAGTGGGGCAAGGGACACCTCAGTGCAGCTAAAAGGGCCACAAAGTCCCGTTTTAACACAGCCTGAGCCCAAGCGAACAGCCCTGCAAGCTGCAGCACCCGCTCTCTCTGCCCTTGCCCTTTGGTTACCCAAATTTTCCACCTTGGTGCAACCGCATCCTAATGAGGAAGGACCCCACACTTTGCAAAAGGGCTTTGGCGAAACAATCTGCAACCCCGAGCAAAACCTGCAGCATGCTCCAGCCTCTAACCCTCCTCCGGATCCTGCGCACCCACATGTTGCTCTTTGTGCTCGCGCTGACGTCTCTACCAGGAGAAACCACAAGGTCACGTGCTTCGGTGCAGGGCCTGCGTGGCAGTGTCACCGCGTGCTCTGTCACTGCCGCTTTCCGGCACTTTCAAGCAGCACCAAGGTGCACTGATAGCTCCAGTGAGCTCGGAGTGCTTCCAGTAACAGCATTACGGGGGCCCTGTGCAGAGAACCAGCGGCCGCTAATGCTTGGGTACTCGCGGGGGAGCAGAGCTCTGAGCTCATTACGGTGCCGGTGCTCGGAATAGAAACTCTCCCACGCGGCACGTGCACCGGCTGCAGAGGTGACGCCGCGCGATCAGCAGAGCAGCTTGCAGATTAGAAAGAGAAAAAAAATGCAGCTCAGTCTGTGCTTGCTGTGTCCTGGCCCTGCTTGTCTTTGCAAGCAGGTTCCAGGTCAGTAGGTTCCAGGAGTAACACGAGAGCACTGTCATTTTGGGCCGTGCACTGATGGGTCCATGTGGGCAGGATGGAAACCGGTTCTGGGGATAGTTATGAAAACGAGTTGTGTGCCAATTCCACAAGTTTTTGGCATAAAACGGAGGCATTTGCTCTCCAACGGTGACAGTTACACGTGCCAGCACCTTCTACCCCTCGCCTTGATCTGCAGCTTAAACCGTTAATCCGGCTCCCGAGACGGGCAGCAATCCGGGTGGCCGTGGTGCCGACACAACCTCATCAGCTCTCCAATTAATCCTGTGTTCTCCAGCTATTTCAAGGGCTGACAAAAGTTTCTGAGATTCCTTCTTCATCCACCTGTCTGCTCGGAGGGCCTCAACAGTTGCTATTTTGCTAAACCCGTGTGTCAAAATCGTGAGCTCAAGTCCCCAGCCACAGTCAGAGCAAAACGGAGCCTCAGCTCCTTCCTGTGGTGGTATCAAGGATACAGCTAAAAGAAGTGGCCTTTTGGCACCACATATAGGGGATTTTAATGACTTCTGCCTTAGTTTCCACAGTAGATCAGCTACCTTTGATGCTGCTGCTCTTGGATGCCCAAGGATGCAGGGATGCGGGAGCCAGGATGATGCTTTCTGGGAGGCCCAACTGTGCTGGGAACCTCCCGAAACTAAAGCAGCTTCAAACAAGCGTCGGATCCCTCTGAGCAAGGCAGCGTTAGAGGAGGGTGGTGGATCCACCAGGGCCGGGCATGCAGCGAGTCAGCGTGACCCAGTGCACGGGTGTCTCAGTCCTCCATCGTGTTCGTGGAAAGGAGGAGAGGGCAGAGCACGGAGGTGACCATGACGACTGGACCGTATCCGTGTTGTCCTCTGGACCGTCAGTGTCCCCGTGTGCCATCAGCCGGGTCTCAGGGCTGCCGCTGCCAAAGGACGGTGCTGGGGTGGGTTCACTGTCTATGACCAATGCAACTTGCACCAAACTCCTCATTTCTGAAGTCTTGAGAACTCTGGGTTGTAGTTTCTCAACCCAGAATGGATAAGAGACAGGAAGGGCTTGTTGGTCACCCAGGAGTGCCCCCACCCCATGTCCCCCTAAAAAAAAAAAAAAAAAAAAAAAAAAAAAAGATGCAGTGATGCATGGTGCCACATTTAGGTTATTTATAAAGACAGGGTGATTTTGGACTCCTACATCCTCTCCAAGGACTGACCAGATTTGCCCCAAATGACAGGACCACCTCCACCACCAGGAGGTCAGGATCAGCCAGTAGCTCCATGGAAAAACATGGAAAAACACTAAAGCAAAACATACAACCCCCCGCCTCAACGATGGAAGCGGCCAACTTTTCTGCCTTTCAAACTGAAAGATTTCTGAGACTGCCACATTCATTCCCCATGTTTCTATACTACTGGGGGCTCCTGATGCCCTGTGAGATACCCAGGAAGCCTCTAGGAACCAGAATTTTAAGCAGAGTAGGAAAATGATCTGCCCAGGAGGACAAAGGGATGGGAGGGATTTTTGGCAGGTTTTGTGCATGGAGGGAGGTGGGCAGTCAATCCACATGTCTTATTTCAGCGACATTTCCTGATGGTGATCCCAGTATCCCAATATTCCTGCTAAATGGAGGGATTTGAAGCACCAGTCCCAGATGAGGAACGCTGGCACTTCTGCTCTGCTTTGTTCTCTCCTCTTTACTTGCTGGGACATTAGTGCAACCCGCATAGATGGAAGAAATAAAGACTGGGAAGAAAAGACAACGATGTCTCATTTAATACCTGACCTACTTGTGCTTTGCTTTGCCTACGTGGCTCAACAAGAAGTTTGGATTTACTGAAACGGCTGAAATAACCGCGCTGAAGCCTGTGCACATGCTCTTCCCGTGGCTGAGCCAGCAGGAGAAACAGGTGCCTCCACACAAAAGATTTTTCCATTTACAGAGATGAAAACATTTTGGGAGGAAACACACAGGGTTTGACCATCCTGGATGTTTCCCAGCTTGATTCAGCACTTGCATTTTCCACGTGCATGCTCGTCACGCTGCGCCTCAGGGTGTTCATGCAACGCTGCCACAGGGCAACGCGCAGCTGCGCCCAAGCGTTCAGCACCGTCACCCACTGCGGAAACGTTGCAAAATCCTTGTCCGAAAAGTAACTTCTCACCCAGTGGGGAAGTTCTGAAAATTACAGCCTCTGCGCCCACCCCGACGGTGCTAATCCCTGCACGGGCCCCTGCCAGCACGGATGAGGAACTAAAAACCTCAAGCTCCATCCAGTGCTGCTCAGGGGTGCCAAGCAGCGCGTCCAGATCCATCCCTTTGCAGGGAAAATTATCCCCATTTCACACTTCTGCATTTCAGAGCCCAGGCCAGAAGAAATCAGCAGATTTCTCCATGGCCCTGACAATTTTGCTACATCAACTGCACATCTGCAAAGCCTAAAACCGTTAACAAATCACCTATGGCAGGCGCAGGCGCTCAGTGCATGTTCATCCTGCTGCAGTCATCCCAGCGGAGCCAGCATCTCCCCCCGCCCCAGTTTCTAATCTGCTTCCAGCCTCCTCTGGGCTTACTGGAGTCAAATCTCTGCTCTCCGCGATAAACGGGAACACTGAGCTGCGAATGGGGAGGAAAAAATGAATTGCAAAGCAAATGCTTCCACTGCTGATGGATTAACTCTTTGTTCCAGGGCTATCACAGCGTTTCAAGGGGGTTCCTAAAGGGCTGGTGCAGGGGCAAGATAAGGTGCCGCCATGGTGAAATAATCCCCAAGGAGAGATGCCTTCCCCTGCAGCTTGAGCCCTGCTGCACAAGCACCAAAACAGCAAGAAGACTCTCTGCTCACCACCTGCCTTGCAAGAAGGTCCTACACCCACCCAAACCATTTCCAACATTCACCCACATAAGAAGCCTGGAATATTTGCTGCTCTAATCCAAAAGCTGCCTTCAAGCATCCTGCTTTTTGCAGCACAATTTCTCTTTTATTCCCCACGTGCCACAGAAGTAGCTGGGGAGGGTTTTCAATAAACAGGACAAAAGTGACCTTTTTTTTATAAAAACAAATTTCTTGCGAAAGAGGTTTCTCATGAATCTCGTGATTCCCCGCTCCGGCGCGCGATGGAGCTGGCCGCTCTCCTTCCCCTCTGCGGCCACCGAGCTTCTCTCTTCCAGCTGCAGAGAAGGTACCAGCAAAACATGGGCCTCCCTCCGGGCTGTTAACACAACCTTAGTGTAACCCAGCAGGAAGGAGGTGGTGGTGGGAGCATGGGGAAGGTCGGTACATGCCCATGGAGCAGTGCTCGGACACTCAACTCAGATCCCACCATGCAGGCCCAAGGTCCAAAGGACTAGGGGCAGGTGGGATCTCCCAGGAGGAAGAGGTTAGCGCTCCTGCCCCATCTCTTCTGCTCCTGCCAAGGCAGTCAATAATGTCCCAGTTTAAGGCAAGGGCTCTGTAACACACAATATTGTGGGTTATCAGATGAACTTAGCCAACTTGGCCAAGCAGTTAGGTTAGATGAGTTGAAAAGCTGGTCCAGTCTCAAGGTCCTGCGACCAGGTAAATGAAGTATCTCTCCAACTTGCTGGATTTTTGACTCATTCCTTAAATCCAAACCAATTCCCGATTCTGACCTGACTCCAAACATGGCACCATCCAAGGACTGCACTGAACAACACAAAGCAGGACTGCAGATGGATGGTGGAGCAGATCTCTGGACCTCGTCTGGTTTTGCCTGTCCGAATGGATATCAAGTGCCAGCGATGAGTACTGCTCTACGGAGCTGGCCCCAGCGCTCAGCGTTGCCGGGATGGTATCCATCAGAGGTGGGACGGGAGCAGGAGGCTTCGCCCCTCCGCAGGAAACCGGCCCAGACCCTTTTCTCAGCCTCGCGTTTCCCCTTTCCTGGCTGTACACTCGAACCCCAACTCTCTAGATGTGCTCGGGAGACACCATCCACCCGAGCAAGCTGGAAAGGAGGAAGCTCGAGGGCGCAATGCGCTCCCAAAGCCAGTGCCAAGGCAGAGTGCGGGACATGCCCAGCAGCTGAGGTTGATACTACGATATTCCAGACTGATTGAGCTGCACGCTTTATAACCTCCAAAGAAAAGCTAAAGGGACCAGAGAAGAAACCAGTTGCTTTTTAGTAATAGGAAGAAGAGTGGATGGGGAGTTTGGAGGGAGTAGCTCCAGCTGCAAAAGCAGCGTCGCAGCTGGGGACAAGCGAGCATTGCGAGGCTCCCTGATGTGCAGCACATGCAGCTCCTGCAGGTCAGCAGATCCTCTGCAGTGCGGGATGGAGCGGGGGGTTTGCAGCGGGATGGAGCCGACGTGCTGTGCCCCGGTCACTGCCTGCAAACACTCGGGTGCCTCCTGCTGCAAAACCTGACCCTGAGGTTCCTCTTCGTGGCTGGGGAGCAGGAGCAGGTGGGAAAGGGCTCGAGCAGCAATGCAGCCCTCGATCCCCGCCAGCGCCACATCCGCTTTCGCAGGGGAAACCACAGGCTGGGCTGCGCTGCAGCCGAGTGCCCACAAGTGCTCGTCTGCTCCAAATAACCCCCAGCTTCTGAAGCAGAGAGCAGCCCGGATGCGAGGTACTAAGATTCGCTATTATTAGCTCTTCTGGATGCATTCAAACCAGCCGCTTGTTGTTTTTGTAGCCGCATTTCCAGACGGGGAAGCCACAGGGCGGGTGGCCGCGTCAGCTCAACTCTGATCCCAGCGACGGCTCCAAAGGGATGCTCCAATTCACCTGCTGGGTGCAAAGGCCGGTGCGGGAAGGATGCTAAACCCCATGGGGGCTTTGGACCTGCCTCACGACAAACCCCAGACCGTCCCCCGCGTGTCCGCGTTGGCAGTCGCCTGTGGCGCCCTGTTCACTCTCCCTGTCCTGCAGGGCCCTGTTCGCTCTCTCTGTCTCTCTGGCATTTCGGATGCGCCTCCTATTTGCTGGCTGCAGGTTTCCTGCTCCAGAGGATGGAATAGGTTATGCAGCCCGATGATCCCCTTCAGACAAGGGGTTATTGAGGGACACTAGCAGCCACCAGAGCTTGGACCTCCTATTGTCCCCATCACTGTCCTGCCCGGGGACAACTCGTCAACTCCAGGGCTTGGCTGCGAGTGGAGCCTTCTTCTTTCCCTCCTCCTCCTCCTCCTCTGCCCGATGGTGGCGGGATGGCAAACTGGAGCCGCAGAGGAGCTGCCCGTCAGCACGGGGACAGGGACAAAAGCAGAGGAGGTCACTCGGCTATTCCGGACTCCCTCCTCCGCCCCATTCCCGGGAAGACCTTGACCTCCGCAGCCTTCACGGCTCCACAAGAGGCAACACACTGCAAAGAGAAGTGGCGTTAAACCCGGAACGAAACCGGCATCGCTCACCATTCCCACCGCTTTCCAGTGCTCGAACTGCCACGGATGATTCATCCCTCTTTTCCTACTGCTTTCCTACAGCTAAACTAAAGTACTGGGTTTTCCTTTAATTCTGACTGGGAAACATCCTTGTTTTACAAGCTGATTTTACAAACCAAGCTCAGACAAAACACATCCAGTATTTCTCTTTTGCCTTTTGCAGTGCTTTTAGGCTAAATTCCTAAATTTGGGGGGAAACATTCAAAGCAACCAGCATATTCATTTGTGTTAATTCTAGTTACCCCAGAATGCACTGAATAGAGATGAAAAATGAGCTTGGAATTCTGAGGAGACGGGACATGAGGAAAGCTGCCTCGTCCGAAGTTGGCGCTTTGGTAACTCAAAAGTGACGCGATCCAAAAAAAACACGTTCCAACCAACCTTGATACGTTTTTTAGCACAAATTTGGCTTGAATTTCCTCCAAAACAGTCACTTAAAGGAAGTAGCAGTAGGAAACCCCAAATACAGGCACTTTACACCGTGCACGGCAGCAGGGTTTCTTCCCTTCTCTCTTAAGTCTTTGGAAAGGGTCAGTGCCACCAAAGCTACCCTCATTGTGCCTTGATTTTCGCTGCTAAATCAAACTCAGCTCAGGTTTGCAGGTGTTTTGGGGCTAGAAAGCTGAAGATAAAAGTACGCAATGGGTTTCTGCCATTCCCCAGCTGCAACAAGCTCTGAGCACCACAATCCCTGGCTTTCAGGGAAAATAACACCAATATTGCAATTACTAAAAAACTAAAATAATACCGATATAACCATAGAATATCATAATAAAGAAATAGATGCCTATGTGATATTACTAAGTCAATGCTTTAATAGCCACTTGGCATTCCCTTAATCCAAACTGCCCCCAACAGGGAAGGTAACAGGTTTTGGTCATCGTTGGCCACCATGGAGCCATCGTCTGCATGATGAAATTTGCAGGTGGAGCAATGATGGGATGGGGAGTAACATGATTGTTCTCCAAAAGAGGAGGAAAAATGCACTGTCTGTCTGAATAAAAGTACAAAAATGAAAAAAAAAAAAAAAAAAAAAGAAAAGGAAAAGCAACAGGGACTGCATAAAAATGCATTTTTAAGGAGGGGAGCATAGAGCTTATCTCTTCTCTCAAATCTTCCATGAAGATGTAACACAAGGGAAGCCAGCGAATACTCTGCATTTCCACCCCAAAATACACAATTAGATGCAATAACATGGGAAGAAAACAATTCCAGCTGCCAGCTTAAAATGCAAGCAAAAAAAAGGAGAAATATTGAGTTTGGATCCTACTAGTCCAAGCATTTTCTGTTCTGGAAGGCTGTAAGAGCTCTTGGCATCCGAGACACAAAAGTAATTTTCAATTCAGATTCAAAATTGCCCATTTAGAGTGTGCCAAATGCGAAATTTTTGAATGAAATTCTCCAGCCTTACGCTCGAGACTGGAGCCTGAAATTGGGGAGGGGAAAAAAAAAAAAAAAAAACCAAGAAAAAAGGCAATTAAAACAGACTTCAAAGTATTTATCCTGCCTAAGCTCAAATCAGTACTTTAATAACAGGTTTGTGTGCCAAGGGTTGAACAGCTCCAGCGACATACGTGACGCACACGAGTCCAGGAAGGCCAACCCGCCCGCTAATAATAAATTGTTCTGGGCTTTCATTTTCTAAATTGCCCGGGTGCTTTGGAGAGGTTTTCTTGGACCCGCCGTGTAATGAGAGGGCTCAATAAATCCCGTCCAACCAGCCAAACGGAGCTGAATTTTAATTTCACTTTGAAATGGCAGCTACAGGCTCCAGCGAAGGCGCTTTTTATAACCGCAGTGCAGTCCAAGTGGAGGAGTCGGCTTATTTTTAGCAGGTAGAGCTGCTCTCCTCATGTCTTAAAATATTTAGTTGAAAAGCTGGCTACAAAAATAGGGAGTTTCTATGCGTGCAAGTATGTCCATTGCCCCTTCTCTAGCACCGGGCAGCAGGGGAGAGCGAACTGCTCCAGGAGAGAAAGAGCCGAGCGGTGTTATTGTAATTTAAGGGATGCTTTAAGCACCTGCACAGCTCGGAGGGAAAACCGTGGTCCTCCATGTGCTGCACTGATTTACAGCCATTTTTCAAGCTTGGCAACATGGTTTGCAAAGCAATTTGTTTTCTTCTTTTTTTGCTTTAGAACATAGGGAAAACAAGCAAATGAATGGCACAAACTGGCTTCAGGGTTGAAAGCAGCGAGGCAGGTGGGTGGCCTAGGTTCCTTGCGCACCGCAAATTGAAACGAGGGCTAAAAATAAGGGCAAATGCCCTCCCGCGCAGCCCTCCTCCTCCTCGTCCTCGTCCTCCTCCTCCTCCTCCCGGAGCCGCGGTGGAGGAGGAGGCTCCAGCCCGGCCTCCCGCCCAGCTCCTGCCGCCCCCCCGGCGCGGGTGGCGCTGGATCCCGCGCGGCTGAGCTGCCGTCGCCATGGGAACGGGTGCAGGGATGCGAGATGCTCCTGCTGGACCGTGCCGCCCCCGGGATGCGCCCCCCAACGGTGCACAAAGAAGCGCCATTTTCGGCGCCCACGCGCGTCTGCATTTCCAGCCAGCGCTTTATGGCATCCCCTCCGTCCCCGCTGCCCTTTTTCCCAGCTTTTTTTCCCAGCTCCCATCCAGGTGTTTCCTAAAAAGGTGGAAATAAAAGATCCCTTTGTGGTCGGGTGCATGATGCTTGCCCCAGGTAGCAGCTTCCCTGTGGCCTTTCCACGTTGCAGCCGGATCCCTTCCTAGCATGTGGGATTAAAATATTGATGAAAAATATGGATGCTTTAAAAAAGAAAGGAAAATCAGCCAGAATTTGCATCCAAGGGGGATGGGTGTCACTGTCTAAATCAATCCAAATCTGCCACTGGAGGGAAAGGACAAGCATTATAGCATGAAAAGGGCTCCAGGGCAGTGCGCGCATCCGCCACCACACCAGACTCCGATAGCTTGGTGCAAGGCAGGAGAAGTGCAAATCCCAACACGCAGCCCTGTGACCCACTGCCACAAGGCTGCACCTTCACAAAACAGCGAGCAGTGAATAACCCTGAGGAGCCCCAGCCGCGAGGGAGGGAGTCGGGCGGCTGTGCAGGAGAAACCTCCCCGTCACCTCCCTGGCGAGGAGGCCTCTTCGTCGCTGCCGCCCGCTATTTGTGCTCAAACTCCACGCCTGAGTCATGCAGAACAGACCGGCCTTTCTTTGCAGGGAGCTTTTCCCCGCGCGTGCAGTTATACAGTGTGCTCTCCTCCCTGCATGGCTTTCTTCCCTTTTTTATCTCCCCCCTTTTATTTTTAGCATCGTTTCCATGCAGTTTCTGGTCTGAAGGGCATGTTATAGGAAAGAAAAGCATTAAATGTAGCCAGGAAGGTTGGCATTTATTTTTGCTCCGTGTTTATCACTTGCTGCTTTTAATGCTGCATCGCAAGGATCAAAGGGATGAGGCCAGGCAGCTCCTCGGCAGCAAGCGAGCGCCGGCGCAATCCGACGCTCACCTTTCCTTGCTTGCTGCTTACCCCCATTAACCCGATTCCTGTGAATCTGGGCAGAGATACCACGTTGGCGTGGGCAGCACAAGCTCCAGGGGCCGCCCCAAGGGCCTCGGGCTTCCCCGGTCTCCGGGCGTAGCAGAGCACCGGGGATGCCAGATGGTGAACCGAGCCTTGGTCGAACCCCTGGGGAGACGTGGGGTATTTAAATGAGTTTACTGATATTTTGGGTGGCTGGCAAGCATAGTGACGGTTCTTGGTGCTCGATGCATTTAGATGCTCAGTACAGTAATAGTGATGATGCCGCTTGTAAAGCGATTTGCTAAAGAGTTGGATGGACCCAGACGACCGGGAAACTGAGTGGATCATCAAAGCGTCCCAAGGAGAATGGAAATGGGAAAAAATCCAGTGGAATTTCATTGGGAAAAAAAATGAATGGAAAAAATGGGATTGGGCACAGATTTTGGAACTCAGGACAGGCAAGCGGCACCCTGTATGGCAGCGGGGATGAAGGTTGAGAGCTCAGGATGCTCCAGCGACGGTGAAAGGGCAGCAACAGGGCAGGGATCAGCCGTGCTGTGACCTCACCTGCATTTCAGCACCTCCCCTGGCTCCTTCCCTCTGCTTAAATACCTCCCTAGCCCCCTCTTAGCTGCTAAGAGAATAGGCAACTATGTGACTTGGGACTCTATGCATATTCCACGGATATGCTGGGATATTCCAAGCGTATGATGGCTATTCCAACTGGGCCAAGCAACAATGAGGATGGCAGAGGTGCAGATGAGCCAGCGCAACACAACAACCCATGGAGCTTCCATTTGAGCTCAGCCAAACTTTGAGCTCAAATTCATTCCTCAAGGCTGAGAATAAAGAGAGATCTTCCCCCAAACAGCTGTCCTTCAATGCACCAAGCCTGGATGCCAACGTCACCAAGGTGGGTAGGATCCCCCGCACTGAACGATAGAGATAAACGGGTTGCAAGAAGCAAGAAAATTAGGTAACAACCCAGACCTAAGGGATGGAATGCAGTTCAATCTCCTATGAGGTTGCCCTAAGGCAAACACCCACGAGATTCGACCCATCATGAGGCTGTCACCTCAGGATCTTGTGGGAGCAGGACTTTGCAGCAGAGATTTGCATCTGAGGGTGACATTTTTCCCTGGGGGATTTATGGTTAAACATCAGCCCTTGCTAACGATCACCAGGGCGACATCTACTTGCTCCTGCCCAAACCCCCTGCTCTGCCCCTTGATGGTGCCCAGAGGCATTGCGCCGCACGTGCCGTCACGTCCCGCTGGGCCTCATGCTGCCCCCGGGCCTGGCAGCTGGGAAGGAGAGCAAAAAAACACCCCAAAACACCAACATTCACACTAAAAAAACACCCAAGTTCCTACTGGTCCAGGGAAAAATCAACAGCCGGAGACACTCAAGCAGATACTTTGCCAAAGGAGGAGGGAGCCGAACGTGGCCCTTCCATGTTCTTTTTGGCTTGTTGCTCCCAAACAAGCTTGTTTCTCCCTCTGGACTGGCTGGGGCTGCAACCACCTCTTGTTTGGAAGATGCCATGGGCCCGTCAGCAGCAGTGGCACTTTAGAAGCAACAGACCCAATCAGTAACTTGGTCCTTAAGTCCCACTGCTGACAGGACAGAGGGGAAGCAATGGATGATGGTCATAAAAAGCACAGCATGCCATAAGTAGAAAAACGAGCAGGACATTCATCAGTAAAGTGCCTTATTTGGGGTTTATTTCTCAATCCCTTGGCTCTCTCCTATTCTAAAGCCATCTTTGCCCCAGGATGGACTGTGCTTTGCTCCCACGTTGATGAGTTCTGCTCCCGCAGGCTGCAAAGATAATACTTGAACTCCTGAGGATGCCCCAGTATTTGCTTGAGGTTCCTTTTTTCCAGCAAAGTTGATTTAGGTAGGGAAAAAAAACTGTCAGAATGCTACTGCTTCCCAGCATGTTGGCATCGGGCTCAGTCTGGGTGAATTCAAGCGACCCCAAAGGAATTCCTTGCAGAAAAGCTCTGGGTGAATTGAGATCCCTTCGAAGTCAGGTGGACGGGCACAAAGCTCTTACCTAGCTGCTTTGCTAAGTCCTTCCCCCCCCCC
>JAWLRI010000310.1:284580-296384 GCA_034781795.1 Crypturellus tataupa
CCCCAAAACCCCACCTTCCCCCCGTCCCCCCCCTTCCCCCCCCCCCCCAAAAAAAAAAAAAAAAGGAAAATCCCTGGATACCACACCACAACCCAGCAAATTAGGTCAGCGTTGGCCATCCCACCACGTCACCCTCTATATTTAGCTGTAACTACCAGCACTGAGCAAAGTGATTACCTTGCTCTTAGCCACGGAGGATGCCTGATCCTGCTGACACAGGAGTCACCCGATCGGGCAACCCTGGATGGAGGATCCAACACGCCATTGGGCTTGGCAAAGGTGAGAGAGCAACATCAACATCTTCAGCTGGTTCTCTAGGTAAATATGAACCACCCTGACCACTCTGCAAGTGGCTCCAGGAAAGATGAGAAACAACTGGGACTTGGTGGTCCCCAGCCCAAGAAGGTGGCAACAGGAGTTTGTTTTTCCCTGGGAGGTAACTGATGCAAGCAGATGTCGCAGACATCGTAACTACAAAGCACTTGCAATTTACTCAGCGTCAACACATGGCAGCCCCCTAGACAGCACTAATAGCCCTGACCTTCCTCTGTGCCTGATCACTGTGGCGTCCCCAGGCTTGTGGCCCGTCAGATCTGCTCACGGGCACCAGCAAGCGCGGGGCAGCGTGTGGCCTGCGCACAGGGACGGCGCTGGGAGCACCGCCGGCCTCCTGCACGTCCCGCCGCGCCGCTGGCCCTGCTGCCCCATGCAAAACGTGGCCCCGACGCCCGGAGAGGTGGATTTTCCTGCTGAGCTGCCTCAGCCGGCCAGTTGCTTCCACGGAAGCGTCGCTGGATTTATTTTTCCAGATGAATATGCACACAAGGAAACCAGGGCTGGTGCCCCAGCACAGAGAGGAGTCATCGGCGCTCAGCACTGCCAGGGAAATTACTCAGCTACCTGGAGCCGCCGCGGGTCGAGCAGCGCCGGCGGAGCTCCCGGCACATCCCTCCCTGTCAAACGTGATGCGACATGTCCCCAGCACCCACGGGCTGCGAAGGGCGGGATGGAACTGAGGCAGCCACACAAGGTCTATGCACTCATGCTGTGGTCACGCTAAGGTGTGAGCCCAGGGCTGCCCTCCGCTTCCTTCTAGGCATCCCTCCGTGCTGGTTTCCGTGAGCTCAGCCACGAGGACTCGCAAGCTACAGTCCTGCTGCCACTGTCACGGAGGCACAAGGGGGTTATTAACATCCAAAACTCCTTGCGTAGCTCCATATAATAAGGCACATTAATTCATCCTGAGCCAAGTTCAAGCCAGCTGGGCATTGGGCTACGCTACAAATGAGCAGCTGCAGCAAATGCCAGGAGCTGATGGAAGTTTGAGGAGATCCCACGTCCACTCAACCTCCCAAAGCAGCGTCACTTAGAACTAGCCCAGATATCCTTAATGCTGGATTTAAAGATGGATTTAGGATTCCTAACCACGGGTATCTACGATCACTTTAGATGCCCTGGGTGCATCCCCTTCCTCAGTCTGCCTCTCCAGCACTGCACAAGTTCCTTTAGGGTCTGCGTCCTACCTACCAACCCCACAGATCTCTCTCATATCCCATGGGACATTTAAAATGACACTGAAGACCTACGGTTTGGCAACTGAATCCCACTGCTGTGACCAGCTCCGCCTAAATCCCATTTATCCTGGCGCTGGAGATGCACCCGCTGTTGACTAAGAGTGGAAACCTGATGCATTTGTGCACCTCCTCCAAGCGCCGCGGGTAGGACAGCTCCCTCTTTTCTCTCAGTGAGACAGTTCATGATTAAGCGCTTTGCTCACCCACTTCCCCCTTTCCTGGGAGGAAGCGATACCGCTCAGTGCCGGCCCCACCGTACAACATCCACCCTCCCTGCCCGTGGGGCCGAGTGATCCACATGAGGGGAAGTTTGCAAAAGGGTCACCGCGTCCAGGCACCAGAAGATCCTTCCTTTGCCCTTGCTCCCTTCAGCAGATGCTGCAGTGTCCTGCATTGCTTGGAGGACACCCAAAAAAGCACTTTTTCTGCTTCCATTAAAACCACCAAGCGAGTTGCTCTGTGTGTGCAGCACTGACCACACCTGCTCGTGGGAAGCAGCCACCTCTCACGCTGCTCCTGAAACTGCTTTGTCCCCCGAGTCCTTCCTGCCCACCCACAGGGACATCTCCACCACCTTCCCCTAGCAAGACCCAGACGTCCTCGTGTCCAGCTGGGCAGCCACTAGGCTGGGGGACAGCCAAACCCTCCCGCCTCTCCACAAAGGAGCTGTTGGGTTTTGTCTCTTTAATCAAAATCACTAATTTTCCTGAATTTGGCAGAGAACCATCTTTGATGCCTTCCTTTCTCACTGTCAACTCTGAGGATAGAGCAGATGCGTAAAACCACGTTTCCCTGGGAAACCAGGCTAAAAATAGCCAGGCTGCCGGGCTTGGGGGACAGGGCCAGAGTTGTTGAAACTGCAGTTGGAATTAGATATTACTTTGAGTGAGGTATTTGGATGAGGTTTGGCTATTTGGGTCTGAATGCTCAAGATGCTGGTGTAAAACACTGCTGTCCCCTGATCTGGGCTCGCTGGTGGTAAGAGTTGATCTTCTCTCGCAACACCCCGAGGAACCTGGCCGTTCGCAGTGGTCCTGTGGGGACTAAGCTGTGCCGAGACGCCCACACCAGCCTCTGCCAACAGGAGAGGCAGGTGGCCTCCAAGCTACGAAACCGCCTTCACCTTGGGTTGAGCTCCCACTGCGCGTCGGTGAAGGTTAAAACCAATCAAGGCACCATAACTCAGTGGGGACGGAGCAAAGCCAACAACCACCATCTCTTTCGGGCTACCAACCCTTGGATGAGGAGGTGGTGGCAGGCCGGGGGACATAAAACGAGCTGCTGTCACCATCCTCCAAGACGCCCCATGCTGATGACCACGCTCTAGCTGCAGGTCAGGGCTGAGGAATGTGTCAATGGTTGAACAGCACAAACTGGAGGTGTAAGTGCTCCTGTCTGGCCTGTATGAATCCCACACACTATTTTACTCACAAAGACATCAAGGTGACAGCCTTCACCGGCCAAGCGATGCATCCACGTACAAATACCATGTATTTCAATTAGAAGGATCGTTCCTCCTGAGGCCCAGCTGCAAGTCGGTAATTCCAGGAAGGAAGTTGGCTCTGGGTGCAGGCCCAGCAGGGATGGAGATGCTGTTCCAAAACCTTCCCTCCAGAAAACCCCTAGGGGACACCTACATTGTGGGGATGGGAAGAACACCTTCCCCTTCTCCACTATCACAAAGTCCTTTCAGTTCACGCAAGGAAGAGCAAGAAAGAGAAAAATAATCTTTCATGCATTTAATTGGGAACCTAATTACTCTGTATAAATTAGCCAGACTTTCCACCTTTGATTTAATGCCTAACAGCCTATGATTCACATCTCTGATGCATGATCTATTGTGTCATTTAGATGTAAAAATGCTTTACGCAGGGCACCCCGCAGAGCAGGGATATTAATTTATGCCACAGGATCCGGAAGATTAAGGGAAATTAAAGCAGATGGGGGGATAAGACACTCTTCAATGTATCTTAACGAGGACCTGGCTGTATGTGCTTTTCAGGGCCAAATGAGCCATAAGAATCTATGGGGTGTCGAGGTTGTCCATCATAGAATGTTTTTGACGGTTCATCCTTATTTATTTCATGCCAAAGAGAAATGTAAAAGGGTAAAAAATGTCATGCCCAAGTCACGTCACCCAACGGCAGCATCTCCTGGCCTTGGGCAGGGTTGACTAAGGAGTTGTGCAGATTCCTGCTCCCGACCCAGCAGTTGGCCGCTCCGAGGAATCACAGAATCACAGAATGCCTAAGGTTGGAAGGGACCTCTAGAGATCATCCAGTCCAACCCCCTGCACACACAGGGTCACCTAGAGCACATGGCACAGGACCGCATCCAAGCGGCTTTTGAAGATCTCCAGGGAAGGAGACTCCACAACCTCTCTGGGCAGCCTGTCCCAGTGCTCTGTCACCCTCACCATCAGAAAATTTTTCCTTAAGTTCCTGTGAAACTTTTGATGTTTAAGTTTGTGGCCATTCCCTCTTGTTCTGTCACTGGCCACTACTGAAACGAGACCAGCCTCATCCTGCTCACTGCCTCCCTTGAGGTACTTATAGACACTAATTAGATCCCCTCTCAGCCTTCTCTTCTCCAGGCTGAACAGGCCCAGCTCCCTCAGCCTCTCCTCATAGGGCAGATGTTCCAGACCCCTGATCATCCTCACGGCCCTGCGCTGGACTCTCTCCAGCAGCTCCACATCCTTCTTGTACAGTGGGGCCCAGAACTGGACACAGTACTTCAGATGAGGCCTCACCAGGGCTGAGCAGAGGGGCAGGATCCCCTCCCTCGACCTGATGGAGACACTCCTCTTAATGCACCCCAGGACACCAGCCTGTTTGCGTGTTGATGTCCCTAGCAGCTCCTCTGCACTACTTGAAAGGGAACAAAACATTATTTACACTCTAATTTCAAGCTAGAGCCTCAGAGCCAGGAGCTGAATTCATTTCCTTAGATACTGAGCTGTTTTACCAGTACAGGAGAGCTAATTACCCCCTCTTTCCCCCCATATATATTATTGCTGTCGTTTCTCATAGGGCAATGCAGAAGCACCAACACCTCCATGCAGCACCCAGGACTGCCTGGGAGATGCCCAATGCCCCCGGCCTGCCTCATATATGCAGCCAGAATAAGAAAATAGCCTCTAATGTAAAAGCACTCGCTAGGAAAACAAGTATTATCCAACCTGAAAGCAGCTGATTTTATTATATATGCCCCAATCGGTACGACTCAGTCCAGCGATGACAAATTAGTAGGGGACAAGAAATGCCGGAGTCATCCAGTGGCAATTTGTTCAGGTTTGGTTTATGCATCGCTTGGAAATGCAGGGCTGCTTAGGGAGAGGGGAATTCAGACCTGCTTGGGAACATGTCGCGCTTCATGCGACTGAAGCTAGAAAAAATGCAGTTTTCTAGAGCCACTAAAATGAGTTTTTGGGTATGATTCCCTGCGTATCTGTGTTTCACTTGCGATGCCTTCGCCACACTGGTGATGCTCCTGGTCAAGCTAGGAGCACTGTATCCATAGATCCATAGTATTCAATCCCAAGCTTCCAAAATTAACAGTTTGGGTGAGTATCCGCATAGACATGTCTGCACACCATGGGAATGGCTTACCACACCAGGCTTGGGTATGGGTGAGCTTGGTGCATCCAGTCAGAAGATGGCCCCATGGATGGAGCAACCAAGTCTTCTCCTAAAAAACGTGGTCCAAAGAAAAATTAGGAAGAAAACTACAAGGGAGGAGCAATGGGGACAATCCAGATCTCCCTTTGGCTTTCTACCTTGCATGGACAGAGCCTGATACGACAGCTCTATAAAAACAGACCCCAGTAGGTATAAGGTATTTGTTAAACAACTGCCTCTGTTGGGTTATTTTCACTTAGAAATGACGATCCCAGGCTTCTGTAAGTGCTGCTCTGCTCTGATGCTCCAAGAGGATTGAAGCAGAAGCCTAATTTTCCTCCAAAAAGGAATCAAAAGATTAAGGCATCCTGCAATTCCATGGCATCTCTTCAAACACCATCATCAGGACACACTGGAGCGGGGAGGCCGAAAAGGGGAATAATACATCACAAGTGGGGAAAAAAAAGAGAGAGAAAAGTCTAAATGATGTAATAAAAAAAGGCATTTAATCTCATCACCTCCTGCTAGGTGAACAAGGGGCCGTATTTTGCCTTCGTTCTCATTCTGGGAGCAATTCCTTGGAGCTCACGAGCCAACCGGCACTCCAGCATGCGCTGCAAAGAGGATGAGCAAAGAGGGCTTCAAGTAGGACACCAGGAAATATGACCAAGACGGGTTTTTCTCTCTCCCTTTTCTGTTTTTGTTTTTGTTTGCTGTCAGCACTGGAGTCAGCACTGCTGGAAGGAAGCCGGTTACACAACGGCAGCCGGGTAGCACGTTTGGAGGAACCTACTATGTTCTTGAAGCCAACTCTTTCCACCCTTAACATGGGCCATCTTCTGACCTGAACCATGTGGCAGAGGAGCGCCTTGGCCTCCAAGAGCTTTGTGGACTGGATATATCAAGAGCTTTGGAGACTGGATATTTTGCAGGAGCTGCTGTTGAAGCACATGGCAAAATGTGCCCTATTTTGTGCCAAGGAGATTTGACGGGCTCAATGGGTTCAAGGCAGAATCATCCTCCATCTCCAATACCTCTTCTCCCTTGCTCAGGTTTCTTGGCCAGGAAAATCAACCTCCTGGTGCTGCTCCCTGCAGCCATCCCTCCTTTCACGCTCTTGCTCTGTAGCATCTCAGGAGCAAAAATGAGGGAGATGGGAAAAAACGCCAAGCACAGCCCTTCTCTCTGTGGCGCTTTGCAAAGTGAGCAGTGCCCGGGGGACGTGCCGAGCCCGGAACACAGCTCTGCCCCATGGACAGAGGTCCAGACTGCAGAAGAAGGGAGACAACCCACCCAGACCAAACTACAGGATCTGCCATTTGGGGAAATTCTTCCACTACCGAAGTGTAGCACTCCCACAATCTAATCCAGAACCTCAAGTGTTTTCCTCGTCCTTTATTTGGCACAGGATCCCATGAATTTCAAAGCAAGAAGATGACAGTCCCATGTAGGTCCCATGTTCATGGTTGTTTTTCTATGGCAGATGGATACTGTGCACTGCCAATCCACACGAAACTCCAAAAGATAAATCTGAAGTAAAAACTAGCTGTAACGAAAGAGCATGAGCTATGTCCAAATCAAGTCAAAATGAAGACCAGGGGACCTGGTCTTCAGAAAGAAGACCAAGGGGCTCTAGAAATCTAACTTCTTCTACCGCCTAGTCCATATGTGGGGAACGAGACCACCGCAAGAAGAGCATTTGGCCAACTACTGCTCAGGCCAGCGAGTGTCACATGATGAAAACACTTCGTTTTTTTCTATCCCCGCAGCAGCTGCTGCTGCAGGGAAGCCGGTGGAGATGCCAAAGGCACAGGCAGCTGCCACCGCTCCCAGCTGAACTCCCTCAAAGAGGACAGACTGCTTCCAAGCGCCGGAAGGACAATGTGGAGAGCCATTAAATCAAGGTATTGCTATGGTAGATCCTTCTTGCAACGATCTGAGCTCATCCCATTCCTCCATGGAGAAGCAGTTGTACCGTGAGTTGCCCGCAGTGTCTCCCCACATTCACCTCCTCAAGGACATTGCGTTCTGCTCAGAAGAAAATCCAAGTTTTCAAGGCAAAACAACATGTCACTCTGATCCTTTCCAGGTCTTAGAGCGCGCAATATGATCTGCCCATTAGTTTGGCACCAGCAGTGCATTTTAAGGCTAGATCCTTTACGATTACATTTTATAATGTGGAAATTTTGTGTTTTTTTTTTTTTTTTATTTATTTATTTCCAAAGCATCCCTGAACGAAAACAGTGCAGAAACCAGAAACCAGGTCAGGCTTCACAGACCTTGCACCTGATTCACCAGGCTGTCACTGGCGCTGAAGATGCCAACCAAACCAATGAGGTGGTGACGGAGAGCTGGAGGAAGGCTGCCCAACGCATGTTGCTGAAGGAGAAAGACGTGTAGCATTCCCCAATCTCCAGTTCTCCAAAAGGAAGTTCTGTTTTCCAATGGACACAGCTGCAAGAGGCCTTTCTCAGAGCCTGTCCTTCCAGCTGCTCTGCAACATGTTAGCAAGGGAAAAGTCGTCCAGGGCATGAGCTCATCCGAGTCCCTTCTCCTCTGGCCACACTCAAGGACATGTCACAGCATCACCGAATGACTGAGGTTAGGAGGAACCCTTGGAGATGATCCAGTTCAGTCACGTTGAACACGTGTCTGCCCCCTCATTGGCTCAGCATCATGCAACATTGCTGTCTCGCTCTAGATTTATGAAAAATATACAGGTTGCAGAATTCATGAAGAACAATTCCACCTTTCCCGCAGATGCCGAGCAGCTCCCAATCTGCCCCATCAGCTCTTGATCCAGGCGAATTTTCTTACAACTCTTCGAGGCTAATTTCTTCTTTGGGCCCTTTCCTCCAATTGCTCTTAAGCAATTCATCCCACATTTCTGGACGGGCGACCGTCCTACTGACGATCCCCCTTCTTGTTTGTGACTTGATGGCCGGGGAGCACCCGGACATTGTGCGGAAGGAACTGGAGAGCAGAGCAAGGAGCAGGTGCCAACCAAGCAGATACAGAGGTTTCTCCTAGCTGTGATTTTAGCTCTTACATCCCCTGTGTGCGATGGTCAACAGTCCCTTGGCCAACCTGTCCCAAGGGAAGGAGGAAGGAAGCCTGTGCCGACCTCCATGTGCTCCGTACCATATTCCCAGGGGTATCACAATGAGGGAGCTTGGAAAAGAGGATTTATAAGGCCAGCAATATGCTGGGCTCAACATATTAAGTCAATATGCTCCAATTTATCCCACAAATATGCTTCCACATGCTGGCTTTTCTCCTTCCAGTGGGCTTTTTTTTAACAGAAAACTAAAAAAAAAAGTCAGCTCAGAAATAAAATTTTAAACCTTTTGCAAAAAAAGACAAAAGTAAAAGCTATAAATTATAAATGTCAAGAACAAATAGGGTTTTTATTCCTTCTTTTTGGCAAAGTCAGACTTGTACAGCTAGATTTAGACACTAATTTATTTCACTTTGTCTTCTGAAGGTTTCTTGAGATATAACATTTTAATAAGAAGTTTGTTGTCTCTAATTAAAAATTAGGCTCCTTAGATGTCTGCAAAAGACATCAAGCAAGGTCATGCAACCACATCTCCAGGTTTTAGCAGATGGATGAGCCATTCTGTCCAGGAAACACAAGCAAAACGGCCCATAAAAAAGGGTTAATTATGGGACAGGACGAACAGTCTTGGGAGCAGGGAACCTTCCCGAGAGCCACTCAAACATGGAGTCCATGAAGCCAGTGGGAGCTACACAGAAAGATCGCAAACCGAAATGACAAAATTTTCTTTTTCCCAAAACTCTATAAGGTGCAAAACTCAAAGCAAAATCTTGTGCATGGGTGAGATTTTTTATTTTAAATAGGATTGCAAGCAACAGCTGTCTTTTTAACGGGCAAATTATCAAATATTCGCAGATTTAAATAAGAAAATGCTTATTTCCTCCATTGTTTCAAAGCAGATTTTTAAAAAGCTGGGCAGCCTATTTTATTAAACTTTCCAAGGCATTTTAAAGGCCTTGAAATTACTTTTTGTCTTAGGTTTGCAAAGCATCTTTAGCAGCTCACTCAGAAAATGGAAAATGGGAGCTTGAAAGACGGAAGGAAACAGGTTAAACGCTTTGTCTGGGATCTTGTAGACAGGAGATGAAGGGAGTTCGCAGGGATTTCAGGCTCCACCCTGATGCCCAAAATATATCTGTATCCACAGCCCATCCAAGGCTATCATTTTTGAAAAATAAAAAATCTTAGTTAAGTAAAACAGCTTGGAATAACAAACTACAGAGAGGAGTGTAAAAGATTGAAAAAAGAAGCTATGAAAAAGACCTTTTTTCTAAAATAGCCTTTACTTAAGCACTGGAGGCAGATGGGCACCCTCCCGAGTCCCAGTAAATACAACAAAAATAAGGAAAAGTTTCATGGGTCTGAGATTGCCGCTGCCGGGAGGTTCTCAGCGCAGCCAGGGCAGCTGCTGGGGGCAGATGGGGCCTTTGACACTTGCTAATCCCGTCTTCCCAGGGAAACCAGGCCCGGGAAGGGGAGCCAACTTGGGGCCATCTGTTTGCGAGCGGGGAAAGGCTCCTGGAGCAGCAGGTAGCCAGGGCTTTGCTTGAGGACAACCCGGATCAATGGGATTTGCAGCCTCTGCTTGGTGCACGCAGTGACCCTGCAACATCCAAGGATCCGAATGAGACGCCCTGCGGGGCTGCGGGATTCTCCTACGATGCTGGTGTATTCGCGGACTGGAAAGGTTCAGGGCTGGGTCCATGTGGACCGAAGGGATGGTTGGTTTTGAGCTTGCCAAGTCTTGACCGAATATCGAGCTCCGTGGTTTAAAAGGGAAAACAACAGTGTGCCCCAAAAGTGTAAAAAAGAATATGTGAAATAGCACCAGAAAGACCATTCAGGAGCATTTCTGCAAAATGAAACAGCTCTGTAAGATTAAAAATAAAAAACCCATTCACCTATTCACACCTTCTCCAGGGAATCTTTCCATGGATTCATCCTGAAAGCAAAGCATAGCTAGGGAGCCCTGAAGAGCACTTTGGGTCACGGTGAATTGTTTGGAGTAGAATCACAGCCATTGCTGAAAGCGGCTTCCAAATTTTCCAAGTCTTTAATGATTTTTTTTTGGTGTCCTGTGTGGGATTTCCAAAAAACACCAGTTTCAGGAAGAGCCAAGCAAGAAACCCCGGGAAAATTCAACCCTCTTGGAAGCGCATCCAGCTCTAGCAGCTTCTCCCTATGTCAAACTCTGCAGCCCAGAAGGGCTCTCAGCATCGCGGGGGCCTTTAGCCCCGAGACTGCTGTGAGCGTGGAAAGCATCCACGTTACACACGGATATGGAGTACCTTGGAGGTGTCTCTGCAGTCGGAGAGCCTCCACACTACGAATTCCCACGAGCACTCGCAGGCCAAGGACCCATAAACCTCCCCGCAGGCACAGCAAAAGCATAAAACGTGATAAACTGCTCCATTCGAGTCATCAGGGAAAGGAATTGACTTTTAGATGTAGAAACAAGGCCACACAGACAAATTAGGGATTCAAAATTCTGCAAGAGCTGAAGATTTACATATAAAATAGACTGTATTTTTTATATCTATTTTTATATATAAAACCTGTTTTTCCTTTTGTAGAGGTTTTTCCCTTCTGCAAATTGACTCCCTGTCACTTAAAAAACTGTTAAATGCAGTAAAATAGAGATTATTGAATAGATTTTCAAGCAAACTGGACCCTCATGTTGACTACTGTGTGTTGAACATTGTGTTCAGCATCAAACTGAGCAATTTTCCCACCCCCACTACAAACAAACCAGAATCCAAGCTCCATCTCCTCTTTTTTTTACAGATGGCATCAAAGCAATGCAGAACGCTCCTGCTCACACACGCACAGCCCATTGAAAATGTGTATTTAAGGAGTTTCTCTCTTTTTTTATCAGGCAAATGTCTCAGCATTCACATTGTGAGCGCAAACCACCCCTGAGCTTCACTCTAAACACTACTAATGACAATCTTTTAATAGAGCATTGGCTTAGAGGTGCTTGTGGGAAGCTCCGCGCATATCAAAACCCAGGCAAGAAACCACATTTGTGAGTGCTTCTGCTCAGACCAAACACACTTAATCTCCCCAAATCACCTGCAATTCGGATTGGAGCATTTTTAGCTCACCCAAACAATTCCCCTGTAGCAGATATTCATGGGCAGCACTTTGAGCTCACAAGTGCTCTTGGTTTCCCATTTTCCTCCTCAACAGCATCTCCATATCAATGCAGCAGCTCCAAGCACTTGCAGCACAGCCACCCCAGGGCCATTAGCCCTTTGAGGCACTTCAGCAAAGCCACCGGGGAGCAGAGCCCCCAGGGCAACTCCGGGAGCATCCTAAAGCCCGGTCTGTCCGCACGGGAATAGGGATGCTCAAAGCGGAGCAATTGCTTTGGAAATGTATAGGAGGTTTTGCAGTAAAATAAAGTAAAATAAAATAAAATAAAAATTAAAAAATATATATATATATAAAATAAGATAAAATAAAATAAGATAAAATAAGATAAGATAAAATAAAATAAAATAAAATAAAATAAAATAAAATAAAATAAAATAAAATAAAATAAAATAAAAT
>JAWLRI010000310.1:296484-307300 GCA_034781795.1 Crypturellus tataupa
ATAAAATAAAATAAAATAAAATAAAATAAAATAAAATAAAATAAAATAAAATAAAATAAAATAAAATAAAATGCACTTTGGAAGATCTGGAGGTTAAAGGCTTTTCTAAAGGTCCTAAAGGAGGGAGAACACGAGCAGCCCCAAGAGCTTGGGACTCCCCAGCCCCAAACTCAGCTTTGGCCTCTCTCATTTCCAGCGATGCGGGTGAGGAATCACTGGAGCCTCAGCTCCACCAGAGTTCCTTGTCCCATTACAGGCTCCCTGTTCCACTTAAACCATAAACATTTTGACCCAAGATCTGCTTCCTTGGAGCATTTAACCTAAGGAAGTCTCAAGCTGCCGCAAAGAAACCTTACTGCAGTTCACACCACTTGCACGCTGCAGAAATCCAGTTCAATAACCCAGTCATGAGTGTATTTCAGATCATTCTGAAAGGCTGATGGGCCAAGATTTCCATCCTCTCTCCTTTTTTAATCACTATATATACACCTGTGCACGCATTCCCTATCCTGCATGCACGAGAGGCATGTGCATGGGAATCACACTGAAATACCCAAATTTTTCTGCCTCTCCAATGAAATAATGGCATCGAGAGCACCTCCTCCTAGTGCGGTACCTGATTTTATGAATTACTGCTTGGTCAATGGTGCCAGCGCAACTGGCTCCAAGGCATGCTGGAATAAAAAGCTGGAGCTCAGGAAAATTAATCCAGTAGGCACCAATGATTAAAATGGTCCGACAGGCCTCCAAGTGCAGCACAAAATGCAAAGTTATCCCTAGGCAAGCGCGGTTCTCCTGACGCTCCGCACGGAGGGCTCTTTGCTCCGCTTCCAGCATGCCAGGAAGCGACGTGGCGACAGGGCCGCAGACACTGAGGGAATCAGCGGAGCGGCCGGTGGGGCTGTGGACACTGCAGGAATCAGCGGAGCGGCCGATGGGGAGTGCGCGGGGCCAGCGACACCCGCGCTGGGCCTGAGGAGAGACATTACGGGTGTTTGAACACGGACAAAGCTGAAATGAAGTCTCTTCAGTCAGGAACGGGGCCAGTGCTCGAAAGGGAGGAATGCTCGGGAGCTCGGCTGGAGCTGTCCTCGCTGTCCAGGGTGTCTCCACCAGGACACTTTGTGCTGCAGGGAGCAGCAGAAATGTGAGTTCAAATGTTTAAGGCAAGAATCATGATGAAAATAAGAGGAATTAGTGCATTGGCCACTGGAGAGCATCAGGTCTCCTTGGGTGAAGCACAACTTTGAGATACATCAAGAAAGAGGCTCAAAATGCTGGGCCAACCAGTCAAGAAACCCTCCATGGGCTTAAGGGTCCAGGACAACTTGGGTGTAAGGAATGGACAGGATGGGAAGTCCTTTCCCGGCTGATAATTCTCACCATTTATGTCCACCCTCACTCCTACAAGAGACCAGACCAAGTCTAAGGACAATCAAGTGTTTAAATCATTTTAAGGAAATTTTAATCTAATGGGGAAAGAATCGCTCTTAGGTGCACTATGCAGTTTTTATGATCTTTAAATATACATCTGTGGCCACAAGCTGAAGGGAAAAGGGCGAAGACGTGAGCCCTCATCAGTAAAATCCCAGTTTTTGAAGCTCTTCTACTTTCAAACAGCAGGAGCACAACTACTCTAAGAGTAGCCACCAGAATAAAAGCAGTCCCTCCAACCGTTGTTTTCTAAAGCATGAGAATTTCCTGAAAATTCTCCAGATTCCCAACCTGAGGCATGGAAATCTCCAGCTCCAAAAAAGTTTGAAAAAATTAAAAAAACTAAATGTCCTGAACAAGTTATTACCAATCATCGTAGACATTTACAGCTTTATGACCCAGGCAGCATTAAACACTACACTACACCCAGCCGAGCGCGGCAGTGCAACCTTATCCTCACCAGAACCATCGTGGTAATCTCAGGCCCGGTGTCCAGAGAGCTGGAAATTCTTCCTGTTCACAGAGAGGTTCAGATAGGACCCTCCTACCCAAGACAACCAGCTCTGCCCAAGCCGCAGCGGTAGCGCCGCTCCTAAGGACCCAGAATGGAGCTCTGGGGCTCCACGTCGCTGCTGGATCCATTCGCTCCCTGCAGGAACGGCCTTCCGACGAGCGACAGCCAAACCCAACACTCAGCACCGGGCCGATCCCCCCGGAGTGAGGAATTCCCTGTGCCTCCTTTGTGGGTCAGCTAATCCCAGTCATTTCCCAGGATCCTGGCACGTGTAAGAAATGGAGATAGGCAGAAAACAAGGCTATTCCCATCTGCTGAGGTTGCAGGTGCTGCTTTGGTGTGAGGAAGTCTCATGTTTGGGGATTTAGGAAACCAAATGCCTACAGGAGGCACCAGGACCACTCCGGCGTGGACGGAGTGATTTTACTTTACATAAAAGTAAAGCATTACTTTTTGTGATAAAAATGTAATTGCTAAATCAGGATAAGAAAGTAAAAAAAAAATCAATAGTTTATATTCTTACAGGAAATTCACACTATTTTATACAGATGGCCAAAAAATATACCTTCCTATTCAGGTATATATTCATGTCTCTTGCTGAGCTGCAGGGCATACATAGGCTGCAATGCCTGAACCAAAGGAACAGCAAAATACGGTGCAAATAAAGGATCTGGGGTATAAGTAAAAATTTTTGTGATTTCATAGCTCTTTGCAAAGGCTTTGCAAAGCCTCGTTAAGGCACTAAAAAACGTCTGAAAAAGGTTCACTTTTACTCAAAATACATCAAACGTCAAAGAGCTGCTGCAGGATTCTAGAAATGAAGCCTTTCTCTCCAGGATATGCCCCATAATCTTCTGATCCTGCAAGAGCAGGTACGTTTTCAAATTAAGCTACATTTAGGCAAAGGGGAGAAAAAAGGAAGCTAGTTTCTGTTGCTTTTCAGCACCGAATTTCACAAAACAAGGTATTTTAACGCTGAGAATTCATTTCCGATTAATTTAGCACTTGTGCCCAACGGTAGTGTCAAGAGGGAGTTTTATACTCAAGCGGTGAGAAGTGGTGAGAAGCGGCATCCTCTTCTTGAACTACTGAAACACAAACAACCACACAGGTTACCCAACACCGTCCACATCCAGCCTCACTATCCTGCCACTCGCAGATCCACGTGAATATTCAGCTATGAAGTCTCCTCTCTACCGGTCACAAACCAAGCCCGATCCTGGGTCTGCCCCATCCATAGGCTGTTTCTAGCAGTTCTCTTTGAGGACCTGCAGTCCTGCAGTGCACTCACTGCTGGGCACATCAGGGGGACAGAGCCAACCCCACCCCGTGGTGGAAAGTTCATTATTACTACATCAGCTACAGCTCCAACAAGCTCAATGCACTTCAGTCCACCCCAAAAGGAGATTTTGCGCTGCAATCTGCAGGAGGAGACAATGTGCAGGGAAGCAGAGGTGACACTTGGCAGCTCAAGCACTGAATGATCTACCAATATTGGAGGGAAGGGAAATAGAAATTGAGAGAACAAACAATTGCATTTTAGCATTACACATTAGTTTGACTGTAAAAGCATCGATGAAGCAATGTTCCCCACTCAAACACACAAATACACATGCTCCAACACAAGGAAGGCAGAAGGGTCAACCAAACTGTGATTGTTCAAACCGCATATCCCCAAAATACAAGGGAAAATGTTATTCCAGGATCCAACAACGCAGTGAGCGCTGATAAAACTCAAGACTAGCATCTCGAGGTGGAGTTTCCACTTCGGTGTGCTTGAGTTTTCAAAGGAAACGAAGCCCAGCACTGACCTCTTGAAGTGGCTGGCCAGGACGCCCACCAGCTCACCAATCCTGCTGTCATTGGGGGGCTGCTGGCTGGACAGACACACGATGAGATCCTTGTTGTCCTTGGTGTGGAAGACCACGAGCTGGTCCTTCCCATTGGAGACACTCAACCCCGTCAGCTGCGAAGGGAAAGCAAGAGCAGTTACATACACCAATACATCTCATTTTGCTACTCATCAGACTCAATCTTGCAACGAGGCTTTCCTCTCCAACGTGCCACGCTGCATCTCAACTTCCACTGCCACTAAGAACAATGTTTACGGGAACAGCGATCCTCCCAAATGTAGGAAAAGGGAGGGAATCCCCAGGGCTCAGCTCACCTAGATCTCTGCGCACCCCACACCCTGCCCCGGCCACCAGAGCCGATCGACCAGCGCACACGGATGGGCTGGTGCCTTCAGCAGAGCCGCCTCCCCAGCACCTCGGCTCCGCACCCAGCAGTGCACGGAGCCACGAGCCTCTTCATTTCTTTCATTTCAAATAAAAACAGCAACGAGGAGTCTGGCCAGCAACCAGGTTTTCCACTCAAATTCACATATGCAGCCCTTGGGATGTAATGATATGCAGATAACACAAGAATGAAGCTTCCTAAAAGCATCTCCAGGAAGAATATAAGTTGCCAACCCCGCAAAGCAGTGATAACTGCAGTATTTAGTCATGGATTAAGGTCCTGCTGTTCTGACAAAATAAAAAAGTAGGATTTTTTTTTCTTTTTGTTCTCTGTTAAGTAACTGCTCCTTTTAAAGCAATTCACACACATGGCAAATTAAAGGCTTTGTCCTCATCTTCCCCCTGTCGGATGACAAAGCGAAAGCAGAAAACCGTTAAGAGTGGAAAACCTTTTGGCTGAATATACCTACAGCAGGGAAACATGTGAAGATGCTAAAAAAAAAAAGAAAAAAAAAGAATAAAGAGGCAAACTGGCATTTAACAAATTGGTGGGGAAGGGAAACTCCAGCAGCCACTCACTGTCCATCTGAGGACTATATGACTCCTTGGAGTCACCCAGAGCTTTGCAGAGGGAGTCACCTTCTCCCCAAAGTGAGAGGCTCTGATGGCCTCTTTGGTGACACCAAAAATCTCATTAATCCCTTTGCAAAGAAAAACCCCTTCTGTGCACCCCCGTTGCCTGTGATGGAAAGATATTACCCCAAAATCCAGTTGGAGACTGTGCAGGGCTTCCAGGAGCAGGAATCGCCTGCAGGAGAGTCTGGACACCCACCTCCAGTTTGGCCGTCACCCAAGTTTCACCAGGGCTATTCCCAAAACCCTCCTCCAGCTGGGATGTCCCATGCGGGTGGGAGAGCAGCCCCCTCGCTGCGGCGCAGCCCCCTCGCTGCAGCACTGTCTCACAGCCCCTCACTGCCGCGCAGCCCTGCAGCCCCCTTCACTGCAGCTCAGTCTCACAGCCCCTCGCTGCAGCGCAGCTCCTCGCTGCAGCGCAGCCCTGCAGCCCCTCGCTGCACGCCCGACCCGGCGCAGGCACCGAGGGCACCGCACGAATGCAGGGACCCCACGAACCACTGCCTCGTGACAGGTCACTAGAGCAAAAAATTGGTCGGAGAGGGTCAAATACCATGGTATGAGATGGTCTAATTGCTGCTATCCTGGGCACTGAACAGAGAACCGCTACTGGCTGCTATCCATCGCAGAGGGAGATTATTCTCTACCGTTCTCAACGTTAAGAGGTTATAAAATACTTTGGAAACAAGCTGCACTTGATGCACAGACATTAACAGCTTGCCTGGGTTCCTCATGTCCCTTAAAATTAATTTGCGTGCTTAAATACTACCCTGCAATCACAACAGCAGCTCTGGGACTGCTGCTATGAGGGTTTTTAAGTGTGCATCAGCTCTGGAGAATGAACAAGTCGCAGCCACTGGATGTGAAAAGACTTTTCAGACTTCGGTTATTTAACCCAACTTCTCAAGAAGTTCAAGAGCTCTTCAACTTTTCCCCATTCCCAAATGCAAAAGACTGTTTGCCATAATAAAAATAATGCAAAAGAGCATTTCAGCCAAGTTGCTTATCTTAATATTTACAAATACGAAATATTAGCTCTGCTTGAAGGTGGGAAAAACCCTCCTGGCACCCACAGAACAACCCGTATCAAGTGCTGCAGGGTCTCTTCTGCTGCTCAACCCCCTTCAATTCTTCCCTACCACTATCAGTTTCTGTTTTTATCCCTTCCAGGTAAGGATAAAAAGACAATTGCATATTAGTACTTTTGAAACGGTTGCAAAATCATTTCAAAAAGCAGAATATTGCTCCAGACTGGCTCCAGAGGAAAGCTATTGCTCCATAGTCCCATGCACAAAATCCTGGGTTCCTCGTACCCCAAATAGCAGAAAGCAGAACCCGAGAGGCAGACGAGGGCTGCCCTTCCACTGCTGCATATATAGACAGAGTTAAAGGCAACTCTAAGCATGATTTCTCCAGCTGCAAACAAGTTTCGGGCACCAGCAGACATCAGCTGACTGTCTCCAAAGAGATTTCCATGGCAACCGCATCCCGGAGGATGCTCCGTCTCCGGCTTCGGGGCGCGTTGGCAACGCGGAGAGCCCGGCTTGCGGGCGGCTGCGGGGCCGGGTGCCCCTTTCCGCGCTGCAGAGGCAACCTGGTCCCTCCACCACATCCGTAGGGCAATCAAAATTCAAATATTTCTGGTCCTGGGTGTTTCACATCATGCACTTCCACTCAGTGATAGCTGACACATCAGCATGAGTCACTGAAGGTGTTTTTAGGCTGCTCTTCCTGTGCAAAATACCATTGATTCGGATCAAGGAGAGGATCCAATCAGGAAAACCTTTCACAGCCATAGGCTGCAAAAGGCAATAGCTGCAGATTTACAAATAAAGCTGATTTCTATCCCTTAAAATTCAAGTGTTCCAAAAGCAAAAGATGCAGAAGCAGAAGCTGCTTTGCTGCTAGGAGAAATGCAAAGAAGAGAGCACCGTAATCAGCATTCATTACAGCAGCCGTCACTCCACATGAGTGGATATACGATTTAAGACCTGCATGTATTGTAAAACCCATTAATTACACACATTTCCATGCATTTTCCACAGGTGACCCATAAATTGCATCAAATAGGTCTATTTGCCTCCTCAAGCTTTTAAAGCATTAAGGATTTTGGAGGAAAAGTTCCAGGTTACCAACAGTAACGAAGCCAAAGACCTTCCCCAATGACCTGGTCTTGCTCCATGTGCAGTTCTACCATTAAACCAGCTGCAGGACGGATATGGAGACACCTGGCCACAGCTGGATAAACACAGATTTCTCTAGAATCACTAATGGGGCAAGAGAATTACACTAGTCCAGGACAACGGGGCAGAAAATTAATAGGGAGAAATTGTGAGGAATTAAATTTCACTTAAGGGATATCCAGACACTGAGTTCATCTGGACACTTTGGGGGGGAAAAACACATCTGTTTTGAAAGAATAATCTGCTTCTTCGCGTCTCTGTGTGTTTTAACAAGCCAGTTTGCACCAAGAGCAGCCATGGAGCAGCGCAATCTGCTGACAAGTGTTTCATGCAATTAAGAAAGAGATAATATCAGGGAGCACAACGGCAGGAAGGAAAACGACCCGCAGCAGCCAAGCAAGGGGCAGGAATGTCTTTTCCAAGCACGGCTGCTGTCCTGGCGCTGCCCCTCAGTGTTCCACTCCCAGGATGCTGAGAGCTCCAACGAGCCTTTCCCCCATCCTCCTTCCCAACAGCGATAATCTGCTGCTCTGTCGCTGGTTGCTAAACTCTGCTCCCTCGTGGGCCGGAAAACTCAGAATTAATTCAGAATTGAGCTCTGATAAGATTTACATTCAACGTGAACAAGTGTACAGAAAAATCAAATCAAATCAAACAATGTGAGGGATGGAGCAAGCCCCTGGAGACACCGAATTGGTGTCACGAGTGCTGTGAAATGCAAAACCCCCTGCAAATAAATAACAAAACAAAGGGAGCAAAAGAGAGTGGGATGAGCAGTTTTATCTCCAGCCTTTATTTTATTTCCTGAAATTAAAAGTTTGCATGATGTAGCAGTTCTGCAGATAAATACGTTGCATTTACAGTCTTTTAAAGACAAAAATACATTAAAAATCTAAACCAAGGTCTTATTTCTTTTTTAAGGACAGAGAAATGCCCATGACTAGGGAGAGTCTGAGGTCTCTCGCCTTTGTACTTACGTTATAGAGCGGGATGGTCTTCATCACCTTGTACTGCTTCATCGGGTCCATCTTATAGAGGTGCCGGTCCGTGATGAAGATCGCTCTGTCCTCCACCTTATTAAAGCGATTCACCTAGGAAGGAGCAATGGTTTTTCCAGTCACTATCACTTGCAGGACAAACGTTTCCAGCATTGAACACATGCAGATATGTGCAACGCCCTGGAACAGGTTTACTCCAGGGATCTCAGAACACTGGAAAGGGAATTCCACAATCCCATTCTAAACCCAGAAGTACAGTGTGTCAGAGTAGAAACATTCCCAAAGTCACCCACAGGGTTGGGACAATGCAGCACAGCCCAGGATGTAGATCAGCTAAAGGACTTTGACGCTTTCTGCTAGAAATACTTGACTCTACATGTTCATCGACGGAGCAGGCTCCAAACCCTGGCAGATGCCTGTTTTCCCTATGTTGTTTATGTGGTTTTGTCACCCCAAAGGAATGACACACAGAACTTGTCACACACTTGTCACAGGAGAAGACTCCCAAGCCGGTACGGCCTGGGGCTGAAGAGGGCTGACACCATCCGCTCCTGTCCTGGGCAGGGAAAGGGCTCACCCGGTATGAGGGCGGGAGGTGACACCGGAGCCCCGTGCCCCTTCCAGCCTGTCCTGTCCCGCTGGAGCTGAACGTCCAGGAGATGCCGAGCAAGGGGCCAGCAGGCAACGGGCAGAGGTTCCAGCAGGATAAATCCCAGTTGGACATAAGGAAAAATGAAAGAAGGTGCTGGGCCTAGGACAGGGCTCAGAGAGGCTGCACAGCCTTTACCCTTGGGGATGAAGGAGATACCAACACGGGGCACTTCTCATTCTCTAAAGTATTCTGGCAGTTGCCAAGAGCTCAGTGAACACAGCTTAGTGTTGCCATTGGGAAACATTAATATCTTGATATCTTAATGTTGCCATCAGGCTCTATGCTCTTAAAGACCAATTAGAGACACACACTAGAGCTCAGTGAGGAACTGAGCATCATCCTGCAGGATGCCCGTCTGCAGTAGCAGAGCCTGTCTGCACATCCCCAGCCACGGGGAATAGCCCCAGGCACAAGCAAGACGTTGGTTCACTGCAACCTCAACTCCAACCACCACCCAGACGGGATCCTGTTTGCACAATCAGGATGTAGAGAAGAGCAATGACAGCACTAGTCATCCCAGCCACGGCGTGCAAGGAAGGCTTGAGCACAAGGAAAATACCCTTATTTTTGGTCTAACAGAAAGTTGAGTTGGTCACATAATGATGTTGTTTCTCTTCCTTCTAAATATTCTGATGTTTCCATTTCCAAGTTCACCTTTGGCCACCAATGCTTCGAAAAAGGGCATTCCCCAAATCCCAGGGAAATCAACACCTTAAATCTTCAAGAACACTGTCAAAGAGGTCACTGCTAGAAAACTACATGTAAAGATATTCAGTTGTTCATTAAAATTATACTCTCTCAAAGGCTACAAGGTGCTGAACATTGTACCTTGACGACCATGTCTGATCTGGGAAAGATAAAGATAAAAGTCAAGAAAACCCTTTTTGATACCTTCTGGAATTAGTGGAATTGGTTGCAAGAAAAGAAGGGGAAGATGCTGCTGCTGCAAGAAACACGCTGATATTCCCTCCAGAGGAGGGTTTTACACCCAGAATGATGACTCCATCCAGACCACCCTGTAAAGACGGTGCCTCTGAAGTGCCCGCGCCACTGCCCTTGGTGGGGATCCCCCGGGGCTGCCTGCTCCCAGGGCTCCATCCCGCCCGGCTGCACCGAGAACGTGGTAGAATATTCTTTGGGGCAAAAAAGCAGTGTCATCAGTGGTATCATACTGATATAATATTTATTAAATAGCTGGGAAGGGTGGACAAGGGGTGAGTGGATGAAGCAAATGAGCATAGATTGGATTTTCTTAGCAAAATCGAAAGACAACTGAAGAACTTAAATCTGTTCAGGCAGCAGACTGTGGATTAAGGCAAAGGGATGCAAATTGGAGAGGAAATAGAGAGCTACGCGATGGCTTTAAACCAACATCAGTGAAGGAAAAAGGAATGGATGAGGGTTATAGGTGGCTTGGGATAGGTCTTGGCACAAATGCGCAAGGAGGTTGAAGACAAACTGGGTGTTAGCATGAATTGAGGACCAGCACGGGCAGCTCCAGCCTGGCTGCTACCGACTCACGTGGCTGATGGCGCAGAGCTCTGGGGTGGAGAGTGAAGGGATCCTGGAGGCCTGTGATGGGTTCAGAGAAGGTGAAGAAACAACTGCGGCCCAGAAAACCTCACAGGAAGAGATGCTGAATGACTGGGATTATTTTAGGAAGCAGATGAATGGAAGGAAAAAAAAAAAGCTATGAAACACAGAATGGCCTAGGGAAAGTAGGTTAGCAGTGCGTGGTGCTCCTGGGTGAGCACTCTGCGCCCAGCGGCAGAAGAGATCCACAGCAGGATGTGGCCGAGGAGCCTCCTGTCTCCAGACCCGCTAGGCAGGAGAAACCTGCTCCAGGTCCGGGAGCTGCAGGCAAAGCTAGAGAGACAAGTAGGCCTCTTCAGTTTGCAAGACCTGTGGTTTTGGTTGGGATCTGCCCCCCAGAGAACTCAAATTTGCTGCTTTGTAGACTTAAGTTTCCAAATATTTTAACTTCAAGAGGAGTCTCAGGATGCCACTTGCATCCCTCCTGATGCACCATCTCCCATCCCCAACTCCACAGCATGGAGAACGTCGCTGCTCTGGTCCCATTTCTAGTCCAGAATTATAGAATCACAGAATGCCTAAGGTTGGAAGGGACCTCTAGAGGTCATCTAGTCCAACCCCCCTGCACACGC
>JAWLRI010000310.1:320664-359196 GCA_034781795.1 Crypturellus tataupa
GCATCCTTCAACCCTACATAAATCACAGTCTTGACTTCCACGGATATTTTAGCACCCCAAAAAAGAGGGAGCTAAAGGTAGCACTAAAGCAGAAGGCAGCTGGGAGCTGTGCCACAAAACCCAAATTATCTGCTTACACTGGAAGTTGGTTTCATTCAGTTTAAGCAAATTAATACAAAGCAAATTCTTGCCATTTATTAAGCCCCCAAACCGGCATGAATTTAAGGGTTAAAAGCGACACACAAGATGAAGCTCCGAGAATAATTACCAAATCTCCTTTTGAAAGCCTTTTGTTTTGCATGACAGCAATAAACCACTTAATATCGGTAATTAGAGCTGACGAGATGCACATTTAAAGCAGCCACAGAGCAGGACTGCGACAAGCAGCCTTGTCCCTCATTTACCAGCTTTGCTGTGCAAAGAAAATCATTTGCTGGATCCCAGCCGACTTTTCAGCCCAGCATCTCATTTCCCCCCATTTCTTTTATTCCCATGAGTTCCTCCTGTCACAACAACCTGTTTTCATCTCCCCTTGTCTTTTCCTTTGCTAAATGCAGCAGTGCAACAAAAGGCCGAGAGGCATCTGCAAAAATAACCTCGCGCCTCCCTTTTCTTCCTGATTTAATCTCACGACCCCCAGGAGTATCCGTTTGTCCCCAGCAACCTTGGATGCTCGTGGGCAAAACCAGAGCTGGGAGAAGCAGGGAGACGTTCTCCGGGCACTGCAATTGGGATGGGCTGAACTGCCGGGGTCTTTCAGCACGTGGAGGAGGCCCCCTCGGCTCGGCCCTGGCTGCTGGTTTGTTCCTTTCCCCCCACTGTGTCACTCAAGCTCCCGGCAGTGCCGCGGTCACCGCGCGCCCCATCTGCTGGTGCGTCAGCACAGGAGCCGTTTGCAGCACACAAGGCACTGGGAAACACAGGAGGAAAATGCCAGAAATGCAGAAATGGAAAGGAATTTGTGGGAAAAATGCAAGTATTTTTACTGCAGACTCCACATGCTGCGAGGTATTGAACTGTACACCTAGAAGCATCAACCCAGCTCTCAACGTGAGCTCCAGCTCGTGCTCTTTGGGCCATGAGCAGCTAAACGATCGTGGGTCTTGCCTATAGCTGCAAGTCCATGGCTCTCTGAAGAACTCTTCTGCATCCTCTGTAAAGCATTTCAGAGCGTGCACAAGGACCCTGGCATGCAGAGACACCAAGGTGAACCGCAGTGGGGTTACGCTGCAGAAACAGATGAATTTCCTTTAGAGAGTAAAATCTTCAGTAGCTTGAGCTCCTCAGAAGGAGCTTCAGCAGGTCTCTCTTCAGCTTAGAAATCTCTTCCTTTTGGACCTTCAGGGACCTTCCTTGGAGGGAAGACACAAAACAATGACTCCAGCTGTCCCATGTCAGTGTTTTGTGCAGAAGAGAGTCACCTCCAGAGACACGTGTCAGTGCTTATCTACACAAGTCCATGTCCTTATCTACCCATGGACATGGGGAAACCAGGGGAGGATTGGGCCAGCAATCCTCCCCCATCCCACCCCAGGGCCAGGTTGCTGACCCGTCAAGCCCCACTCACGCTCCCTTCGCGCTGCTGCCAAATCCGAATCTCCCATCACAGAGCAGGTTTTATCGGACACCTCAGGAGCTTCACCCTGCAGGGAGAAGCTGCCAGATCCAGCACACCTCTGGGTTTTCCCTTCAGTAACTGCATTGTTTAATTTCCAAAGAGGTCACTTCGCAACTCCTGAGACACTCAGCAGGAAAACTGAGGTCACTTGGGAGTCAGAACTCTCCTGGCCTCGAACCTGCACATGTCGCTGTCACAACAGGTGTCATGGGAAATATCACCCCTGGTGCAGATCCCTTCTTCTTCCCTTTTTTCCTCCCTATCCCTCAGTTGTAGCTTCTGTTTTACCTTAGGGGAATCCATAATACACATGCAAAAGTTCAATAACAGTCAGGACATGGTACCTACCCGCAAATAATGTACCCAAACAGTACTAATAGAATCAGAAACGTACCCAAAGAGTTTGGGCAGGTCCTGATGCAATGTATATAGTGACTGAGGGACGTGATGATGAGGGGGACCACTGGGAGGAGGACCCCAAAGCAGGGTGCTCATCTGCAGATCCTGTCGCTTCTCTTCCCGACTGCCTGCTGGGGAGTTTCCTCTTTTCCTCTTCTCAATCTTTCTCTCTCTTCTTCTCCCTTGTCCCCATAAGTTTTTACATTACAGCCAATGTATGTCATCAGCAATGGACCCACTGATAAACTTTTGTGCGTGTAAGTTTGTCTCGACACCCGCTGTGCAACAGCCTTTACCCAAAAAGGGTCCTTTAAGGCACCCTTAGGTCCCTAAAAGGGATCTGCTCTTATTGAGCAAACAGCAAGCCTTATGCAAACTCCTCAAAGTCTTCTAGGTTCTACAGATCACAGTGTATAAAACCCCATCAAGACTTCTGTGCCACCACAGACCACTACTGCAAGAGTCTTAAAACAAAAGAAAACCACACAAACAGGTAAAATCAAGCAGCAATCAAACTGCATTTCAATTTGAGCAAAACTATCACTTTTGCAAGTCAGCTTGAGAGGGGCACAAAGGTGTTTTATGGAACTCAGCCTGAGTTTTACCTTCTGGAGGAAGAGGACGATCCTCACAAGCATCTTGGCGTGCAGCTCCTCCAGGGTGAAGAGCGTCCGCGGGGTGCGGATGAAAATCTTGGTCTTCCCGTAAGCGACGTCGTGCTGAAATCCACAGCACTCGATGAGCTTCTTCACAGCGTCCTTGTCCGAAGGGAGGTCATGGTTCGGCCAAGTGAATTCCGAGATCATCTTGTACCTGGAATTACACAGAAACGTAAATTTGTCATCTGCATTCTTAAGAGAGTCAACCCTTTGCCATCTGTTTAGAAATCGTTATGATTTCTCATAAAACCAACTACTGGTGGAAGATGGAGATTTGTGTTGGAAAATCCCAAAGGAAAGGGAAAAGAATATCAGAAAGGCTCTGTTTTTGAGACACCAACATCCCTCGCTTCATCGGAGCACAGGAGATGCAACACACAAGTCTCACTATTGGACTATCGGTTTCCTGGAAACTTGGCCGTCCCATTACTCATTCTGAGCATTCAATATAAAATAATTTGTAAGGAGGGAAAGTTTGGGGTTGCACACCCTCTGTGCCAGAAGTCAACCAACCGTTTAGTCAGAAAATGTAGACTTAAAAAATCCAAAAATGATGTTTCTCATCATCTTTTGTACCATTTTGAGTGAATTTCATTATTTTCCAGGCGTACAAAGACCAATGTCTATAATGGCCATTCAATCATTCCCTCTAGCCTAGACTTTCCAAACTACTTTTCATGTGAAAAAAGAATTTGCAGGTTTGAACTAAGAATATGAACCAAACATCAAAATAACGATATCGGATTCAGCTCTTCATAAGATTTACCACTCTTGAAACTGCTGAATGGATGAATAGGTTCTTGCAAATAGCAATCATGAATTTTCTGCGTGTGATTTACGGACACAATCAAAAATGTAATAGACATTTTCACTGTAATGTTATCCATATTCATATCCTAAATAAAACATGCAGGCAGCAATCTCACCCACTTCTCCATTTAAATGCCTACCATCAGAGGCAAGCATCAGTCTCAATGTCTTAGATATTCTGATTTTTTTCAAAATTTTCAGCTAGGATTAAATGCACAAAACAATAAACCTTCACAGGCAGAACGGGTGTGCTAAAAAAAGGAATTACTCCACACACAGAAATACAGGTCAATGGAAATATATCACACTGTCACTTTAATTCATCAAATTAACCTTTCCAAATAAGCCTTTGAAGGGGGGGAAAATGCAGTTGCCCACATGGTATCTACACAGGGTGCACTGTGAGCTCGAGGGTTACAGCAGACAGACTAGATACTCCTGATAAATAAAACATATATATATATATATATACATATATATATATATATATATATACACATACACACAAAAGAAGCCTCAGACTCATGGCAGAAGACGTTGCATTTATTCCTGGCTGGCAGGAGTGCTCCCTCTCCCGAATACACTCGGGACATAAATATTTTACGCAGATATCAAAACCCTTTCACTGGCTTCTTTCTCTCTCCTATTCTTAGCAGGAAAATGCTCCTCCGATAATTAATTTATTGGGCTCTGCGTAGCAAAATCTTCCATGGCAAGATATTTGGAGGAAAAAAAAGGCAATCGAGATGGCCACCTTTTCTCAGGCAAACCCGCTCAGCCAAGAGGCCACGCAAATAAGAGAAGCAGAGGTTTCAAAATCTCCTCCTCTCCAGCACAAACGGGGTGACATTACCCACATACATCCTGAGCCAGCCCGACCGCCTCACTCTGGCCTGCGGTGGGACGGGAGGACACGCGCAGGGCAACACCGCTAGCTCGAGCGCGACCCGGACGCAACAACGAGTCTAAATCCCAACCTCGCCGCTAGTTATAGGGAGGTCAAACCCCAAATAAATCTCCCTGCTGCCAGCACAGCCCTTCCCTTCTGCCTGAGGATCTCAACCACTTTCAAGGTCACCCATCCCTCTGCATTCACCTCCCCACTGAGCTCCGGAACCCTCGGGGTGCCCAGGCTGCTCCTCTATCCATGATTCCCGGCTCTGCTCTCCTCAAACCGAGACCCTCCGCTCCGGGCTCTGCATGTGAGGCAGCCCCACATCTCCCTTTCGGCACTGCTCCGCTCGTGGGTGTCTGGGGTTGTTTTCAGGCTATGTTTAACGATGCCTTAAAATAGGCACGTGGATGCCTGGGAGAGAAAGGGCTGCATCACATTCTCATGCACACATGCCTGCGGGGCCTCCCAGGCGCTGTTCTCCTCTTTGTCCATCTCCCCTTCCCAATATCCCCCTCAATATTTTTTTTTGGTGGTGAGCTTCTCACTAAACCAAACACACGCGATGCATTTGTTGTGTTTTGGGGGTCTAGGACATTAGGATACATGTTCCCAATGTGTGTTTTGCCCCATTCAAAGACACACTTGACCAAGTGAAAGAGAAGCATCTCAGTTCACGAGAAAATATATCTAGATCTTATTTCCCATCTATTGATTTAAGGACAGACTGGTTTATTTAACCCTTTCTTACACAGGGCTCAAGCATGAATCTCCTCAGGTGTAAGGAAACGTTGAAGAGGACATTCATTAACAGTATTAACTGAGCTTGGCATTATTTTCCTCTGTTCAACATGGACTAGTTCATAGAGCTTTGGAGCTAAAGAGCCCCAAACTCTTCCTTTTCCTACAGAAATAAAAATTCTGTGATTCTGTGAAAAACTGGTATATAGATCCAAGTATATATAAAAGTATATCAGTGTGTGTACAAGTATGTACATAAACCTTCCCTTGCCGCCAAAAGAGGGATCAGTAAAACATACAACAACATTGGACTGGGTGACAGCCAGATCTCCCGGGGGAGATGCCAAGAGGGGGTCAGTGTGGGCAGCAGGTTGAGAAGGGCCCCCTCGAGTTCCAGACCTAAAGACTTCTCCTGTTGAGCAGGGCTGAGCAAACCTGAAGGCTTCAGGGGTCTCAAAGGGCTTTGGACAACTGTTTGGGACTGAGCTTTTATGAGAACTATCCCAGTGCAAACAAAGCAATGACGCTGGGTTGTGTCCTCAAATCACCTCTCGACAGATCCAGGACCTGGATGCCTCTGCCGTGCTCTTGGTCTGTCACGTATCTGTCACCAAGAGGGGATGAGGAAAGGAAGAGAAATCCCTCGTGATCCCTGTCCAGAAGCCATCTCCAAAATGTGGGGTTCATACCAAAACTCACATTCATCCAGCACGATTAGAGAGGTGAGTTGCAAGGAGGAGGAATAAAGGATTGAGACTCAGTAAAAGGAAAAAATAGGATGTCAAGGGACATGACAGATCCTTTTTTTTTTAGATTTAGAAAATTTAAAGGAAACTGAACTCAACCGCGAGCAATACTGCAGCACACACATCCATCATCTATACTTTGCACCGTGAGCTTTAATCCTGCTGCAGGTTCAGCTGCACGAACGTGACAACAGGTGTAAGAGCCGTACCAGGCGCCACGCGCTAATCTGGTTTACTGCCTGCTAACCCCTCTCTGCTCCGAAACTTACGGGTCTCATCAAACAGTCATTAAAAACAAAGCAGCTGTTGATATTGATAAGTATTATGCTAATGTTAGGAGTCCAGTGCAACAAATCCCACAAGAGAGGGCAGAAGCAAGCCCTAATCACTGCCTGGTGTTTAAGAAAAATGATATACCATTTACTATCCCTGCAAGCTGCATTTGCTAAACTGCACCTTTCAGTTCTGCTTCACGTTCCATGAAATACCCAAGCAAACCTCCACTGAGAGCAGCGCAAGTTCCCTCAACACCTCCTTTCCAACACGGGACATCCCACCTGCTCAAATAGTTTGAATCTTTTTCCCCTCAGGGTCCCGTTTCTCACCTGCCTCAATAAGAGGAGACAAAATCAAATCAATATTTCATCAGCACAAGGATGACTTCTTAGCACCCAGGCTAATTGACTGAGGTTGCGAGACAAGTTTCTATCTAAAATGCTTCACTTGACACAAGTCTGGTAGGAATAAGGAGGGCAGAGGTATCAAAAACACTTTTTAATGGGGTCAAGTGATTATCTCTTCTTGAGCCTTTAACGCCAGACGTGGCTCCTGCTCACACGTAGCGGCCCTGGGCAGCCGCATGCACTTCCCGAGACGTCCCGTGTCCACCTGTCTCTCTCCCTGCAACAGTTAGACAACATTCAGAGAGAAGCTAATTAGTTCCAGTCTCAGGATTACGCTCTGGAGATGATCCTCTTTGCACGTTCATTCTGAAGAGATTAAGACAGCGACAGGGTCATAGCACGAAGAGGTCCTGCCTGTCTGAGGGCAGCAGAGTGCCCGTAAACGCGTCTGCGGTCATAACGCGAGAGAGCAACCAGAGCCCTCGATAGAGTCGTGTTTTATTCTACCCAATAGCAGATACTAAAAAATACAAGAGCAAGCCCCTATTACCTATGATCCCTCATTACTATGATCAAAAGCGTCACAAATGCAGAGGATTCGGGACTTGCTCTCTACTCCAGGCGAGGACACCCAAGGTCACAGCTCCTTCAGCTCCACCAGCTGCCCTGCCTGGACCGTCGCCAGTGCCCGTCTCACCTGTGCAGGAACTTCTCGTAGGTCTGGCGGTAGGCGAAGCCCGCGCGCCGCACCCGCACGTTCTCCAGCAGCCCCAGGTACTCGACCTGATGCCTGCAGCGCTCCTCGTCGAAGAGCTGCGGAGACTTCTTATCGTTGGGCTTGATGCAGCGGACATAGTAGGGTTCCTAAAGAGACAAAATAGGGGTTTCACTCCGAAGGAAAGGTCTGTGCAAAGCAACGGTTTCTGATTGAAAGAAATTAAAATGTCCATCCACCTTCGTCATTTCAAGGAGGTTTGAATTATAAAGGGATTATAAGGTTGGAGCAGAAGGGATTGAAGATGGTTTATAACATGTTCCTCCCCTTAGTAGCCTGTAACAGGCTCTACCACACAACCAGTGTTACTCATTCAAGTTAAACTGCCCTTTTTTCCGATATATCAAAATCGGATTCACATCCCCCTTCTCCATGGCCTTTGATGACAGCAGAGACAGTGCTCATAAAAGACCCAGCAATGCATTAGCCCAGTGATAAAATGAGGTTTTTCAAATATCGACCTCTAAACAAAAGCCTAAATTGCTCTATTAACTTTAAAATACGCTGAATGCAGTTCTAACGGCTCTTGAGCATAGAAATCCCTAAACGCTATGTGGCCCAGGGCAAAACCCAGGGACCTTCCAGCCCAGGTTGCCATCAAAACTCCCCTTGTGAGCCCTGCTGTGGGATGAGACAACCTGCACAAGCTCTTCTTATGACCTTGGACTTGCTCAGGACAACCGGGGCTGGGGCCTTGATTTCATCGTCCTCCTGCATGTCAACTGGGTTGATACGAGCGAGTGAAGGTGAGATAAGGGTTGCGTGAGCCTGCGGTCACAGAAGCCCAGAAGGGTTGAGGTCGGCAGTGACCACTAGGGATCATCCAGTCCTTCCCCTGTTCCAGCAGGGACACCCAGAGCAGGGGCACAGGGCGGCATCCAGGCGGGCTTGGAGATCTCCAGAGAAGGAGCCTCAACAACCTCTCTGGGCAGCCTGTGCCAGGGCTCTGGCACCCTCTGTCATTACAGGTAAGTCCCACACATGGTCCTGTCAGAGGATTTTTGAGTTTGATGTTTGATTTTTGAGATTAAAGGCAACTTTCATTTATGCATATTTATATAGAGAGAAATACAGACAGAATTATACATACATACATATATATATACATATACACACTTATAAAATGTCATCAATGTTTGCTTGCTATAATTTCAATTAAAGTACTTCCACCATGCTGGGTTTTAAAGTTCATCTATTTCCTCCTTTTCATTATTAGCCCTTCCTATCCCACATTTCATTGAGAAAAGCGATGATGAAGCTTCAAAAGGGGTCACTGGGCCCACATCTCAGTTTTCAAGGTACAATATTGCTCTCATAATATTATTATTTTCTAAAAGACCCTTGCAAAAGGGGATGGATATTCTGCAGGCTGGCAGGACCAGTACCAAGGAGAGAACTCAAATGAGGATCCCCATGGGCTCTTGCAGGTCTGAAGGCCACGATACATCCAGAGATTGCTGGTGAGGCCACGGTAAAGGCAGGCCAACACTCAAGCTTGTCAAATTAGGCCAGGCTAACATTAAGATAAGGGGAGATCAGATGTCTGCAATCTTAACATGAGCAAGCTTAAAAATTCATAATCAAGTGTGATAATCAGCAATGAAGTTTCAGAAATTTCCTCCTGGTCTAAAATCAGCTGTCAGGTGGCTGCAGAACCACATTTAGAGCAAGCAGAGGACTCTCAAAAGTGCAGGGCTACACCCTGATGCTCTGCAACGTGTTCACTGGGACTGCAGGCAGCGTTTCAAGCACAAGGCCAGAGCATGCAACTGCTCTGACAAATGGGAGAAGCGGCCTGGAAAAAAATGGCATGAATTCAACAGGGATAAATGCAAAGTTCTACATTTAGACAGAAATAACCACAAAAAAAATCCTGATTGGACACTAGAGCTAAAAAAAACATCTAGGAATCCTAGCTGAACATGGAAAGCATTCATGCTTTGCTAACAAAGTGGCATATGAACAGGAAAACTGTGTAAGGAGTGAAAAAAATACAGATTTCTATTCCTCTGCACACAGCATTTAGTTGGGGCTCTGCAAAGTGAGGTGAGGCAGTCCAGAGAAGAAGAGCAGCCAGAATATCTACAAAACACGGTATAAGGGGTTTTAGTCCACAAGGACTGAAACACACCATCACCCCCAGTACTGTTATATTAAATATATGTAAATAGATATGAAGAGAAATAAATGTTGATTTAGCACAAAGAACACTTGGCTTTAACCACAGTGCAGAAATTCCAATCAGACATCAGGAGAGTCAGGAATGGGAACACAAAGCCTGTGGAAAGGAGGGAACCTCCATCCCCAGAGACACCGGCTGGACAAGCATCCGTATGAGGAAGATGTAGGCAGCGGTGTCCTCAACCAGGGATGAACTAGATGCATTCCCCAAGGTCCCCTTTAGCCCTGTTCTTCTGTCATTTGTAGGTCACTGTCCTAAACTTAGGAGAACACAAGGCTCCAAATTGCTATTTTTCCCTTCAGTAATGCTGAGGAAATGAGATCAGCCTTGAATATCCTGGGCAGTTCTGACATGACCTGGAGGGATGCAACATTAATGACAGGCAAACGGAGCTGCCACGATGCTAACCAAGATGAACAGGCTGAAACACGGAGGCCTTGGAAAAATGGAGCCCTATATCCTGGGAACGGATGCAAGAGGCTGGATTTGGGGGGCAGAGGGGTTGGATTGCAGCGGTTCCTCGCGTTCCCAAGGATGAGACCCACAGCTTCAAGCTCAAGATGAGACCCATAGCTTTGCGCTGGGCTTCCTTCCTGGAGGGTTATCGGTGGGGCAGGAACACACCGGTGCAAAGGAGCAACCTCAAGACCCAGAACCCGTCCTCGAGCCCCCGCATTCTGTTGAGCGCCTCGTGCAGCGGCCCAGGAGGATGCCCGAGGGCTGCACGGGCCAAGGGGAGGCAAAGCTGGTGCTGCGGGCAGTGTAAATCCAAGCACTGTTTCCTTCTTGCTGACAGAGGAAGCAGCAGGGCCTTGGGAATGTCTCCTTCAAGACTCTTGCTTGGCTCCTTTCATTACTATCCCAAGTAACTGCCCGAGCTGCCTGGAAAGGCAATTCTAGGATTTTAAGAGTGATTTAGGCTTCACCTTCTTTGACTTTCTCCTAAAAGGCCTCTCTGTGCTTAACACAGATGGCAACAGGGGTGTCAGGGCCCCAAACAGGCAATGTGCAGGGGTGACGACTGCAGCTCAGAAATCCGCTGCGGCACAGGAACACACCTGAGCTCTTCAAGTCAGGTGCACAGCTTGAAGGCCCAAGCAGCCTCTCTGAACTCAACACTGCTTCATTTTGCGTAAGGAGTCAAAGCAGAAGGCCGGGTTGATGCTCAGGGCAGTTATTACTGAGGAGGAGCAGCAGTTTGCAAGACCTGATAATCCCTGTACAGTAATGTCTAAAGGGTCTGGCGAGAAACAAAGGTCAGGTCAGCTATCAGCCAAAAAGAGTCTCCTAACAAACTGGAATAAGATATTTACGGAAACTGCAGGGTATACAGAGACCTCTCTAAACTACAGTTAGCTTAGAAGCTAGGAATGAGTCTGCAATGACACAGGTAAACAGTCTGCAATTGTCTCCGTCTCCTTTTGCTAATATTCAGCCTGGGCCACTGCTTCTTGCACACATTAGTTCCCTTCAGTCACCGTCAGTGTCCTGGCATTAGCAATGGAGTCACATCAGGAAGAAGACAGACTGTGCCAATCTGCCCTCAACATCAGAGGAGGACAGGTCTTTTGATGAGTTTAATAACGCAAATATTTAATGTGCAAATAATCCACAGCATTACAAGATCTTCAGAGCTTACTGGACAGTAGGAAGCGAGTTAAAGGGCAAATGAGGAGCACAAAGTCAAAAAAACACACGCCAGCACTCGGGGAAAGGGCTGCCTCACTTGTTAGTGACATTGCAGTGTCCCAGTTCACAGCTACAGACTTCTGTAAATTTTGCAAATACATAAATACACAAATTCCCTTTACCCCCGTTAAGCCTGCTCGGGCTGTCACTCACGTCTTTGCCCATCAAAGAGGTGAAATATCTCAATGCAAAAAAATAACAGAAAAATCTTTGCCCGCTGACTCCAAGCCCAACACAAAGGAGTGAGTGACAGTATCTGCATTCGGCGCAGAAGGCAGAAGGCAAAACACTGCTTTCCCTTTGGCAAGCATAAACAGGAAGCTCCTGCGCAGACAGGAGATCATCTATCAGCGCAATTACAGTGCAATTAAAGCCTCTCAGCGATGCAAGCTACGAGGGGAAACTCTCAAGCAGATTATTCCGCGCTTCCAATCCCCCCAGCCCCATCTCTTCGGGGGGATGATTATCCCCGTCTCGTTATTGCACCCTGCGGCTGGCAGGACTAGAAGCTGCCTTTTGCAAAGCAGAAAAACTGAGAGAGAGACACACAAAAGCCCTAGTCCTGAAAGCTGTTTAGATGCCTAGTGGCAATTCGTATTTTTTATTTTTTTTTTAATGTTTAAATCAAGCTTGATTTGTAAAGTTGAAAGAAAATAAACCGAAGGGAAACAAAACTTGAAGTCTTTGCACCCTCACCAGCTCCTCCTTGAGAGATTTCCTCTCCCAAGTCTATGGCTTGTGGGATGAGAGAAGGTTAGGACACGGGGCCGATGAATTTGGGGTGGAGCTGTCCAGACAGTCACAGTGATGACATTACAGCTTACTAGAGATGAAGCCTGTCAACATGGATAGGAGATGAGAGGTATAGAAGGAAAAAAAACAGGCAAAAGAGGCAAAAGGAGCTAGAGAAGGGGGAAAAAAAGAACATCTAAGGAGAGCTCCTGGAGGAGCTCATCATTTATAATAGTGGGAGCCAAAGTACTGTCAGAGTGACCCGAGGACCAAATCCTCAGGATAGCAGCATGGACAGAATACCACGTGCTTGGGACACGTCCCCTGGCAAACGGCAGCTCCGCAAAGCCCTTTCCTTCCCTCCTTCCTTTTAACCCAGACGCCCTCAGCTCTACTGTACCTCGGCACGATTCTGTCCAGGGATTCACCGCGCACGGCCAGAGGATTAGCAGAGTTTTAGGATCACAGGAGTGATAAGAGCCACTCGAGCCCAGCACCCTCCAAACATGAGATCACACACTTGCAAGGATCAACGTCAATACGAGCTTATGAGGTTAAACCTGTATTTGTGAACACCTCTTGCATTGTAACCAACACTTTCAAGCTGCTTATCCTGACGGTAGCCTTTGACCCACATATTGTGTTTTACAACAAATTTGCCTGTTACATGGTTTCTTACCTGAATTTCACTCAAACTGAGATATGCAATGGGAACATGAACTCACATCTGCCCAGTAAAACTCTATTTTGAGTATTTATTTTCAACGCCATCTAATTTTCATTGACACAAAACTGTGGTTTCTTAGATTAAAGAGCTCTTTCATTTGTCATGTGCTCTTTATTTTTCTTTCTTCTAACATCTTCCATTCCCAAAACTTCTAACTTAACATCTTGCCACATTTATAGAGCACTTCAAGGACTCGGTCCCCGAGGCATGAGCCGGTTCCACTAACACACAACAGTACCTGGAGATGCTGCAAACAGCGTCCAAGCAAACTTCTCCAGCAGCAAAGCACAGCTCAAGAATCATTTTTTTTGGCATGGAAATAGAGAAGGAGCATGAAACAGAAAAACAAATGACCCATGAGAACTGCAGACAGCTTTAGAAAAAGCCTGAAACGTCTACTGAAACGACAGCAAAAATCAGTGGCATTACGGACACACGGTGAATCATGTGTCACTGTCATTAGGGCCACACAGCCACCTGCCTCCTGACCCACTCCTGCCCACCAAACAAGGATCTTTGGGGACTGTTTTCCCAAAGGACATGCTTAAAGGTCTTGTATTGTTAGCTCTGCCAAAACCACTGAAGGTTTTCTAGAAAAGTAAGCAAGTACCGGTGAAGAGGAATGTTGGGATTGTCATTCTGTTCCAGAACAGTTGAACAGAGCACACAAATGTGGTTTAGAGGAGTCAGAGGGAGGTATTAAACCAGACTGAATGACCCAGGTGGATTTTGAGCTGAAAAACAGATGAACAACCGGGATGAATCTCCTCCCCCAACATCTGCAGACCACAGCAGCTCCCGCCGCTTGTGCAATCCCATTTTCACAGGACTGGTTTTCATCAGCCATTGCCACTGGCTTCCCAGAACGGTCCTGCGGGTCCAAGCCGCAGGCAGACGTGCCCACGTTGTCCCTGTTGGATCCCCAGGAGAACAACATCGGTGACGGAAAAATGAATCACGCGGCTCGAGGGAAGGAACCGCAGCAACCGCACTGCAGCGAGCAGGGTCCCCCAAGAGGCAGTGGTTGAGCCAGCATCCAGCTAAACACGGCTTGGATGCCCAGGGGTATTAGCTTGCTAACATGCACATGGTATTAAGTGCCCCAAAAGTTACCTCGGAGAGGTCCTGAGGCCACAACTGTGAGGGAGCAGCAAAGGAGGGATGAGACAGGCCCCAACAGGGCTGGGGGACAGAGCCTGGTGCCACCGCGGCCGAGCAAGGCCTGGCAACCATGGCCACGCTCATCAAGCACCGAGGTCCCATTCGGAAGCTGGTGGGCAGGTCCATGTGACAAGGCAGGTCTGAGGTCATCAGCTTAACCTAGAGTTGGAAGCAATTCCCACTCATGGTCTATTCTTGGAAAAAGGCTGCCCTTTTTGACAGGGACACTGATGATAGACTAAGCCACATAAGCCAGGAGGCCTTCAGAGATGAATTTTGGTACATACTGACTCAAAGGAAGGTTAACGCACAATTTATCCCTCTATCTCCCACTGTAAATGGCAGGAATTGTTCCAACCACTACAATGCAAGACTTTCTTCTGTCCATTTTATTTGTCCAATTACAAGGTGACCTAGAAGGACTTTTTTTTTTTTCCAGAAAAAACAGCAAAATGAGTTATTATTGATCCCAGCATGCTCGCACAGCCCCCAGCAGCTCCTGTCTGCTCTGCTCAGGGCTCTTCGTGGTGCACCCAGTCCCCTACCCGCTTGGCTACAGAAGGGACAACCTGGGATGTGGCTGATCGCCCAGCTCATGATGGAGGAAACTGCATTAACAAGGAGCAGGAATCAATCTTTTTCCTCTCATTTTCACAACATGCAAAAAAAAAGCTTTCTTGGTCTTATACCAAGTTTGATTTGGTCAACAAATTATCGGGATGAGTAGATCACGCACATCTGATTTCCTTGGGAAAAAAAAAAATCACATTAAAGTAAAATCTCTCCACTTCCATCAAAGCCACAGCCAGCTTCCCCACTGCCATCAGTTAGGCTTCACTATCCTGGTTGCACAGGCAGTGGTGCAGGATCTCTCTCACTACTACCAGCATTGCCTGCCTAAAGTCGTGCATTTGCAGGCAAAAAAATATCAGTTATTGCTTAACCTCTTCTTAGGCTCCTCTTATTTGTACAAAGGTCATCATTTCTCCATAGCTTCCCCACATCCATGTTCATGCTCCATTCCCCTCCAGGCCTCAGGCCATGAACATTTTCTTTGCCACCACAATTCCCAGGAGACGGTCTGAACTCTGTCTGTTATTGCTTCATCATCTTGCCTGTTAACACATACCCTCGTTCTGGGGTCACCACTCTTCTGTGGCCAGCGTCCCCCTTCCACGTCCCTGCCACAATGCCAGGAGTGCATTGAGTAACACTCAAACGCTGCTTGGGATCTCTGCTCCCACGAGGGATCTCTGCTCCTGCAGCCGCTTAGCTGCCTTGGGTTTGAACAGCCTCATTCCAGGGTCACCCCACCACCAAGTCCCTTTGCACAAACCACACCAACACTTTCTGCTAAAAAATGTACATATATATTATTAGTAGCATCACAAAGCCTTGCTTTGCACCCTCTCTCTCAGCAAATGAAGGGAACGGAGGAAATCGGACAAGTCTGCCTTTATTTTCCCCAAAGTTACTGTTCCTGCTGTCCAAAGCCAGGGTAACCTGGCACTGACCAGCCTGTACTCCAGCCTCGTGACAGCGGCAGGGACACGATGACTCTCCACAGGGAAGCTGCACCCAGACAATCCCAAGCCAGCTTTACACAGAGGTAGTTACCTTGGATGCCAGGTTGTCCACTAGCGCGATCATGGAGTTCTTGAAGAGGGTGGCAGCTGTCAGCGGGCGCTTGGTCACCTCGGTGATGCTCAGCTTCCCCTCGGGCCACATCATCTTCAACACGGGGTTAGAGCTAGAAGACAATCTCTTTAATTGCACAGTCCAAAAGCAGGGCAGGAAACAGTCCACTTGATTCAGATGTCAGCAGTTTCCTCTGTCCAAACCTACCGGTGTTTTCAGCTCAGAAATACATCAGCCAACCCAGCATGACATTCTCGGTCAAAACATCCCACGCTCTTGAGCAACAGATAGTCCAGGCTTACATTAACTGCCCTGGAAACCTGGCAAGAGCGTTCTCCTCTCCAGATATGTGCGTTGACGGGACAGCACAACCACAGGGGACCTGCCAGAAGCAGGACCTGCCTCGCTGACCCATGCGTAGAGAGGAACTTAATCAAAACAGAGGAGGAAGGTCGTAGCCCACAGCACCCTCCCTTGAAACTCGGTGTTTATTTCAAGCCTCACTCCTGGGCTATTCCTGATGTATAAAATAATCTCTATGTTCTCCTAAAGGTTGAAGGGGAGCTGGGCTGGCCACGATGGACAGCGAGGTGGGAGAGACAAACCCGAGCGGTTACGGTGATCTAACGGCCCATCCATCGCCTGTTCTAATGTGCCCTAAGTGCTCGTCGCAAACCGGCCTTCCCAGAGACTTGGCTGCAACTAGAGGCTACATTTAGCAAACCTTCTATGCAGCAAATATTTTGCAGACTTTTGGCGTTAAAAGGAAATAATGGGCAGTCTTGAAAACACGACGGGCCAAACTGCTTAAAGGAGGACGCTGAGTAAACATGACAGCTCTGTAAACTAAGTTAATAGTCGCACTAGCTTTTAAGCGAGGGAAACAGAACCGTGCAAGGAGCTCCTGGGCTATTTTGTGCTGACTCTCTCTCTGAGCAAAGCCTGGGAAGGCCGAGCTGGACAATGGGTAAAGAAGAACTAAAGCACATTTAATGCCACTCATCGAGGAAGAGTTTTCTGGAGTTTTCATTTATGATAAGTGAATATCTGGTTTAAATTTGTCATGTCAGAGGTTTGAACTCTCTTTGTATGTGCTACTTGCTATTTTTTTCCCCTACAACACAAGTCATTCTTCAAATAAATAAAAGTTTTTTATTGGGGTTTGACAAGGTTACTCTTGAACAAATGCTACTCAATAGCACTGATTAAAGATCACAAAGATCAGCACTGGTACATCTGCAACTGGTCAAAACACCAGGTTAATGAGCAACCACGCACAGGTTGGCTCTCCAGGGCTATCTGGATTGCACAATGAGTTGGGTTCAAACAAACACTGCAAATTTAGTTACATCAAAGGTTACATTAGGGGAAAACCAACACAGAATTGGGCTTTTTATCTGGAAATGTAGGTCAGCTTCCAAGTCAGAGTGGAATTCAACCTCCATTCAACCACTACAGCAGTGGTTCCTACAGCAGCCAACACACATGTACTAGATATGCAGTAAAGAGAGCAGTGAAAACATCGAGCTACTCCAGGACTCACTCTATTAAGAAAAAGGAAGCCAACAAGTAAGACTGAAAAGGAAGCGTTTTAGTAATTTATACCTACCTGTTGTACATGAGGCGCTTGAAGTCCTGAAATAAAGTATCCTTGTTTTTGTCAATAAATCCAATGACTGAGTAACTAGAAAAAGAAAATAAAGTTAAGAGTAAAGAAGCAGAGTCTCCTGCTGCCAGTATCACTGCGGGATCAGGTGTGATGGCCAAGACCCATGCAAGCACTCAAGCGAGTTGCAGACTATCCAAACCAAGCCCATGAGTTAGGCTCACGAGTCTGTGTTTGTGCTAAACCCTACAGATATTAAGTTTTGCTCTTCCCCGTGTCTAGTTTGCTGCTTTTTTGGCATCAAAGAAAAATTTCCACTGGGAAATGAGGAACAACCAATAACCAGGTGATTAGCAAACACTTGAAAATAATACAGACAACTCTGGGATTCTTTTGATAATGATGACTACTGAAATTTGTCTCCTCTCTATGGCTCAGGGGAAGCAGCTCTGTGTTCCCAGCGACCCCAGAAACTCCTTGTTCGGCTACCAGAGTTTTTTATAAACTAAAATACTGCAGCAATTGCCACAAATTTTGGCTACAAAAAACTTTTAACCTGCATGAGAAACACTCCCTGCCCTGACATTTATTTTGGTTATTTATTCTGGTACCCTATATTTTGCTGCTCAAAGTGATTTAAGATTTTTAAGCTAGAGAATTATATAACAGTGTGGAACAGATGTCTAAAACAGATTTTATTAGCTCACTCTAGCCTTTTTGAATAAACAGAGATATTTTTTCCTCCCTTCCCCTGAAGCATTCCTCTCCTCTTCTATATTCTTTTTTTTTTCTTTTTTTCAATTGCAAGAACAAAATCCTACTCTGGATAGCAAGAAACTGCATGAGATTTAATTGATAAGCAATTGCTGCACTCTGTAATTCCATATGACAGCTATTTCTGGTTCATACCAGAGCAGCATTAAATCAGAATATTGCACCACTTCAAAATTGGTTAAGACAAAAATAGAAGGTACAACTTGATTTCTGTGGGGAAAAGAAAGAAAGAAAAAAAAAGACTCACATCACATCTCCAGCGTAGTGCTTGATTCGAAAGTCTCTATCAAACTCCAGGATTTTGTCGGTGGCACAAAGCTAAAACACATTTCACACACATTAAAATGTCACCCTTGGAATTTCAAGCTTTGTGGAAGAGCTGCATGCATTGGGAGCAGCAAGAAAAATGCGATTATTCCCCTTTTTATATATATATATGTATATATATATATATGTATGTACGTATGAAGATGGGAAAGCCCATTATAACACTGCTTTAATATTTTTTTCATGGATATTTTAGAAAACCAAAGTATGCTTGTATAAAATCAAGTTCATGAACTAAAATTTTAATTAAAAAAAAAATCCTCAAAACTGTCATTAAGTGAAGTGAATATCTGTGCATACACATCATTGCACTTAGGAGTTAATTGATGTCCTTTGCAAATTTTTGCCTTATATTTTTACACCACAATATCCCTCCTCAGCAAAGAAATGAAGCCAAAACAAGACAGTGATGGGAGCAAGGTTTTTCCTGCCCTACCAAGCCCCAAAGCTCTTCAGGGGGCCGGACATCTCTCCTAGTCCTGCTTGGCTGGGAGGGCAGCGCCGCAATCCATGTTTCCAACCCACATTCCCGCTCCTCCCTTGACTCCAACGAGATGTCAAGTGCCTCCATGGCAGCCGTTTGGCACCAGCAGCCGTAATACCCCGCATCCCACTGGGAATAACGGAGGCCAAAGGAAAAAAGCATCATGCTATGCTTAATTATAAAGGAGAAAGCCATAAAAAATGATTTTTCTCGTTAAAGCCCAAAGGGGCAGGTAAAGGAGTTAACGTCTTTGCAGGATGCACGTGCACCACTTAAAAATGTTCAGGGTTAGGAATAAATATTTACCCACCTTACCAAAAGTCTTGGGAAAATGCAAGAGGAAATTAGCACTGTGGCATTGCAGGGGAAGAGATTAATAGAAGCAGGGAGATATCCTTCAAAAGCTTAACCTGCATCCAAGAGTAGAAAATAGATTGGCTCAAACTGACAGACTAAATTAAGAAAAAAAATCACAAGCAAGCAAACCGTTGAGCAACAGGTACATAAAAGGTTACAAAAGGTATAAGCAGCCCAGCACGTCAGGAACAGGATAGAGGACCAAGGGTGTAGGAGGAACACAGAGCAAATGAGGTCGTACCCAAAAAACGAGGCAATTTGTGTTTTGGCAGCTGTGGTCACCAGCAAGGGGGTGGAGAGGGTCTAATGTCTCTTTTCAGACACCCAATGTATAACATCTCCAGCCCATATGTCAGCAGCAGAGGTACAGGGCAAAGAAAAACAGGACAGAAAGAAGCAGCTGCCTCTACCCAACGGGACGCAATGAGGTGCACAAGCCTCTCCGTTCAATTCACCCAAAACTGGAGAGTTTGGAAGTTATTTTTTTGACTGATTATTTTTAATGTTTCTCCCTGTCAACTCTGCATCTGCTGGCAAATCAGTAGAAGTCACTTTGTAAAATATTAAGCATACTGACACAGTCTGCTTGGTTTTTGGAGAATCTCTACATCAAGTTCCTCACTAGCAACTCAGAGAAATCAAATTGCTCTGAAAGACAGGAGAAAAAGGGTCCTCATAAAATGTCAAGAAGGTAGCAGTAAATGGTCTGGTTTTAAAGCAGAACTTCACCAGGGAGACCCACGGGCACTTGGCTGAGGTCTACACCATTAATACTCTTAACTGAGCCACAAACAGAGGATGAGAGGAAGGAGACCCAGTTTGTTGCTAACACAATTACCAGGGAAGCAAAACCAATGACTGAATGGGAAGAACTGCAGGGAGGCATCGGAGGCTCACAGAAAGGCCATGAGAAAGCAAATGAACTTGAACGAAGAGGGATCCAAATGAAGATACGGGAAGATAAGGTCGGGCTCACAGTACAGGAACAGCCTCTGAATGACTATTCCCAAATCTCCATCTCAAAAACAGACACGGGAGAAATGGGAAGAGGCTTGAGGAAGGGCATGGAGCCACCGAAGGAAGAGCCAAACACACTCAGCTTCTTGGGGTAGGGAAGAAATGACAGTAGGTGACGACACGGGACATGGAGGAGACGTAAGGGGAGGCAGGATGAGCAGTGTCCTGGTTCAAGAGCGATCAGGCTCAGACGTAACCTGAAAGGGAAGAAGGAGCAGGGAAGAAAACAGCAAGGAGGGAATTCTCTACCCATCAGTAACTAAGTTATGGAGCACTTTGCCAAAAATGTAATAAAAAAAGGAAAAAAAAGACACCAGTCAAGGGCTATTGAGGACATCACTCCTTATGCGGGACATTTCTGGACTGCGGAGCACCAAGCTCTATCACTCAGTTTCTTCTCTCATTTAGACCTTTGCTATTGGCCTTGGAACACATTGTGTCAGTCAGGTGACCAGGAGGGACCTTGTCACCTGCTCAGCTTCACGATGGGTTGGTTGACACTGATGCTACTCAGAACCACTCTGAAGTTTCGGGAATCCAGGTACTGTCTACGGCTCCACTAAAGCCTTTGAAATTCCAAGATCTATTGAGAACAATCAGAATGTGGAGAGTTTGCAGGAACCAGCCTGTGATGTGAAGTCTTAGTGAAGCAATTAACATTTGTACAGGTCTAGCTAATGGTTAGACCATTCGGAGAAGAAAGATCCACTTCTTTTTTGTTTGCTTGTTGTTTTTTTTTTTGCTTTCTTCTTGAGAAGCATGCAATTCTGCCACAAACGCTCACAGTGCACACAGTTGCCGCTGCTCTTACTGGCTTGTGAGGCTTCCAGCCAGGACGACCAAGCAGACACAGCAGAGCAGAAATGCACAACACAAACTAGGACATGACTATTTAGGGCACGGCAGCCCCTCAGAGCTCATCCACCCCAAGCCCGAGTGCAACATGCAGGGGAGCAGTGAGGCATTAACTGAGGCGGAGGGATGGGAGCTCTTCCCATAACATAGCAGCACACACACGTTCTAACTCTTTAACTCTTGAGGATCTTTAACTCTTTAGGATCATCTTCCATCTACAAAGAGCTTTCTAGCATCTGGGTGGAACAACTGCAGACAACAAAAGCAAAGGATGCAATGAAATGGGGTCCTCTGCTTTAATCCAGAGGCGAGAGGTAGCGGAGATGGGTCTCAATTCGTGACGGGCTAAGGGCTCGTTGAAGAGGGTATTTTAGCTACTGGGCTAGGTCAACAGCAAAGACATGAGAGGAGGGGGAAAATAATTTTACGAGTCAATATTTTCAAGGCTATATTGATTTAAACTAGAAAATTAGCAAGCCAGGGAGATGCATCATTCCTTCCATAAACATTATTTATAGCCCTGTTCCTCGCTTCCCTTCCAGGCTGCACGGATGGTTTTCTGACAATGCCACCCCCTACTGAGGACTGCTGCAATCGGCAGCATTTTTATTATTTTTTAATATTCCTGTGCTGTGCAGGGACTCCTGAAGGTAACGACTCACACAGCTTTTTTCTTTTTTTTTTGGGAAATTTTATTTGCCTTTTATGGTCTCCCATATGTTTTATGGAACTCGGTGCTCTTCTCCAACTGCAAAACCCTTCTCCCCTATGGAAACACTCCATCCCGGCAGAGACGGGACCGAGGACTGAATGGAAACTGAACTCCTTCCCTGGGGATGACGTCTACAACAGCTCTGGGAGCTGGACCTTTTCCCACGCTGCCCCAAATCCCGAGGATTTCAGGATCCATCCCCTCAGGCTTCCCTCCTAATACCACTGAGGGAAGTAATTTGCACTAAAACACCGAATATGCGTCATGAAAATACTTGATTTCAGGTGAGGACCATTCCCAGCACGTCCGCTGCTTAAGCACATGCAGTTCAGGTTAACACAGAAAGCAAAATTCCCCATTCCCTTCCCACACCCGACACGCGGGGCAGCAGAGGAGGAGGGTAAAGCAGCTAAAGGGCACGTAAGGAAAGCCACAGCTGGAAGAAAAACTGCTTATTTTATTTCCGTCCTAACCCTCGCTCAAACAAGCCAGATCCAGAGCTATTGTTTATCCTGAGCCTCCCCGGAGGCAGACTTTAGCACGTCTCTTACACAACCCGGCTAATTTTGCATTTCTGACCTACATACAATATTCTACGGTGGCGGGAGCGGAAGCGACAGCATCCCGACGGCTGCGGCTCAAACAGCATCCTCAGGAACAGGGCATCAGCACAAGAAAGGCCTTTATCTGATTATTCAGCGTGAAAATTCTCCAATTAATCAGCCCGCTGACCACATTTGCAATATGCTGCCGAGTGCTGGATAAAACCTTTTAATTTGTACCCAGCACCAAAATACATAAGCAAGGCAAAGGGCGCAGGAGATCACAGGTGCGGTTTAACCTGTTTTGCAGTCAATGATGACAGAAAATAATAAATAAAAAAATCGCTGTAATAAAGCAGGAGTGTGAATAATTTCGCTGTCATTCTGCATTACAGAAGCCTGGGAAGCTGGGCACGTGAATCGGAACCCAGCACCTATTGGTTGTAGATGACATCATGATATGTCAAGACACAAGCTCCTGGCTTCCTTTATGCTCCGATTAAAATCCGGCTCTCATTGGGCATACTCGAGCTCCCTCTGCTGCTGGAAAACCTTGGGAAAAGCATTCCCCAAACCTGGGCCAGATGGCCTATTTCCATAGCTTAAGAGCCACTATGCTCCTAAGCATCGAAACTCATCCCCTGCAGCATGGATTTCAACCCCTAGCACTCTCCAAATCTTCTGCCTCATTGCAATAAGTCTACAAAAAAACACAGGGAATGGGAAACAAGTTCCGAGGATGCAGAGGAACCAGTCACCTTTCTGCTGGAGAAGTGAGCGTGCTTGCCCAGCTTGTTGTTGAGAGCCTCGAGGAACATCTCGTCCGTCACCTTCCCCACGTTCATGCACGCGTCGTCCAGAATGGCGATGATGCCCTTGTGCTGCTGCTCCACCAGGTCCACGATGATCTGGTTGTTGAAGTAATCAATCTGCAACACACAAATGGGAATATACTATATATATGACTTTGGTGAGTAAAAGAAGTAGGTGTCCAGGACCCTACCAGCGTTAGCCCCTGCCTGGTGAACGGTTTTATCATTTGTCTACCAAGAGCATTAGGCCCAGCAATGACAGTTGAAGAGCTCAGCTCGCGGTGTGCAGGTCACTAGCTAAAAAACAAGCAGGCAGCTACCACAAACACACTCTTCTACTGCTAAAGAGCAGAAAAGAGGATCTTTTACATACCTCCCATTCATTTCAAGACTTCTAAAACTCAGCTGCTACAGAATGCACTTTAAAATAGCTTAACATTCAACTGCACACAGTAAAAACTGGGGGGAAATAAGAAAAGCATGAAATCCAATATAGGTCAATTATTTTACTAAACACACCAATAATCTTTTCTTTACTTTTCACATGGTGACGCAAGATCTGAGATTCAGTGCACTCCAGCTCTTTCCCACCTGTTCCTAGAGTGGGTTCCTCCACAATCAGGTTTTGAGAGGGGCTGGGCAAATTATCCCAGAGGAAAAATGGGAAACTCACTAATTTACTGTTGGAGGATCAAAACCCTTAATGTCGATCTAATATGAGTCAACATCTTTCCTTTAAAATCTATCTTCTCCCTGGCCTTATTAACTTGAATATCAGAATCACCATTATTTTTCCATTTGAATAGACATTTTTCCATTGAAAACTAGAATATTTTGATTGAAACTAGACAGAACAGATGAGCATATTTTGATTGAAATTAGACAAAACAGATGAGCATTTAGATTAGAAACCTGGCCACAAAGATACCACATCTGGTATCTTTGGTGGTATCTCCTCTGGTGGCATCTGGTGGCATCTCAGATCTGGAATCCCCGCTTTTCCAAAACCATGGCAAATTCGGAAAAGTTGCTAGATAAGGAGTTAGCTTCTTCCACAGCCTGACGCGGAGGCCGCGCTGCTGCTGGCGCAGCCGGCATCGACACGGGTGTCCTGTTGCCTTGGACAGCAGCTTCCACGGGAGCAACTCTGAATCCGGGACTTGAGCTGGTGCCCTCCAACCCACCCCTCCGTGCCCTGCCGGCTCACTCACGTGCTTCCAGGGAATCCCTTCGCGCTGGTACTCCTCCTGCTCCTGCTTTAGCACCAGCTGAATGAAGAGCTGCTGCAGCTTTTCATTGCAGTAATTAATGCAGAACTGCTCAAAACTGTAATAAAAATAAAAATTAAAAAAAGGCAATGAGTTTTCTCACGTGGGAAAGGAGAAGCCACAGCACCGCGTTTTAGCAACAGGGCTCACCTGTTATTGTCAAATATTTCAAAGCCGTAGATGTCCAGGACGCCGATGACGGTGTTTTTGCCGTGCACCGCGGTATCGTAGTTCTTCACTTCGATCACGTCGTTGATGTGTGTCACGATCCAACAAAACAGGCGCTCGTAGATTGCCTGTCAGCACACAAACAGGGAAGAATTTTGCCCACATTTCCCCATTCTTTCCGGCACCCATTCAACACAGCATTACAAAGCCTAACTCAAGATGCTGCCTGCAGTAAAGAAGAAAACATAGATTAAATTCTACTAAAAATTATTGCCAAATAGAAAATAGCCCATGAAAACATTTCTTTTGCTTCCGAAACACACAAGCACAAAGTTGAAATCCTAAAGAGGTCAGTGGTGCTTCCACCATTTGATTCCAATCTTCTTTTAAGCTGCTTAGTATCTTCCACACCTGGAAATTATTTCACTGCACAGATGAGCAAGTGAGAGTTCAAACAGGCAGCGAGACCTGACAGTTGAACCCAAGGGCAGTAACGTAATACTGTTCACCTGTGAGGAAGAAATGATCATTGGTATAAGCATCTTCAAAGCCTGCAGGTTCAAAGTGCGTTCTGAAGGCATGGAAATATATTAGCTTATTAAAAACGTCAAGTTAAAAAACAAGGAGCCTTCACACTTTCATCCATTCTTCCCTCATTGTTTGATTTCTTAGCTACAGAACACAGTGCATATGCAGAAATAAATTAGCATGAAGCAGGGAATCCCATGTCTCAGCAAACACTACACTCGTTAAGTCACTCAGGAATCAGGAGCATGGAAAAATATGCAGCCATGAAGGCGTTTCAAAATTCTGCGCCTTCTTCAGGCATCCTCATTCTTTGAGTGAGTTATACATGGAGCACCAAACACCCAAAAGCTAAAGAAATGTATTGGAGCGTCTGAATGAGCTGAATAATCCCATACAAAATCTGATAGGAAGAAATAAAATTGGAGCTCACCTTGGCAAAGGCGTCTCTGCCGTAGGAGGCTTCCTGCTCCGTGTGCTGCTTGTCAATGACGTCCCGGCCCGTGGCCACGGTGCGGAACAGCAGGGCCTTCTCCACCAGCTCGGCCTTGGTTGACAGCAGGTCCGCTATGACCAACACCACTTTGCCATTCTCTATGAGGGGCGTATCGCCGTCCACAGAGAACTTCAAGTTCCCCTGCAGTAAACAGCAAGAAACTAGACTGGGATTTCTTGGGCTGTTATTAACACCAGTGAGGAAACCTTGAGTTCACCCACACCTTCATCTGCTACTCAAGCCCTTGCTCCGTGCTGCAGAAGTGCTGCCCCACGGAGGGGAAAGAGAAAACATATGGTTTTCTGTGGCCTGCTTGGCCCTTTCCACCTCCAATGGTTTTCTCCTCAAGGAGACCTCAGAAGGGAGCTACAGTGACAGTGCACAGGGGTCTGCAGGTCCGCTCAGTGCATGGAGAACAGGAGGGCTCTCGAGTCTCCAGCGCGGAGACTACCACCATGCAATGGGGCCACTCCTGCAGCACAATCTGGGGGGTACAGAACCTACTAAGTGAAGGATGGCAGCCACGATCTTGTAGACGGTCTGAATCTCCTCCTGCTTGAAGCCTATCACCTTCATGGCATCAGCCACTGCTTTGAACTCTGCTCCGTCGTTGTTGGAACACTGCGGAGAAGGAGAGGAGTTCAGGGCACAAGGGTCTTCATGAAACATCTGCCATCTGGTACAACATAAACATCTGGTAATGGTGGCCAAAATACCTCTGGCCAACAAAACTAGCTAAAATATCTCTGCTTGCATTTATTACCAGTGACAATGTGTCTCCTACTGCAGAGGATTGATTTCCATAAACAGGAGCGAGTGCGCTATGCCCAGGTAAACACACGCTTGTCTTCTAGGTCCAGAAACTCCATTAAAAATAGCAGAGAGGTGTTACCTTTCCACACTCACCCCAGCTTCTGCTATTTCAGGAGCAGTTTTAAGTATTTAAAGATGCATTTACAATTAAGACCAGGCGCTTGCAGTTCCCTGGCAGCAGCCTCACCTTGAGCTGGGCTCCCGCGCGGAGGTAGCTGTAGGCAGCCGCGTCCTTGTGCAGGTGCAGAGACCGCAGCGTCTGCTCCGAGCCCCCCTGCAGCAGCTGCACAAAGAGGATTTTAGCAAAAAGAGAACACCACAAATAACTTTCTTCACAGTAAATCAACCTCTCACGTTAAATAAATGCTGCTCCTGCTTGCAAGGAAAACCAGAGAGATGAAATTACTGCCACAGCAGAATCAGCGATGCTACTTGCAGTCACCAGCACGGTGCTCACATAGACACAGGCTGCAGGGCTGCAAGGTTCTGCAAACCTCCTCCCAGACCCAACGTGTTTACATCTATGACAAGTCACAGATGCGTTTGGCAAGTGCACTGACCTCCTCTGTTCCGTGCAGAGACTTCCCAATGGGGAAATAGCATGTTTACTAAAAAGGTGCTAATGTGCTACTATGGGGTACAAAAGTGACAAAATAAATAAATAAACCTAGTTTTCACACCAGAAAAGCAAGAAGAAAGGCTGTACTGAGAGACCCACCATTTGCCCTAAAGGATACCCAAGGGAAGCATCATAGACCATGGAAGACATTTAAAAGAAGCCAAAGAAGAAAGAAAGTGAACTTGGTGCCATAAAATTACTTCCATATGGACAAGAGAAGCCTCAAGACAAAAATACAGGCGTTAGATTTGTTATAAATAAAACGGTGAGTCAAAGTCTGAGATTCACCACGCTTGTCTAATTAACCTCCTTTTGAGTTTACAAAGGTGCTAATGTGGGACCGGAAGAGGGAAAACAAAATCTTCCCCTGCTCCCCTCCCAAACAGGTCCCTCCAGACGGGTGACGAACCAAAGGGTCACTCAAGATGCAACAACACAGGGAATCCCTTGCAAGATACCGAGAGGAGGAAAGCTTGACGCATTTTACTTGTCTTTTCAGGAAAACTCGGAAGCAAACTGTTGTTTTCAAGGTGCAAATACCAACCTGGTAGAAAGAATGAAAGCTTCGTTCCCCCGGCTGCTGCACGATCACACGAGACTGAGGGGGAAAATATACAGGATACGTTTTTCTGGATGCAGACAGTCTGTCCCGCAAGCATCCCCCTTTGCAAGCCCATCACTACTACCAGAATATCCCCAAATTAATGTTATCTTTCAGTAAGTCTATTACAAACATTATTCGTTAGGCATGAGCACGGAGCTTGAAGTTTCTGTGCCAAAAGAACTGCTTGCATAACAGCTGCAACCTGCTATTTTTAAGTAGAAATACCATGTGGCAACTACTGAATTGCTTTTACGGAGAGTCAAGTAAAAACATCATTTTAGGTTAAGGGTTCCTGGAGAGCTGGCAAGGAGAAATGAGATCAGGAGACTGCAAATATGGTGAGGGACCCCGTGGTTGGGGACTCATGGGGACAATTTGTAAAACACCAGGGCTGGAGGACCCAAAGCACCCAACCACCGTAAAACTTAGCTATATTTTTAATGCATGAGCAATATTTTAACAAGCAGTGGATAGCTCCACCTGCAGAATATTCTTCTGAATCCAGTAAGATAGCACAAGAAAAATGGTTAACTCCAGCCCATGGTCAACAAGTGGCTTATCCTTATTTTATATTGTAAGTTTTAATCATGGAAAGTGACTGCCTGTGTGTTCCCACCACAGCACAGAGCCACCAGTGCTGCCATCAAATCCCTCAACGTCTTTGAGAGCGGATACGAATTTAACTGGCTCGAGACCACTAAATAAAGGGTTATGATTTAAGCGCAGCTGCAGCCCTGGTCCTTTTTCCTTTGCATGGAAGTATCACATGTTAAATGTTTTTCTTTTACAAAACAAAGTGTTTACTCTGAAAATAGACTTCAGGGAAATAATGGGAGAAGAAAATTAGCAGATGTTGTCAACCACGCAAATCAAAGCCAGCTGTCCCTCGAGCCATGAGAACTACTAATAGATCAAGCCCAGCTTCTCTGCAGGGTTTTGCATATTCCGATGTTTTGGCCACCGCGTAGTGACATGAAAAGAATTATGCTCAGGCCAGCTTGGAATAGGCAAAAACAAAGTTTCTAAGTGATGACACAAGGTTGTGGCGCTATTTCAAAGTAACACTTCTGGGGCCTCCAGTCGCTACTTGCAGACCTAGAAGTCTTCTGCATTTAATTCACCAGGAGATCCCAATTGAGGAACTTATAAAGAAGGATTTTTGCTAATGTTCAGCTAATCTCAGCTTTGATTCTGGATACCAAGGACACGGAACTACACGAACACAGGTTTTTGAGGAACAAGGTCTTCTCCACGTCGAGCTCGGGATGCCATGCTCTGCCCTAGCAGCACTTCGGCTTTCACTAATTCTTGCCAAAAATTAAACTCTGGATTAAGAGTGATTCTGACACGCTAAGGCTGAAGGGAAAACATCCTCATGGCAAAACACCAGCTCTTTACAAATGTAACTACACAACCCCTGAACCTGGCTTACCTTTTCTAGCAAGTAGTTATTGATGTGCCCACCTATGGGGTCTCCTTTGAAGTCAAAGTTGATATCCATGTACTTTCCAAACCTACTGGAGTTGTCATTACGGTTCGTTTTGGCATTGCCGAAGGCCTCTAACACACAGTTGGATTTCAGCAGGATGTTCTTCACCCTTTAGTTCAGACACAAGAGGAAAGGATCAATCTGGAGAGTTCCAGGGGAACTTTTTTGCTCTTTGCTGCATGTCACATGTGGTCCCATGGGAAACCAGCTGTTGGGAATGCTCCTTCGAGCTGAACAAATGTGAACCAAGGCCCAGATTTCCCTGCTGAAAACGCCATGAATCAAAAATTCCCTCCCTCGAAATGCACCCAAGTTTTGGAATCCCTTGCTTCAATCCTTTGGCGAATACTCTGCAAGATGTGTTCAGTCTGGGTGTGACGTTGGCTTCAGCAGAAAGCCACATCCTGCATTTCCAGAACTTTCACGCTAAGACAGGTCCATTTGGCAATTCAGGAATACACAGGCCTGAACGGACCTGGGGATCCCCCTTACACCCAGCTGACTGCTCCAGCATGCTCATGCCTCACAATCTGCCCCGGGAAACACGATTTCTGGGCGCTGTTTTTATTTTAAAAGTTCAAAGACTTGAATTTCTCCTAGTATCTCTACATGATCTTAGCAATCCATATTTACTGATTGGTATTTCAACATTTCTAGAGTAAAAGTGGAATCTGACAAAAATAAAAGCGCTATAAAAATAGTGTGGAACGGTCCTGTAAAGAGGACCCAGGCTAAAGAAAGAGATGCAGGAACAAACCAGTGTCCCTAGTTCTGCGCCAAGCCCTTACCTTTCCACCTCAGCTCTCTGACCGGGGTTGGTAATAGCCGCTATGTACTGCATAATGTATTTGCTGGCCTCGGTTTTCCCAGCCCCACTTTCACCTAAAGGCAAAAAAAAAAAAAAAAAAAAAAATCAGGCAAATATACAAACTAAAGCCAAGGCAAATCACTGAACAGCATTCTTAATTGTATTGTGATAACGTCTGGGAAGTTGTTGTTGTTTTCTAAAGCAATCTTATTTGGGTGTGCTCCGAAAGTGTTCTAAATCAAGCTCAAACCCTGCCCAGTTGTTGCTACTGTGTTAACCCAAAACCAGCGCCGGTGCCGGATTTCACAGGTCCGCGAGAAGCCAGCGAGCAGAGGATCAAAGGAAATATTGTTGGAGGAGAGAGCCCAGCGTGCCGGGGCCGGGCTGGCAGCGGGGCCAGCACAAGAGGCTTCTGTTGGGCACTGCGGCTTGCAGTCCTGCGCTTCGGGCATGGGGACATCAAGGAAACCGAGTGCCAGGAACCAGCACGGCAGCTCATGGCACCAGCGCTGCTGCCACTGCCGGGGCAGCTGCAAAACAGAGGACAAAGCCCTGAGCGGCCGCCGCGGCACGGGGGAGACGGTCTCCAAAAGGAGACGGGAACGGAGCTGCATTCCCGTCGGCAGAGCAACAAGAGTCATCCCTTTGTGTGCGCGAGTTAAACTAATGCTGTCACTTGCTCTCCAATTAGATAAGCAATGATTGCAACGGTCGCCACAAGCAGATTAAATTGCAAATAAGTTTAAGGTGAACAATACTTTCTCCTTTATAAAACACTGTTAGCCAAGTCCTCCTCGTTCTGCTTGTAATTTCCCAAAGATGAAGCATATGCCGTGATGGAGACGTTTTCGGCTTACCCGATATTACAATACAGGTGTCTTTTGAGCGCCTCTTCATGGCTTTGTAAGCAGCATCGGCGATTGCAAAGAGATGGGGAGGTCGCTCGTACAGCTCCCTCCCCTTGTACTGCTCGATCATGTCGCGCCCATAGATGTTCAGGTTCTTGTAGGGGTTCATGGAGACCACGACTTCCCCAATAAACGTATATATCCGCCCCTTCTCGAACCTGTGCAGGGGAGGCAAAAAAGGGAGAAAGCAAATTGGTCACAACTGCAGCGAAGAACACGTTTGCCAAGCAAGTTGCCCATTAACGATAAGCAAAGACGAGGGATGAGTTTATGGTATTCGGTTCATAAAGTGGATTAAAGGCAAGTTTTTTTCTCATGTTCTAGAGCTCGCCGGGATCCAGGCCAGATAAACCCAAGTTCTGAAGCCGCTGACCTCAAGGGCTAACACCATCTGCAAGGAAGCAAAAACAAAACACAAGCTAAGAAACAAATTACAGTATTTCAGCACGAGGAATTAGCTTCCTCGCACCTTTTTCATAGGAGGCACTGGGAAATCACCACTGCTGCTAAGGCAGGAGGGAAAGCTGCTGAAGAACATGTTGGAACTAAACCCCACCAGCTTCCATCCTGACCTGACAGACGGATTTGAAGCCAGCAGGCTGATTTTTTGAAAGATGTTTCAATAAAACACACATGATAATGCACTACCCAGCTGAAGAGCACCCGAGGAGCTTCAGAATAAGAACTGAGGATGTCCTGGGTATTTGCTCAGAAAAGACTGACAACGGACCTGGGGACCAACGTTCAAACGAGGACATTCAGTCACTAAATACCTGGATGCGCCCTGTATTTAACACTTATAACGTTAGATGGCACCACAGCCTCTCCGTATCCTCCAGCCCGGGTCCGCGGGGTCCTCCACAGGCCGCAGAACCAACCCCAGCATCGTTTAGCATCGTTTTCTGAAAGTCATCACCATCCCAGGGTGACGGGCTGCTCACAGGGTAAATTGTTGCAAACTCTGGTCAGTCGGTTTGTAGTAGGTGTGATAAAAACTTGGAAAACGTAACCCAGAACCAACCCGCAACCTCCTGCGGCCTCTTTTCCCCACTAGAATTCTAGTTGCCTCCATTAAAAGGCCTGAAGAAGTGCAAAAGAGCTCCCTGCTCCAGCAAGAAGTTCTAACAAAAGGTGTCCTGGCAAGTGCTTCCCAAAATATTAAGGAGCTTAAAACACAGGGATTTTTAGAGCTGCAAGCTGTCCAAAAGTCACAAAATGATGTCTTGGGAAAGGGAGGAGCTTTATAATAAGCAGGACCCACTAAAACTCAGGCGTTCTTGACCAACCACGTCGTGAGAAGTGATGGTAACACACAGGGAAGGCTGAACTGCTGAGGGATGGGGACACAAAAACCGTTGTGAAAAGCAGAATCACGGCCCAATCTTGGACGGCTCCACTGGGCAGGAGGCGGCGCTGGGGAGGGCAGGATGCGGACGCGCTCCGTCCTCTCCAGTTCACCCTCGGGATCACGGAGGCTGCGACGGCACCGGGGACACCCAACACTCGCCCTATGGGCGGCTGCGGGGAGATCTCTTAGCAGCTGCTTCTCCTGGGTGCTCATTCTGCAAGGCCGGCGGAGGCTCGGAGACACAGGGGGAAAGAGTCTGGAGGGTTTTTTTGTTTTTTTTTTTTTTTGTGGGGAAGGGGTAATTTTTGCTTTACATAATGCAAAACCACAGGAATGACAGAAAAACTGCAAGGGTGACGGTGTCTCTTAGAGCTGCGAGGCAGAAGAGCCTCCCTTTGCTCCCCATGCAGAGCCACCTCTCTCACCTCTCCCTCCGCCATCAATTATGCAGCGCGGGAGCCACAGTTTAGGTTTCCTCGTTGGTCACTCGCTGGCCCTGTAAGCAGAGCCGCCAGATTTGCAGCCTCGGCGGTGGCTGCAAACACACCCAAAATAAATCTGCAAGAGCCCCACAAGCAAACCCTGGGATCGCGGCGCATCCGGGCGTGCAGCAAGAGGACGCATTTTCCCCCTGCTTCCCAGCCGCCTAAGCTGGGAACTAAGTCCAGTACCAAAAGAGCAAGTCGAATATGTGCAAGGATGAAGGATATCAGCTCTTTCCTGAGAAGTCTTTATTGCCTTGTTAAAACACTGAGTGATGCTCAGAAAATAGAAACCAGCAGGTCAGTGATGGGCTTGCAAAGAGGGTCAGGGAGAGAAAAGGATCTTACTTTGTTGTGCATTTTTTGATTCTTTACAGAAGGGATATTAAAAAAAGAAATGTTTAAGTCCATAAGTGAACCCTTAAGCTCCCCAAGCGAAGCTTATCAGCCTGAGGTATCAGAACAAGAGGATTCTTTTTTTTTTTAATAAAATTACTATGCATTACTGCTCCGACACGCACCTCATCAGAAGTGGTTGAACGTCCTGCACTCATGTGTCTAATTTTGGACAACTCGCTGTGGACTCGCCACCAGAGAGCACTCACATTTCGGAGTCCTCCCACCTGACAAACAGACTGGGCAAAAATAAAACTGTTCTTACCAAGGAAATGATGCAACTTGAAATGAACTCAGTACAAATAAAGCAAAGAGCTGGCCGGCGAGCGTCAGACGCCAATCTCCAAAACATCTGCAGCGGCCAGCGCGCCCGTGAGGGCTCTGCACCAGGTCTGCGCTCCTCCAACTGCTGCAGCCTAAATTATCACGGGATTTTTGGAGTTAGTTTTTGAGTTAATCACATCCATGATAACTCTCTTGCACTGATAGATAAATGGAAACATGTTGGGATTGTAGAGCACAAGCATCGTGCTGCAGCCTGTAGCTTGCGGTGCCTCCTGAGCCAGCCCGAGGAGCGAAGCTGCTCCCCAACGCGTTCGGGCACAGCTTCCCATCCCTCCGTTTGTTCTGCAGAGTAAAACATAAAACAGCTACTGCAAACAATCAGGTCAAGCCACCGGCCATGGCATGAAGTGACTTTAAGGACAGCGAAAGCCTCAGTGGCTCCTTAGGGTCATTCTGCTCGGGGACAAGAGCTGCTCTCACCTGGATGTCCCTTCCTGCTGCGCAAGATTTACATAATATTCTGCTTTACATATATACAGAGACGCACTAAAGCTTCTCCCAGTGTGGCAGAGCAGGTGCTCAGCAAATCTATCTGCTCTCGCCTCTTCTTCCACCCTCAACCGATGCTCCAGAAACCCTGCAGCTATCCTCAGCGCAAGGAGGCAGAGCAGCTTCAGCAGCTAAGATATAATTTCAAGTGCCTTAACCTACAGGAAACTAAAAAAAAAGAGAGAGAATAATTTGGCAAAGATGCAGGAGTGTTACAGATACATCCACTCGTCCAGAGCAAACGTAGCATCACTTGTAAAAAAAAAAAAAAAGAAGAAGAAGCTGCCAGACCACACTTATCCTCTCTGTGAAATGCAACCCCAAATGCAGAGCAATTTAGTGGAAGAAACTCCTCTCTCCTCTGCGTGCATGGGAGGGAGATCCATCTTGTAGCTACACACTTTAATTAAAAATGATATTAATGAAGAGGCCAAGAGCTTCCAGGATGTTTTCCTGAAGGAAGCTGAACTCGGCGCAGACGCCTGGCAGTGCAAGAATATCGATGCGGTTTAAAACTGCCCAGCGAGCTGGGTCGGCACAAAGGAACGACTATTCTGCGCAGGGAAATAGGATGATTTTGCTTAAACACACTTCAGCCGGGGTTTCTCTAAAGAACACATCAGACTATTGTGTCTTTTATACCTGATACCAGGTCTCTATTGCACATTCGGTGTTACTTAATGGGCCTATTTTAGGCAAATCTCAAAATAAATTCAGCCGTCGAGAGGAAAGACTGACTTTTGAGCCTTTCAGTAACTTGTTTGCAGGCTGAATTACAGCGAATCAGCCTCATCAGAAGAGAATTCAGATAAACAGGATTCGGGCTGGCAGACACGGAGCTAAAATATTCTTGCTGCAGTTAGAAAAACAAATCCAAGAAAAACTGTCCAGTCAGTATTACCTCCCTGTTCTAGGAAAACAACCCAAGTCTGTCCCGCCTGGATGTGCATGCCGACAGCGCTTCAATCCAGCCTAGCACCAGAGGGAAGAAATTGCAATTTAAGCTCATTTAATGTGCAGGTGAAACGGTTTTTTTTTTTGCTTGCATTCATCCCACGTGGTCTCGGCGTTCACATGCTGCCAGCTTAGCAAAATAGGAAATGCCATTGGCCGCGCGCTCGGCACCACTCCTTTCCTGTACGGAGGGAACAGAGGGCAGGGTGAGGAATACTTCATTCATCTGCGATTTTCAATCCCAAAGAAGGTTAAAGGCTCCTTTGTCTGGATGTAGATTTTCCCCCCTCCACTAAAGAAAACACTAAAATAGGAGCGGTTGGTGCCACATCTTCTACCCAGCTGCTCAGACACAGCAGAGCCGCAGATCAACCCTGCAGCTTTGCGACCCAGCAGGTAGAGCCAGGGCGAGGCAAAATGGAAGAACTAATGAATTAGTGCTGAAGTGACGGGACGCAGCCAGCTAGCTAGAAACAAGCATGAAGTTACAATCCCTTTCCTTAAATGTGAAGCTAAAGCACTAACCTTGCACTGAAGAAACGCCAAACCACTAAACACAGGAGTCGCTGAACGCTCATTTCTATTTGCGTCAAAGGGAGGAATGAGCTGTCGCTCTGCCCTGTAACTCGGGGACTATTGCATGTTCTTCCATAGCTAGACGTGTTGCAGAGGACACAAGCAGACTTGAAGTAGGTAACATGGAAAACAGGGGCTCTGTGGAGAGGATGCAGTAACCCTGCTTTGAGCAGGACACTGCACCGGGTCATCTCCTGAGGTCTCTTCCAATGCAAATCTCATCCCATTACTAACCTGACAAGAGAAACTAGGCTTGAGTTGGCAGCCAACGCCATCTACCCCAAATCTCTTTTTAATTTCACAAATAAAAACACAATCTTTAAAGAGATAACTACAAAAAAAAAGGACGAAGCTCAGAAGCCAGGAAGGCCCTTTCACCTGCATCAGCCGGAACAAACGCCGGAGCGGCTGGAGTTCTGCTCGCAGGGGAGCTACAGCGGAGGCCAGAGACCCTGAAACTGCCATGGAAGACGAAGGGTAGAACCGATCACCACAGACACGTCAGCAGATGTGCAGCAAGCAGCTAGAACACGCACTCAAACTTCAACAGACTCCACAAACTCATAGGTCAAACTGGAAGGGATTTAATCTGGTCATCTTAGGTTTGAGATTAAGTGAAATCACTGTCAAGGACAGAGTCCTGAAAGAGCCTTTCAACAGAGGCAGCAACGACTTCTGAGTCTTGCCGGATATTGCAGAATTTAGCTGATTTGTTTAGATTTGGATTTGTTTACCATAACATCCCAATCTATGATTCCCAAAACCTTCAGTGTTGGGAATTCAGCTTTATTCGCAGCCTTCCACACTGCTGCGTTGCTGAACACTTCCTTCAAGGACAGCAGCAGACAAAACTGCAGCACAAAAGATGAAACCAGAGCGCGGAGTGGTGGCTGCGCAGATCTAGATCGTGCGGAGGACGCAGGCGATCCCTGCTCCCCGTGCTGCCAGGGTGGGAATTCTGCAAGGGCAGAGCTGGCTGAAGAGCGTCGGGAAGGACCCATTTTCCTTCCTGAATAACAACCATCCTCCCAAGCGATGCTGCAGGAGCTGCAACCCAATGGGAACAGCAAGAAACACTCAGGAGAAACAAAGACTGTGACAGATATCCCTCTCAGCTCCTCCTAACCCCTCCAGGAATCTAAAGGAATAAAAACATTTACTGCCCATGACCCTGGCACAGCACTGTAGCCGTACGAAGAAACAGAACCCAGAGACTCATCAGCTACTGCACTGACTGCAACTTTCCAACACAGTAACACTTTCCAAGCCATCTTCTTCCTCGGTGTTTAATATACTAAGTCACCTTCCCAATTTTCTGCATACACTGCTCAGCAGAACCAGATATTTACGTCCAAACACAACTCTCCACTCCACAACCCTAAACACTCAGGTACAAGCGCAATATTTCACCAATTGTCTGTGCAGATGCTTGGAAACTCCTTTCTGCAGTCAGCTGGCCACGAGCTACTGATGCTCAGACACTGCTTTGTTCAGTGATAAAGAAATATTCTGCCGGGGTTGAGCTCGTGCTGATCTGCGGGCGCTGCCGGAGCCGTCTGAATGCAGCTTTGTTTGGATGGAGGCTCAAAACACCCAGGAATCATCTTGCAGGGGCAAGAGACAGCGCGCAGGCTGCGGGCACCCCAAAAGGCAGGTTTAGTCCTTTGGTGACTACAAAATCAAATCAGATTCATCCCCGCTACCCACACAAGCCACATAAATGATAATGCAAAAACATGACTGAGATTTCTGCCCATTTAAGGCTTCTCTCAGAGTTATTGCCACTATCTGTATGCGCTCACCTAGCCAAAATCTTCGAGCACACAGTCCCCCAGCAGAGACACTGTTTGTTTTCGCGGTCCTGGGAGCAGGCAGACTTCTTCAAGCGTTTATGTGTTTTGCAGCATGATGTGACTTAACGCAAGTCCTGTGGTTTGGCTCCCGAGCTGTCCTAGCAGCAGAGCAGACTCCCAGCTCCGGGTTCCGGCGAGGACTGCGGCCACTGCAGATTCCACCTCCGGCTGCTGGGCCAGCTCCGCTGCCAAGCGCTTCCTCCTGCCACGTCTGCCGCGAGGACGGGAACGGTCAGCGCGAGCGTCAGCCTCTACCAACAACACGGGGATTTTGCAGGGAAAACAAACAAGCAAGTTGGGAGCTGCAGCAAGCGGAGCTCGGACGATCTCCCGGCTGGACACAGCTGCTCTCCGGAGCAGCAGCACCCCGAGCCGCCTTCACTGCAACTTGTTCAGCAAAGAGCAAGCAGGACTTCATTTTAAAAGGGAAATAACGAGAGAAGGAGAAGGATTGGACCGTTTGCTTTAAGCAAATCCACAGATTGCTAAGGATGCTGCTTCCTTGGGCCTGGACAGCAAGAGCTCCAGCTACCGCCTGGGCCTGAGGGCCGTGAGCAGCGCAGGGGAGAGCTGAGCTCTCCAATCCCAAAGCAAAGAGCTCTCCCCAGAACACATCTGCGGGCTATTCAGATCCAAAACACTCTTCCATTTCAGCTTTTCCCCAAAAAAATCCCACTTTTTTGGCATGCGGTGTTTTTTTTTTTTTCTTATTTTCTGCCTTATATTGAAAAACAGCAGCCTGACCCAGCAGTGCAAAGTCGCAACGTTCTTCTCTGCCTCTCCACATTAGGAAAATAAATTGAGCAGCAGCTGTTCTGGAAGACAAATCCTCCAAGCCTACGGAAATGGCACCAAGCATGGACATGGACACGGGCACCGAGAGGGCTCGGTCAGGGTCTTTCCTACAATTCAGGAGCAGGCGGCACTGCACAGTGCAATGCGCAGGAACCCGCCCCGGGGATGCTGCAGCCGCCCTGGGGATGCAGACAGGCAGGGCAGGAGATGCAGGAGAAGTGAGTGAATTGCCCAGCCCCGCCTACTTCACTAGCATTCCTTGAAAGGGAAAAAACAGATACAAAATTAGGAGATGAGAGAGTATTCGGCCGGCAGACCCAGGGAGAGCACCTCCAACCACCTCCCACATGGAATTCTTCAGCAGCGATTTTTCCAGCAATATGGGAAAGGACTCAAATAGTTTGGGTGCTAAAACAGCTTGATCTACGTACAGCAGAGATATTACGTGGTTATTCAGTTCCCTCATTTCACTACTCCAAATTTGACCTCTTTCTGCAGCAGGGATAGCTCACCTATACTTGGACGCCTACAATAATATGGATTCTACCATGTTATTACTGATTATAGACAAAGAAGTGTTCATACATCTGCTCCCCAACGCACCTGGAGTGACAGAAAGGGAACAATTGGCATTTTTTTCCCAAGGAATAAAAAATAAAATAAAATAAAATAAAATAAAATAAAATAAAATAAAATAAAATAAAATAAAATAAAATAA
>JAWLRI010000310.1:360872-376891 GCA_034781795.1 Crypturellus tataupa
CACATCCCTCTTGTACTGTGGGGCCCAGAACTGGACACAGTGCTCCAGATGTGGTCTCACCAGGGCTGAGTAGAGGGATAGAATCACCTCCTTCGACCTGATGGAGACGCTCCTCTTAATGCACCCCAGGACCCACTGGCGTTCTTGGCCACGAGGGCACACTGCTGCCTCATGGTCAACCTGTCGTCCACCATGACACCCAGGTCCTTCTCTGTAGAACTGCTCTCCAGTAGGTCAGTCCCCAGCCTGTACTGGTGTCTGGGGCTATTCCTCCCCAGGGACCCAACCCTGCACTTGGCCTTGTTGACTTTCATACGGTTTCTCACCGCTCAGTTGTCCAGTCTGTCCTGGTCCCTCAGGATGGCAGCTCATGAACACAGTTTATTAGCTTTATGAAGGCAGTTTATTAGTCGTGGCCGTGCAAGGAGCCAGGCAAGCAAGCCCGGCGTTTGGCAACGCTGCTTGCTGTGGGATCAAGGTATTATTTCAGCTTTTGTCAAGGGATTCGGGCAGACACCCGAACAAAAGTTGCTCTTCTCTTTGAAAAACCTGCCGCTGCAGAAGGGCATGTGCTGCCCAACCAGATTTCACCTCCCACACGGCCATCGTCATCATTCACAGCAGGACATTAAGGGCAGGAGCATCCCGAGTCAGTGTCAAAGAAATGAATGCAATTCAAAACAGCCACAAACAAGGTCCAGTGACCTCTGGACCCAAGAAACTTTGCCCATAGCAAGTCTGAGTCAGGGTCCTACCTTTAGCAAGACCGGCCTAACTCCCCAAACCAGCCCCTTAACCAGCTCATCGTGGGCTTGCACAGCTGGTCTCTCAACACCGCTTGGCTCACACTTTTCTCACCTGATAAATACGTAGTAAACACAGGACAAATACATGTGGTCATGTAATGTCGATTTGACCTTTGCCAAGAAGACCCATAATAGTCACAGCGTCATAGATAGAGGATCATAAAAGCCCTAATGAGAAACGTGCTCTTAGCGAGATGATTACTCCAGCGCTGGTGACGTTTCCAGTTCCGTCCTTCTGTAGACTGAAGCTCTGTGTAGTTGTCTCAAAAAATACACCAAAATGAAAGGAAGGACTGAGCTTATTTTTCAAGAGAGTTATCTTAATGCCAGAGCCTTCTCCAGCATCATTCCTGCCACTCTCTCAGGGATCAAGGAAGGAGGCTGCAGGACATGGAGCAGGGTCTGCCCGGTGAGAGGGGCTTCCCCCACCATGCCCACAGCCACAGAGGGGACAGCAGCAGCCCCTGTCCAGCAGGACGGACATGGGAACTTGCGCCACGACCAAAAGGAAACCAAAGTTTATGTTTAACACAGTAGTAAAATAACAGCTGAGCAATTTGTACAAGTTATAAAGTGAGTCAAGAGGAGGAAAAAGGAAGTAAGTTTCCAAAACAGGATTAGACACTAAAGCAAAACTCCAAAACGCATTCACAGGCCCAGTCAAAAGTCTCAGCTGTTCCTGATACCATCTAGTTCTCATCTGCTTTCCCGGAGCTCAAACAGGGAGCCCAGCAGGAGCTGCTTTCCAGGCCGCCCCTGGTGCTGCACCAAGGCCTGGCTCCTCCAAGGCTCCAGATGTGCCCAGGCTCTGGAGAAATCCTCCATCTCCAGCAGACTTCAGAGAATGGGGAACGTTTTCAGTGCAGAGCCCTAGCTTCCACATCAGCAAAACAGGCCAGGAACAGAGGGCTAGTCCGCAAAAATCCCCTGTCCCTGCACTAGGCACAGAGCTGCTCTGCCCCGGCAGTCCCCCATGGCCTGTGTCGCTGCAGTCCCTCTGGAAGCTGCTCAGTTTATGCCATTTTCTGGGTGCAGAATAGCACCATGCACCTGGTTTCATCAGCGCTTTGTTACAAGGTAAGCCACTAAGGCAAGGATTTAAGCCCTGCACTTGGTGCCTACCTGCCTTTACCTTCAGCAGGCATCCATTGGGAGTTGTTTCTTTTGCAAAAAGTTGCAAGCTGCAGCCTCAAAGCACTTCAGATAATGTGGGAAAACTGAAGGTGCAGAGGTAGCAAGAGTTAAAGTTTATTCCTGCACATATCCACAGGCCAGGCAAGCCCAGCTGCCCCTATACCCCTGCTGCACCAAATTCTGCCCTTTTTTGCAGACCTCCTGAGCAGCCCTAAGTCCTCGTCTCCTTTTGCAGTCTTTGTTTTTTAGGTAACCAACCTAGCTGCTGCAAGGAAGCCAAAGCCGAGCACACGCCTCCCTCCCAGCGCCGCCAGCACCGGAGCTCAGGGATGCTGCTCCCGGTTGCTCCCGGCTGCTCCGCTTCAGCGGACTTTCCTCTCAGCACTCGGTGGATGTGACTGTTAGCACTCACAATAGCTAAGAATCTGCAGGATAACTGAAAGGAAATAGTATAGAGATATAGTAAATAAGAGAGTTGTGCATTTAGAAGCAGACTCTGCTGTATCTCAGTCCTGTGCGCACTGACATTTTCCATGCTGTTACCACGGCAAAGATCCCATCAAGCCTTCAACTACTTTCCTGCTAAAATCGTGACTTTGGTGCCAAATAACTACATCTGCCACAAGCCTGGCTCAACCCAAATTAACAAAAGCTTCCTGAAGAAGACAGAAGGCTTTAAAGCAGAGTTGCTCTAAGATTTTAAACAGACTTTGTAATCCCTATCCATCTCTCAGCTGCTTCAGATGTGCGCGATGCCAAAGTACCTTATAAAAAATAAATTAAAAAACACCTACCGGTTGGCTCTTTGCTCTGGGAAGCACAACTATTACACATGGGCACAAAATATGGCTTTGAAAGCTACATGCAAACTGACTGACTTTACTATTTTTAAGCTCTCTTGGAAACTTGCATTTAGCACAGATAAAATGCAAATTGGATTTTTTTTTGCAAAACTCAAACATTCGCTCTTTGGATTACTCAAAATAAGTACTTTATAGCTGCCAACAATAGAGCACAGGACAAGCGATGACCCTAAGTGTTCACAAGGTGAAATGAAACCAAATTATTAAGGAAAATGCAGTAATGTGCATGCTGCTGCCCTAACAGCTCCTCTGTTTGCAGAAAGATGGACTGTATGAAGAATATACTAATATTTTCACAATAAAAAGGCTTACTGTGAGATATACAATCTTCAGTGGCTGCATCTCACTTGCTGACTGTAAGTAAAGTATTCAGTAAGGCAGCAGGCACATCGACAGCTCCACTTCTTAATGAGGGGCCTGCGCAGACAGGACAACCCTGCTACCAGGAACAGCCCTGTCACTGTGACTACAACTGCCATGAATTTTACATCTCGGACAACATTACATGAGTCTCTTGGATGAACCCAATTACTTTTTCAAAAAAATTATTCCATGAATATTTGAAAAATATGGTCCAGCAAGTTAATGCCTCACTGTATCCTACATCCTATCCCCGACTCCACTGACACTACAGGAACTCTTCAGAGCTATTTGCAATGCCAGTTCTTTCCCTTTTTTGCAAGGACAAACTTTGGGACAAAGCTATATTTTCAATTTATTCAAATTTCAACATTATTTTCAAGCTGCATTTCAACTCAAAAGGACATATATGCATTTTAATTCTTAGCCATAACCACGTGTATTGCATGCTTAGAAGCAAGGAGCAACAGCATTTCCAACACTTAGTGAAGGTCTGGGGAGTAAAAAAAAAAGCATTCCACATTCCTGCATGGAGAGCAAATATAATTACTAAGAAAGACATAAAAAAAAAAAGGAGTTTTCAGCACGAAGCTCTCGGTCTGGTAAAAGCCCGAGACAGGAGCCCGCAGGAGAGCATTCCACTAGATACAATTTGATTCTCTTTCTTCAGAGCAACAATCCTCCACACGCAGCAGCCTCAGCCTCCACCTGCCCACACAAACGTGCTGCCATTTACAGCTGTTAAGATTTTTCACGCATTAATCACCGCTTCCCCACACGACGTGTCCAGGCCGAGCGCTCCTGAGGCTCCCGTGCCCGCAGCGGGGCCAGACGCAGCCACTGGCCGCGGTGACAGTGCGGAGAATCGACCCGGTCCGCCACGCCAGGCAGCGCAGGGCAGCAGGGCGCTCAAACGGGTGGAGTAGGGCTCCTAATTACGAGGCTGAGGAGCAGCCTCCCTCCCAGCGGCTCAACCACCAGCCTCGAGCGAAACCAGCGCCGCTCGGCTGCTTCCCGAGCCCAGCGCAACCAGAGGAAATTCAGAGTTCTTTCGGCAGCAGAAGGAGCACATTAAGGTTTCTGATAGTGCTAAAATGCTGATGGATCTTGTTTTACGAAGTAATACTCAAAATGATTTAGGGGCACTGAGGAAATTGTGGAGCCCCCAGAAAAGTATCCTCCCAAGGAAGGCTCCTGGGAGGTGCATGAAGGACAGGAGAGGCAAGAGGAGCAAGAGGTGGCATAGACTGGTGGAGGGAAAGGGGGACCATCCCCATCGGACAAAGCTCATACCCGCAAACCCTTGGATTTGCACCTCCACATCCGCTCTGGTGTCACGGTTGTATTTCAGATCTTGCATCCAGGAACCCGCCGCAGACCCTGCTGTGGGCTACGCATCTTCCTGCACATCCTGTTATCCAGGAAAGCCCTGCTCTGTGTCATGGTTTATGAACTCTGAGTCTTATTCCACTGTTTTGGTCTACGCTGCCCACAGAGGGTTCCCACAGGAGACGTCCTAACTCCTACGAGTGACCTTACAGAGGGTGAGTCCTGTGAGTGACCAGAGCAGCTCCTTGCTCCCTGGGGAATCCACACAGCACCATTCCCCGACTAAAAGTGATTTATCCCCCCCAGTTCTCCCCTGCCCCATCCTCACCAGCCTGGAGATCAACAGACCCTCCATGAAACCCAACTACCTGGCCCTTTGCCAACACAAAACCAGGTTCTTGCTGCAGTTGTAGTTTTGCAAGAGCGAAACCATCCATGGAATGGAGATCAGTCCCGGGACTGTCTGGGGAATTAAAACCTGGGCTGGGGGGGTTCATTAACACTAATCACCTACTCCCACGAGCTGGAGGAGGCCGAGGTCCTCAAAAAACAGCCAAGGGCTGCAGGGGACGGCAGCAAGGACGACGCTGGCGCTTTCTGGTAGCCAACCCTGGGCAATGCTCTCGCCAGGGCAGCCAGGAGGGCAGGAACACAGATGGAGATGGAGCCAGAGCTTCCCTCAGGGTTTGGTTCTCCCTAGGAGGGACAAATAGGAGTAGGAAAAGCAACGGCACAGACAAAAACTGCTAGCTAATGTGCAGTGACTACTGCATAAAATATTAAGCAGCCTAAATGACACACATAACAGCAGGTCATATTTTTTGCTATACATGGATGCAGCAATCCTGCTAAACATGAGTTATCTTGGAAACAAATGCCAATTCTACGAGCACAGTCACATCTGTGCACAGAGAAGAAGGAACCGACTTCTGAACAAAGTAAAAAGCCACCTTCATGTGAACAATGTGTCCAAATGTGGCAGGGATCTGCCTGCTGCACTGTTTTAAAGACAATGTTTCTTAAGGTTACAAGTTAGTCGGATTTGGAATAAGTGGAACTACATCATGTACATCTTCAAACGGATGATCTGACACAGGTGACTTAATGAGATCTTGGAAGAGATGCTGCAGGGATCTGATAAGCAAGCAAATCAGATGAACAGATGCCAGGTACTCGCTACTTAATAGGTGATTCATTAGTAGTACTTGGCTTTTTTTCTTCTCTATTATGTAAGTCAAGGGAAATCTGGCAAGAAAAATCCAAGCCGCAAGGAGAATAGCTAATTATGGTCTGCAAATGAGGAAGCCACAAGGAAAATGGTGACAAACAAAATAATGGGATCCAGAGGACTAAAAAAGAGATGATTAATAGTGTGCACAACTACAGAACAGCAAAGCAGAGGATTTGCACCAGGATAATGTGAGTGACACCCTGGGGCTTCTGGAGTGGTGTCAGGTAAGTAGCAAGACCCTGAAGAACATTTGTGAAGATGGACATGGGAGAGAACTGGGCCAGAAGGAGACACCTCATCAGAACACACTCAGAAAAGAGATTTAGCAGAGAACTTCTCCAGTAACTACACTCGTAATTCTAAAAGATGCAATTTCAGTGGCAATCCTTGCTGCAAAGCTCTGCAGCAGCACAAGCATAGAGCAATGGGACAACTCGGGAGCAGCAGTGACAGCAGCACCGAGGAGGGAGGCAAGCGCAAGGCAACAGTAAGGCTCCCCACCTCGGATTTATATTGTGGGTCTCAGTAACTGCTGCTGGGCTTCATATCCATCTCCTAGAGCAAAACGAGTACAGCCACATCCACTTGTTATTAGGACGGAGTTTTTTAGCTTTCAGCATTGCAAAGGAAAGTCTGAAAGCAAATCCCAGAGGCTTAAAAGTCAGAAAAGAGAAAACAAACATCAGTATGGTTACATTTGCCAGTGTTGGTTATTGCTTGCCCACAGAGAACATCCTCATTGATAGATGGAAGCTTTTTACAAGTCATGGCACAGAAGACTTTTTTTTTCCCCCACCTTGATTAAATATCTCTCTCTATAGACATATACACGGAGTTTTTGAACCTCGCAGTGCTGGCGGGTGCACCCAGCCCTACCAACACCAGCTCAGACCTCGCTGCTCTCCTTGGCTCCAGGAACATCAGCGCACACCACCCGCATGGGGACAGTAAATGGGGACCCCATTGTATCCTCTGCCCCAATCCTGTTGTGTCGTCTGCCCAAACCCCATCACACAGGCACAGTTCTCGGGATGCGGCTGTCAGCACTGTCAGCTCCCACCCCTAATACCTCACCCAGGTAAAGGGACCTGCTGGTTCACCCAGACCATGCGGGGCCGCAACAAGCTGGCGCAGCCTCATGGGAAAGGCAGGAGGATCTTTTCCTTTTCCTGCAGGCTTTCCAAGATTACTTATTATGTTCCTCCAGGGAGCCAAGAATTTGACATGTTAGGTGAAAAAATCCTCTGGCAGCACACGATGCCTGTGGAAACGGCGTGGGAATCACTCGTGCGACAGGGCTGCTGACACGCAACACGGGAAGGGCTCCAAGGCACAAGGGAGAGCCCTGGAGCAAAAGGATCCTGATAAAAATACCCCCCTTATCAATATTTTAAGATCCTGACTTCTTATAAAATCCATTACAAACACTTCATTGCTCCAAACTCTCTCCATGTCCCCTGTGCAACACAAAACCTACGTCCCGACCAAACCCATCTTTCTGCAAGAACCTGTTCATTTGTCCCATCCTGCAATTTCTTTGGCTTTAGCAACATACAGATCTTCAATAAATGTAACTGTAATATTTTTTTCCTTTAATGGAATCAAGGTGCTACCATTTGCCTTCAAAACGCACTTCAAATTTTTACAGCTACGGGCACAATGCAGGAAAGGCAGAAGTTAACAGTGTGGCATCAGTTGGAGTTTAATGGATTAAAAGTTTGACCCCACTGAGCATCTTCCATGATCCAACTCCGATCTGGTGCTCCTCAATGTAGTTTTAAAGGTCCCCAGTTACTTCAGAGGATAAAACAAGTGAAATCCTCCAAGCTGGGTATCTGTATAGCGTCTAGTCACTAAATAAATATCCTTTTGGCAGAGTAGCTAAACCAGCAGCTAGGAATCAGCTCTGGGAAGGTCTCCTCGGAGAACACCCAGGTCTGAAGCGGGACCTCCCCCAGCGCAGGAGCCCGGAGATCTCAGCTGGCCACTAAAACTAGTCAGGGCTATGGTTTGCCACCTGGCCCAACACAGGGAACGCAGTCGCCTTGGAGAAATCATGGAAAAAGTGAAGCTCGACCCGCGCCAAGGCAGCTGCTTCAACCACGTCTTCAAGCAGTGAGCAGCAGGTGCTGCCCTGCTTCCTCTGTGAGAGCTCCAAGATCCCGAATCCAAAGGGAACAGCAAACCACGGAACCGCGACCTCTAAACAGGGGGGACCTGCTATCCCACGGGCTCTACTTCCAGGCCTCTGCCCATTCCAGGGGCCCGACCAGCACCAGCTGATCCTCCTGCTGCCACTGGGCAGGACCACACACACCTAGAAAGCAGGAAGGCAGTTGGAACGGACTGAAGTCTTTGTGACAAGACACTCACCTTTCCCCCTTTAGAAGTCTCCCTGCAAAACTAAATCCTTAATGGAAAACATGGTTAGTACCAAGTGATCAGAAAGATTAAGCAACAGATTTTCAACTGTTTCAAAATGATGCAGCTTGCTTGCAGTTTCCTATCAAATCTGGCCTGTACACTTTTATACCAGGCTTAAAAAGGTTTATACACATCTCCTTTTTTTCCCCTGGCCTTTCCTCAAAGGGTTTTAAACCCAATATAACTAATAAAGATCGAGTCAGAGCGGGAGATGTCTAGCTGAGGAATGTCTGCATCCGTGAAATCCAGGACACGGCGCAGCCCGAAATGCCAGAGCTCACACCAAAAAAGCAGAGACAACCTTTTTTCTTGTTTGTTTTGCTGGAGACAGAAATGCTACACTTAATAGGAAAAAGAAATAAAAAGGAAATGAATATTCCCCTTTTTATATAACCCATGTGTGCACATCGACACTAACGTTCTCCCTTGGTGAAGGGGGTGAAGGGGGACACGGAGCAGCACGGCTCTCCCTGCGATACAGACACAACGCAGAAGAGGAAACGCTTTATTATTGAGAAGTATTGGCCACAGAGTTATACATCGAACCCTCGTCTTATTTTAGAAAGTCTCCCTGGTAATTTGCCTGTGCTTTTGAAAAGCAAGTAATATGGTTTGAATTAGAAGAGGTTACAGGGACATTTTTGTGGTAAATTTGGGCTTTCATTTGCAAAAAGAAAAAGAAAGAAAAGGAAAAAAAAATTGGTGCTAGAGAAATCCTTTCGGAAATAACATTTTTTTGTCATTGCTAAGCACTTTTCAACAGAGTTTAATAGCTACTGTTCCAAGGAGCTGTTTACATCAAGCTTAAAAGTAGACCAGGGTTCTGATGTCCTTGCAAGCAAAAAGAAAAGAAACCCAGCTTATTTCTTTCCAATATTTTCAGGAAAAAAAAGGAAAAGAGTGTATATCCCACATATGCCAGGGGCTACAATTTTGCTAAGTTCAGCTACAGCTGTGCTCAGGCTCGAATATTCTAGGTTTTCTTTCTAGATGTTGAAATTACACCTTCAAAACTTATATTTCTTCCCCTGGTCTCTACGCTGAGGATCGAGTAGGCACAAAATTCCAAGTAAATCATTAACTAGAAAGGGAAGATGCTATTTCCAGCCTTAGATGTTTATAAACGGGCTATCACGGGCGCTTTCTGAATGCTGCACAGGAAGACAGACCTTCAAACAACCGTGTCCAATTGTTCCTTTGAAGGTGAAACTTATTTTATTTTTCAGTCTCATAAACAAAATTGCCTTCTTGAAGCGCGGTGATGTGAACAGGAGAAAGTTTTACCGTAAACAGCCCGCAGGGCTCCAAGCATGAAAGCTGCAGCGGGCTCCTGACAACCCGGCTGGAACAGCTTTTGTAGCTGCGGGGTTTCTGCAGGATTCACCAGCTCTGTGTGCTGGTGAGGAGCTCTCGCGCAGATAAAACAGCAGTGATGACGGCGCTGGACAGTCTGATGCTGAGCAGATGTATTAAAAGTGAATCTTTGCAGAAAGTTTCAACTTTTCCTCCCACAGTATCATTCACCTGTGGGCTAGCAGCTCATGTCAGCTTTGCATCAGACAGAGATGGAAGTGTTTTTCATGCCGGGCCCCATTTGAAAAGATTTATTCAAGGGGTGTCAGAGTTTCCAATAAAACACCACGTCAAGCTGGCTTGGTCTAAGCAAAGCACACTGGTTTGCATGTATAGAGAGGCAGGCAAAACAATACAGTCTTAAAATATGATGCTTTAAAGATGGAGGTAGAGGTACAATCCTAAATTATCAAGCAGTGCACAACATCTGCCTGGGCTTTGCACAGGCCACAGTCGTCCCGCAAAGTTTCTCCAGAACCACTCGATTTCACAGGAAGATTAAGTCATCCCGATGCACGGCAGGACTTAACACCATAACTTAACACCACGACACTTCACTGCCACATTCGAGCAAGCCAGGCGTTACCTGCACGGCCTGAGGGAGGAGAGCGCTGGGATAAGCTCTGTCCGAGACAACAGAAACTGCCCTGGGCACCGCTCCAACATGGAACCAGGAAACTACTTGCACAGATCAGGGCGATAACGGCGGTTACAGCACACGGAACCTCCCGCCGTGACCAAGTTCGTGCAGGCTTCATAAATTAGACCTTGGAGGAGGAGGCAGCGTCCTTGCTGAAATTTATGGGCTGTTTCTTCCCTGCCAAGAGAAGCAACAAAACAAAAAGGACACAAATCCTTGTCAGAAAGTCCCAGGAAGGCCGTATCACCAGATCAGTCCTGTGGGACAAGCAGATAAACATCGAGAGGAGATAAGTTCTTGTGGAGCTGCAGAAGAAAGAGATAAAGAGCTGGGTGAAGCGGATAACATCCCAACCTCCGCAGAGGCCGGTGGGATTTGCCAGGGCCCAAGACAAGAGCTGAGCAGGATAATAAGTGTGAAGGTGACCCCAGGCAGGAGATTCAGCTCTGTGAATAGCACAGCCTTGGATCTGAGACACCACACAGGAAATAATACTTAATTTTGGATGGGAAGACCTAGAAAGGACTGAGTGAGATGGCGCCAGCAAAACAAACAACTTCCTGCCTCCAAAATCTAGCCTGATGCAGCTTGAGCACCCGAGCGTTCCTTGGATGGGAAAGGCTGATCCTCTCTGGTCTTCCTTTAGGATGATGTTGGTTTTTGAGAAATGGAAATGAGCATTTGCCACCAAGTGGCACAAATCTAGACATCTGTTTTCTTGTCCTCCCCCTGCACCGCCTTTAAAATCCCTTAATCCTACAAAAAAAAAAAAAAAAAGTGCAATTATGACCGAGAAGCAAGAGTGATGATGTAACAGTCAAACGCTTAGCAAGATCCCTGTCTGCAAAAGGAGTTCAAATACACGGGACTAAAGGCAAAATGCTCAGGTAGTTTGAATACTTGCTTAGTCTGAAAGGAATGCAAAGGACTGGCGAAGAAATCGATCACAGAAACCACCAGAAAAGGTCATTTTTGGAGCAGAAATCAAGGCAATCGATTCCCGAATAAGGACAGTACAGGACGGACTGGAAATATTGGCCAAAGATTTACTATAGGCATTTGGCAGCCCTTAAAGCCAACCTTCGGCCAGCAAAATTCAGCAGGTGATGACAAATCCCCCCGGTTATGATGATATAGTGAAAGGCACACGAGTTAGAAAAGCCCTCGCAAACATATATGACTCAACGGGAATCCGTTTTCCCGTCTTGCAGATAGGCTGACGACCTGCTCTACCTGCATAATCCACCCTGCTTTGTCAGCACCTGCGCCGAAACTGTCGGAAGAGGCAGGATTAGAGCAGTGCAGCTGTCCAGAAGCTCCTGCGCTGGGAACCGACCTCCTGTGCATCTGTGTGCTGGAAATAGCAGATAAAGAAAAGAAAAAAAAACATGCAACCAAGAACATCTCCCATTAAGCTAATTGAAAATAACTCTGGTTACAAAAGGAATTATTTATAGGGCTTTTTCTCCACGCCTGACACTATGTGACACACAGTGTTACTCTGCTCTCCGTTATTTGCTTCCACAATCCGTTTTTCTTCTCTTTGCTCTCCTGAGCAGCAGAAAACCAGCTCTGCATCTGGGATGTGGGGAGCTGCAGGTCTGACGCCCAGCATTACCAGCGCCAGAATCTAAAACTGTAAAATACCCCAAAAGACTGATCTCATTCACAAAGCTGAGCTTGTATATTATTCAACACCCCTGTGTTCAATTTATTAAACACTACCTTGCCCGCAGTGCTGTAAAAAGACTACTGTAAAATGTCACACTCGGAAAAAGTGGCATTTATGAGCGAACCCAAATGTGCCAAAGAGATCATTGGAGCCGTAAAACTGAGCACACACGGAGACAAAACCAGTCCCACCTTGGACATCTTCACGTTCATCACTTCATTCATGCTGATTTTGTCAAGAAAGACCCAGGCCACCTGTAACAACTATCAACTTCCTTAAGCTAAATGTTCATTGCATCAGAAAGCTGACCTTAATGGTCCTTTTTTTGCAAGCTGTGCTCTTGGGGTTTGCTTTTCCAGGGAGATTGATGGCCTTTTCCACTTGCAAAGGTCATGCTGGAACCTGTCCAAGCTTGTAAGTCACATTTTGATGGACCAAGGGGAACTTTCATTCCATTCATTCCAAATTCTTACGCAAGACAGCACTTTGCAAAGTGGATTTATTCCGAAGAAGCACCCAAACGATGACAAAACTCAAGAGCAGAAAGTCTGAGCCATGGACAAGGGAAGGACGGCACCGTTCACCGCCCCGGGCACCCCTAGACCCTTCCCAGCAGCTTCTGAATTCAACACAACACAAGCGATTCACTCATATCGCATTCGAAATGAGGAAATTCACATGGCTCAAAGGCATGAAAAGCTTGTTCGTTAAGCACATTTCAATTACCAGAAACACAAACAAAACCAACCATTTACATACTGCTCCCGCTGCCAAGACTGAAGGTACCTGCCTAGCGAGAGGCCAAACCTCCCTCTGCCGCAGCCAGGAGCCTGGACGCACAGCATGGCGCCAGCCCGACCATCCCAAGGGAAAACTCCAACACGGAAAGTGCTCATGCAAACGCTTTGAGATGGGACGAAGCCAAGAGAAGGACCAAAAGCTCAACTCAGACTTGGAGTTCAAACCCAAAATTTGCTCCGATCACCTTTGTAGAGCCAAAACGACCAAAAACGCCTCCCCTGCAAACAGACCTGAGCCTCATCCCCATCTGCAGGAGTCACCTTCGTGCCGGGGCTGCCAACAATTCATCTCTAAAGCTCTTCAAGGTACCTCCTCATTCACTTGAGTCTTCTAGGTCAAACGGAACCACTGCCCTTCCTCAGATCTGGGTGTGACGTTTTAGTGCAGATGAGGCAACACGCAGGCAGCAAGCCCAGCTTTTTCCATAATTCTGCTCCTTGTTACAGGTGTGTGCACCGCTCAGTGGCAAACGTGCACAGGAAACGCTCAAAGGAGGGAGGATTTTCTTTACGGTGGCTTTATACCAAAAGTATCACCATAGTCAATATTGTCTTTCAAAAAACATCTGCAATGAGTACCAAGGGCTGCCTTAACTTAAGATAGGCTTGAAAATGCTGTGATTGGCACTGTAAAAAGCAGCTGAGAAACGAGAGGAAAGCAACTTTGACATATTTTTTAACTAAATGTAGAAGGGAGGTGAAGTGTTGCTTTAAGAAGTCAGAAATGACCAAAAGTCAGAATGAGGCAAGTGAAAAACTACCTAGTGAGCTGAAAAAGCTGTCAACGGGTCCAGAGTGGGATTTTCTACCTCAGATTGCAGGTGGTCGCATTAAAGCACAGTTAAATATTGAAATGTGGGTAGAGCAGTTCTGACATTCAAAAAATTCCAGTCTTAATTCAGATAAGCAGAAGTCCTGGGATAGAAATCAAAATACCAAGTACACCTATCTCTGCCTGCCCGGAAAGGTCAACACGGAACCGATGGGGAGTCGCGTCGAGGGAGCTGCTGCGGTGCAAAGGGCTCCAACAAGGGCGGATGTTTTTAGGGATTTGTGCTGGTAACCACCTAAAGAACAAGGATCTGCTGCAGCTTTGGAGGGTTCCTGCTCCTGAAGTCCAGCTGTTCCAATACTCCCGCACGTTCCTTTAAATTATTTGGATGAATCACAGTGGGCCTGGTGAGAAGCCCACTCACAACGAAGGAATTCAAGGACCATACGACTTTTATTTGCAATTAATGTGCAACACCCAATGACTGCTTAAAAGTCCACACAAAATCGCTGGGTTAATGACTAGCTGGAAGACAGGCCCAGGAAAAAGATATATTAATGTTGTGACAACCTCTTAGAACCACACCACTATTATAACAGGGTATGAAGTCTAGTGAGTGGGGGAAGATGTAGTAAATTCCTGTTGCATCCATCTGCTTATCCATGCTGGGACTCTATAAACACATCGGAATCCACCCTATGGCCAGCATAAAGCCATCCTATGGCTTCAACAGCCCTAAACTCCTGTGTTAAAAAAGCAGCGAGCAGGACAACCCACCCATTCCTGCTTCCCCACCAAGCTCCTCTGTGGGAGACGTCCTGGCCTGCACCGTGCGTGAGCTCCGTCCCGGCCGCATCCCGGGAGCACCAGGCAGCACAGCCCGTCTCGGGTCAACCGGCGACCCCGGGCAAAAATAGCTCTGGCAAAAAGATGGATTTACGGCCCGGGGTGGAGCCTGCCCAAGCGCAGGCCGAACAAACCGCTGTCGGCGACAGGGGAGCTACGACTTCTCCGCTCGGGTCCGCGTGGTGCAAGCGCAAAGGAGACAGTTAACACAGACTCAAAAGCATCTTTCTGCTAAATTTGGATCAACTCCCCCAAACGTCTCAGTACAGACAGCCCTCAAGCCAGCAGATGAAGCACTGTGGATAGAAAAAGCAACGTTATTTTTTTTTAAACACATGATTGCGCTGTCTGCTGCCCAGACATGAGGCAACCTTGGACGCAGCAGCGGGCTGAGCCCGTGAGCGCGGCCTGAGGAACCTGCACGCGGCTGCTCAGAGCAGCAGGGGGTTTGGTCCGGCGTCCCCCGCTCTTGGGCAAGGGCTGCAGCGCCAGCGGGACTTCACAGCGCCCCGGATTTCACTTCCACGGGCGAGGGACAAAACTCTCCAGCGGGATCAGTACGCAACAGGAGAGATTAAGGAGCCGGTATTCCAGTTCCTTCCATTTATCCTCATTCACACAAAATTAGAGAGGGTGAGCCAAGCTGGGTACCACCACATTAATCAACTCGCTTCCTGGATGCAACCAACTCAAAAAATAACATATCATGTTATCCAGCCATCCTCCTTTTTCCATTGCTTACACATTAACCAGAGAATAAAAGCTCCAAGAACACACTGTTACCTGCACGTTTCCGGCTAATTAGAGCAGCTTTGTAAGCATTTCTGTAATGCAATTTGACAGGCATGACACGCACAAATAAGGAGTAAATTTCAGCTTTTATAGGAGCTGGGCAATTTAATTTAATGTTTCCTAATGCTCTGGGCTCCACTGCTCACATTTTGATTTTTCTTGAGACTTGAATCCCAGCGCCCTTCCCACCCAAATAAAAACCCCAAAGAGCAAGAGACTAAAATACACACGGGGCGGTGGGAGTCCCCGCATCACAGAACTGCCCGCACAGCCAGCAGCTCCCGAACGGAGCAGTGTCGGTAGCAGCTGCCCCAGGTGCTCCCGGGCGGCACTTTGGCCCACCGGGTGGTTCCTTTGGCCTCTGCTCCGCGCACTCCTTCGGGATGGGAGCGGCAGGACGTGTCACAGAACGGGATGGAAACGGGGAACGGGCAGAGGAGCCGCCGCATCCTCCCACTTCGGCCTCTCTGCGGCCAACAGAGCCCGGGTGTGAAGAGGGGTGCGAGAGACACCCGAGAAGAGGCCGGCGGGAATCTCCTCCAGCGGGAAGCGCCGCAGAGCAAGGGGCCCGGGGGCTCTGCCGGTGTCACCGTGTCAGCCCCGGCCGCGGAGCCGAGTCCCGGCGCCACCTTGGGCTCCGCTTCCCGCTCAGCAACAGACCCGGGCGCCCGGGGTCCCCCTGAAGCACCAAGTGTCCCCGCGGAGTGACCCAAGGGGACCGGCTCCCACACGGGACCGACCCCCCGCGGCCGCTGCTGGCGGCGGGACTGGACGAGGGTCCCGGTGCCGGTCACTCCCCCCGGCGCGCGGTACCGGCGCTCACCGCAGGCGCAGGTTGGCCATGAACTCGGCCATGGTGACGGCGTCCATGAGCACGAAGTCCGCCTTGCCGAACTCGAGGCTCTCCTGCTCCGCCATGGCGGCGGGGGACGCGCGCGGGGCGCCGGGCTCCGCGGCGGCACCGGACGGGACGGGACGGGACGGGGGTGGCGGTGAC